>OX451216.1:144575160-144967660 GCA_949628195.1 Phasia obesa
AATAATTCATCAAAAAAGTGAATATTGGATAACACTATTATTTTATGGGATTTTAGATTTGCATTACAGAACCGAAAATGTTATGAACTAGCTTAGAATTAGCCCTTTTAAGTTTTCTATAGCACTGCGGATATGATTTATTTGTTTATTACATACAATGAAATTTATAATCAAGCTTAAGTTCGTTTTTATTCTCTCTAAGAAAGAATTAATTAAATTTCAAATTAGGTGATAATATTAAAGAAAAATTGGGAAAATTTAATTTTTTGGACACCAGCAGAAGCGGAATGCACATTTTTTAGACAGCCACGTCCGTCATCAGCACTCTTGTATCTAATCTACTTAGGGTAGTGTTTAGTTGTAAGCATCATCTATTTAACCAACCAAACCCAGATAAAGGAATACGAGAAAACTTGTATTCAATTATCAATCGTCAGTTGGTGAGAACGAAGTCTACCACTACCTTAAGCTTCCCTCTTGTTGAATAATTTTACTTTTAATATTTACCACCTTATATTTTGTTGTTCCTTCAGCCAACCTTCGGTTAGCTATGAAAGTTACTTTTTGTTTATTTGTTTTACTCCCAACATTAGATACAATAGTGCTGATGACGGAAGTGGCGGTCTAGAAAATGTGCATTTCGCTCCTGCTGGTGTCTAAAAATTAAATTTTCCCAATTTTTCTTTAATATTATCACCTAGTTTGTAATTTAATTAATTATTTCTTAGAGAGAATAAAAACGAACTTAAGCTTGATTATAAAATTTCATTGTATGTAATACATAAACAGTTCGGCTAATAATAATTAAAATTTTAAAAATGTATTTATTTATTTACTTTGCATACATAGATGTACCCGTCTCTAGGTAATTACTCGCTATGTTGCAACATAGGTTTTATATAAAATTATTTTATTGTACAATTTTGTAAATAGTGTGTAGAATTTCCTTTTTACAAAAATAAAAGGTGCTGCCAAGTTTTCAGTACTATGAAATTGGTAAAATTGTGTAGTAGTACTTTTACCACTTATGTGTGTGAAGATAAATTCGAATTTAACTAGCAGAGACAAAAACCACATTTTTAACCCAGTTCAACTTGCAGTCAACAGACTGCAACATTCACTGTAAATATCAATCCAACTATTTTTGAGGCTACAACATGGAATCGGGAAAAGTTTCACCTAAAATAAAATTGGGAATGTTTCTCCGATGGATTTTCCAAAATTCCTTAAGAAAAGCAATAAAAAGAGTTTAAATTAGTAAATTTCTGGGAGGATTAGTGGTTAATACGGAAAAATGGTGATGGGCTGGTATAACACACCATATACAAATGGTGGTCCAGGGATTATTTAATGGACCTATAATAGTGGAATCGTCCCAAGAAATTTTGAAATTTAAACTCTTTATTGCTTTTCTTAAGGTATGTATTTTGGAAATTCCAATGTTTTAATTCCAAAAATTATCCCTCGAAGCATCTTTGTTTTACAAAAGCTGTGCCCGTCACTTCGTCCGCGGCCTTACAAAATTTTGATCGATTTTGCTTTGAAAGCAATACACACCAAAGAACCTTACTTTTTCAGTTATGGTTTATGTATTTACTTTATATCAGACATGGGGCGATTCAATTACATTTCAATTACAGGTAACTTGTAATTGAAAATTTCCAATTACTAATTACAAGTAATTGTAATTGAAATCAGGGACTAAATCAATTACAATTACTTGTAATTTGTAATTGAAAAATTTCAATTACAATTACTTGCAATTAGTAATTGAAAAATTTCAATTACAATTGCTTGTAATTAGCAATTGGAAATTTTCAATTACTAATTACATGTAATTGTAATTGAAAAAGTTCAATTACAAATTACAAGTAATTGTAACGATTACTTTACTTCCAATTGAACGAAATTCAATTGCGTTGCATGATCAGTATTATTCAAACGAACAATACAAAAACTGCATCCATATTCGATTACGGTGAACAGCTTCATAAAGGTAATTATCGCTTACAAAATTTTGAAAACTTTGCGGTAAAATATACATTTTTTCATTTAATATTCCGTAGACATTGACATTGTGAAAAAGAAAATAGTTTGAAATTTGCACTTCAGATTTACTTGCGTCGTCTGAATTAGTTTCTCAATTGCCTCAAGAACTATCCTACAATACTAAAGGCTTTTTTACGGTCTAATACTCCCTTAACATCTACAGCACCAGTTGAAAGGTTGTTTTTGTTCGCTAGTATTATGTTAACACTAAGGCGACAAAGATTAACGGAGGGATGGTTTTGTTTAAAGCAAATAAGAATTTTTTATTAGTAAATATTGCTATAACTTTGCAAATAGTGGTATATTATGTAAATATACTTGGAAATGTTTAATATTTAATATTTTTTTAAATTTATATGTAATTGAACATTTTTGTAATTAAATATTTTTTGACAGTAATTACAGAAAAAAAAAGTATTCATTACTTAAAATTTCCAATTACATGTAATTGTAATTGATTTTTTTCAATTACAATTACATGTAATTAGTAATTGAAAATTTCCAATTACTAATTACAAGTAACTGTAATTGAAATTTTTCAATTACAAATTACAAGTAATTGTAATTGATTTTAGTCCCTGATTTCAATTACAATTACTTGTAATTAGTAATTGAAAATTTTCAATTACAATTACATGTAATTACAATTACTTGTAATTAGTAATTGAAAATTTTGCATTCCTTTTTCTCCACTTCCTTGGCAATAAGATATTTCCAAGTGAAAGTAGAAATAAAGTATCCTGTATTTAAATCAGGAATCCTCACAAAATTTTGTTAAAATCCATCCAGTAGTTTTTATGTGATGCGAACAAAAAGCGAAAGACAGGCAGACATACAGACAGAAAATGAGTTTCTATTTTATTATATGTATAGATAAAGGGGCTTCCAATAGAGGCGGGTAGTTGTATAAATTCACTACAAACATTGTGGTTTTTTAAGACGTCATATTTCAACTGTGGAATATGACTTTCAATGCCAAGTTTAGAATGTGACATCTTCTTGTAACGCATATTTGAAAGATTAAAAGTGCGCTATGCTGTATTGTTCCTTAACACACATTTAATATGTGAAATTTTTAATGATTCTGACGTGTATATTAGCGGATGTATTTGAGCAAAATGATCAGATTGTTGTTAGTTTTAAGTGCACCGGTTTTTTGTAACTTTTTGGACTTGCAACTAACGGAAATTCGAACGATTTCGGTGACAAGTCAACGTCGCCAGGTACTAAAATCTGTCTTTTTTAATATCCTTCAACAAGCATTAGCCTTGTATAATTACTAGAGGGTGCTGTAGCTTAAGTGTTTAGCACGTTGACTACTAAGCAATGGTCACGAGTTCAAATCTCAGCCGTGGCAACATTAATTTTTCTGATATGTATTAATTTTTCTTTATAATAATGCATATCACAGCGCCCTCCTTCGCCGGTATTACCACATAGCACTAAATCGCCGGCGAAGTAAAATAATTATAAATTGGCTATGCTAGCTTTGAACTAATTCGCCTAAAGAATACCAGAGGCGCTGCAATACTGTTCTAAAAATAATCATAACGTGCTATTGCAGTGTTGCCAGAATCGAAGCTTTACTATCACTAACCATCTGTCTTATCTACTACTATCCCTTTCCAAAGGATGTACCACAGTTAATGTAGGCATTAATGCCTACCAAAAACCAAAATGGCTCGAAGTAATAATCTGTGGCGATTTATTTTTAAGGTTTAAGTAAGAAACCGCCATGGACTTTTTTTGTTTTTTTTTTTATGGAGAAGTAAGACTCACGCAATTATATTAATAGCCTTACTTTCGTTCGAAAGGAATAGGAGCAGATAAAACAGATGGTTAGTTAGAGTGATAATATGCCTTACTTTCCATGCAAAGAAAAAACATGATTGAGGTAACCATAATCTAAGAGCAACATGTTATGGTTGAATTATATGGTGATATTCAAACCATATTATTTTAAACCATAACAATAATGTTGTCATTCGAACATATTATTGTCATACATAAAAAATGTTGTTTATAATATAAACATACTATAAACATACTGTGTCGGTAACACAGTGTTGCAGTGCATCTGGTGTTATTTAGGTGCATTAATTTGAAGCTACTATAACTAATTTATAATTATATTACTTCACCGTCAATTTAGTGCTATAGGGTAATACCGGCGAAGGAGGGCGCTGAGATATGTACTATTATGAATAAAATTAATACATAACTCGTGACCATGGTTTAGTAGTTAACGTCGTAACCACTTGAGCTACAGCATTGTCAAAAAAAAATTTAAAATTTAATCTTTGCTGTTGGAAAACCCTGAAGCTTTAGAAATTTAAATTTTATAACAAAGTGTTACAAAACAAAATTAGAATTGAAATGTCATAAAATAAAACTTCAACATGTGTTCAGTTAAATTTACATAATGTTTGTTTTTTTTTTTGGAATTTTAAAACAAAAACATTTTCCTTCTCTCCTTCTAAAATTGTGCAACAGAATGAAAGTTTTTGTGTAATTTTGTTTTTGTGTTCTGTGCTCTGTTGTTTGTATTGTTCCCCGGCGTTTTGTTTTTTTTTTATAAACTAAAAATTTGTATTTATATACTTGCATACCTGTTGTTCTCAGGTGGAGGGAGTTAAAATGCCATTGAACTTATAAATAAATATAATCACAGTGTAAAGTGTCAGTATAATGAATGAAGTATACTTACATTTATACGTACACCTTTGTACTTAAATTATAATTTTGTAGTTCAGTTTAATTTATTTATTTTTATTTCTGTTTTCGTTTTATTTTTATGCCATTTGTTCAGAAAATATACCAGTAATTAAACGTTATTTTACTAAAAACTTGTTATTTTAATGTTATTCTAGCTGTGCCCGTCACGTCATGGGCGTCCTGACAATATTTTACTCGATTTTGCTTTGAAAGTTTTCCTTACCAATTGTAAGAATCTTACATTATATTGCTTCAGTTACACAGTGCAACACGGAAAAAAATAACCATATACGGACACCACTACGTTATAAAAGACAAAAAAAAAAAACAGGACCTCTGTCTCCCAGTTTGCCCAAAGTCCTCCAAGTTTTTTTTTATGGGCCCTCAAAGATGTGGGGCCTCGATGTCATTTTTGCAAATAATGATCATTTACTCAAGCTCATATTTTGCAAACCGTTTGAAATTTTGATATACTCTCTGAGGCATAGTTGTAGCTCTTGTCATAAAGAACAAAAATTGTTCACATATAAAATCAAAAAACTTCATCTTCAAGGTCAAAATCGCAAAAAATTTTAAAAGATTCAATTTTTTTACCTTTTTTCCCCTGTTCAGGTCCATAGGTAGCAAACCGTTCAAAATTCAAGGAAACAATAAACTACAAAAATGAACCTAAGATCTCAATAAAAAACTTTCTAGAACATATGAACTTCCTAGGAATGATTCTTAACACCGTTAAAAAATTTTCGGGAAATTTTTCACTTTTGCGGCTACCTAAGCGCTACCTAAACGGTGTTAAGAAACTGGGAGACAGGGGTCTTTTTTGTTGGTCTTTTATTAGGTAGTGGTGTCCGTATATGGTTATTTTGCCATGTCTTAAAAAAATACACAGTGTGTTATGGTTTATATATTTCTTTATATAAAAGTACCCATCCCTGAATAAAATTTTAAAATTTATAAAATTTAATAACAATGTAATTCCACAAAGTAAAAAAAAAACAAATTGTATTCAACTGGCTCCATCTGTTGCGTAATAATAAAATAAAAATAAATAAAAATACCGTGTTGAAAATATTCCAGTTTTAAACCAAAATTTTCAGTGCCTTTAAACCGGAAATTGCTGTTTTCACTGCTTCTTCTCTAGAAAATAAGATATTTTTGCGGGAAAAAGTATCCTATATTGGGATAAGGATACTAAGGTACCTTCTCACAAAATTTTGTTAAAATCCATCCAGTAGTTCTTACATGATGCGAACACAAACGAAAAGGAGACATACAGATGGATATGAGTTTGTATATTATTATATGTATAGATTGAGGACTTTATTTAAAAATATATTGAGTGGGAACGTTATATCCAACATAAAATAAAATGTTTTTAAACCGCTGTGTATTGTAAATAACTTAAGTTATTTATTCATGTTCGTACTATTCTTCTTTAGTTCTGTATTTTAAATTCACTGCACTGGTGGTGTCCTTTAAACTTAAGCTCATTTTACTTTCAGATTATTATAGCATTCTTCTTCATTCACGAAATAAACATTATTATCTGCTATTAATCCGTAATGAATGATTTCAATTTATTATTCCACTCAGTATTGATGATAATTAATGCAATAATTTTCTTGTTATTTTTTGCTCATCAAATTAAAAATGAAATAATTTTTTGCTATTGTTTTTTTCATTTTACTCTTTAAGTTTTTCATTTTAATGACATTCAGTTTTTGGCATTTTATTGTTATTGACAGCAGTTTGATAAGAGATTCGGGGGAAAACATTATTCGCTAAAGCTTCTTGGAATTAAAAATATTATCTTATTTCACATTATGAATAAGAGAGCAATTAAATGTTAGTTATGGATTTAGTGTGAATAGGGTCATCGTAAAGTGAATATTTATTTTATTTTATGGAAATTATTAGCCTCATCATTAGTGTAGAATATTTAGGTAAATAAAATTCTAGGTTTAATTATTGCAACTATTCAGAAGCTGCAAAGTAAATAAGTGAATAAATGTGAAGCTATAAATTTAAATTATAATTTTTGTTAAAATCTTATAAATCCTGGGGGCGAATAAAGGCATTCGATATCAATGTCAAAATGCCAAAAAATTTAAATGAAAAATTCGATCGATATTGAGTGCCCTAATTTGGCCCCAGATTAAGTTGACCGTAACGACAGATTAAATGCAAATAAAAAAATATGTTTCGACGTAAATTCTAGAGTTTACTATTAATAAATCTGTTTTAAATATTTGCCACAAACTTATCACATTTTTTTGTTTTTGGAAGTAGGAGCGAAAATCGTAGGGCGTTGTGGCACACTCGGTAAGAATAATGTTTCATATTCCATAAAATGATAAGAAAATAAAAACCTTTTTCCATTAAAATATTTGTATGTTGTAATTATTTGCAAGTGGCATCACGTTTTTAAAGAAAAATTTTTTAGTGGCAACACTATTTTTCTATAAAAAGGAATGCAAGTGGCAACCCTTTAGTATGAAAACATTTGCAGCTGGCAATATTTTTCTATAATCTAAACATATAATAAAATGGTAACTCATTTCCTGTCTGTCTGCTTTTCTTTTGCGTTCGCATTTCGTAAAACCTATTGGATGAATTATAACAAGATTTTGTGAGGAGGTACCTTAGCATCCTGATTCCAATATATCTCATTTGCAAGAGAAAGTGGAGAAAAAGTAGTGAAAAAAACGCCATTTCCGTTTTAATGGTACTAAAGTTTTCGGTTTAAAACTATGATATTTTAAACACGGTTGCACACCTTTTATTTTTTAAAGTGGGATATTTTAAACCAAATTGCGCAGCAGATGTCGCTAATTGAATAAAATTGTATTTGTATTTTTACTTTGTAGAATTGCATTGTTATTAAAATATTTTAAACACCTCTTACAGAGCTTTACAATAATTTTTAGAATTTCAGAATTTTTTATAAATTTTAGAATTTTATCCAGGGATGGGTATCTTTGTATAAAGTAAATACATAAACCATAATTTTATAGCAAAATCGAATAAAATATTTTTTAGGACGGTGACGAAGTGGCGAGCACAGTTAGTGTCTTATAAGGAGCAGAGTTGTAAAGTAGCTCTGGGTTGAGGAACAATAATCGTGCGTCATTGTCGTTATCGCTTAAAGTCAATCAGGCCTTTCGGTCTTCAAAGGGTACTGTAATTGGTGGCTGCTTTAATAAGCCACGTGTAATCTTTTTGGTTATCTGAATTTTTGTTCAATAAGTGGTGTATTAGTGGAGCACCATTTTTAACTCATTATTTCATTAAACTCAACTTTTTCACTGGCGGAGAACCATTTAACTCATTTTAATTTTACCTAACTGAAAATGGATTCTCACTCCCTATACGAAGGTATAAGTCGCGCTGCAGATTTTGGAGGAGGCTGAGGATATCCTACCCTGGCGTTTTTTTTTTTTTGTACCTCTGTCAATACCTAATTTTTGTTTAGAATACCAAAAAAAAAAAAAAAAATAATAAGTAGCAGAACTTTTCTATAAAATTCTCTTACGTTTAGAATCTACTTTTATGCACACCAGCATTGTGTCTGTCTGTAGACCTCAGCTACTTTTATCGGTTTTTATCTCGGTCAGATGATTGTGGAGGTTGCCGTGTCCTGTTAGCAACTCATTTGCCCTGTGTACGTTCCATCGCTTTTCTATATAAAGGCTTTTTGGGAACTACTGCAAAAATTCTTAGCAGTTAATTTTTATTTTGAGAATTCTTTCCTTTTCCGTAGTTAACCTGCAGTTGTAGTCTAAAGATATTTTACCCTTAACATCGTTCCGATTTTTTTTCTTTCGAAATCGTCTCCCCGCTATCTAACGCTAGTCGTGGTTACAAGATTCATTTCCTTTTTCTCTGGATTTACATGGATGATATTGCTGTTTTATCCGTGCATGTCCTTAATTGTTCTTCTTGTAAGAGTTACCTCTAGTCCCTTGAGTGGCCAAGGTCCACCTCCGTAGCGATCCACAATATGAAGGTAAATATGTATGTAGTAAAACGGGTGTTCGGAATTCAGTCGGCAGGACAAAAAGTGCCTCTATAAACTGATTGGTAGAGCGCTAGTCTATTAGTGTGGTTCGATTACTGATTGGTAGAGCGCTAGTCTATTAGTGTGGTTCGATTGCTGGTTCGATTCCCACCGAAGACTCTGGGTGTTTTCTGCAGTTAAGCGAAAAGCTTCGCAGGTAGTGTTGTCTTTAAAAAAAGAAAGGGTGCTACAGGCCACATTGCGCTTGCAAGAGCTAATTTAACTAACATACTATGAAAAACATATGAGATATAACAAATTTGTAAGACGTTAAACTAAGAAAAAGATTATAACAAATAAAAAAATCTATAGGATTTTTACTTCGTATAATTTTAAATTAAAATCACTGCTTGTTTAATATCTCAGTTATTATAATCCTACGTAAATTGTAAAAACTGTCATTAAAATTAATTAAACTCGTTTAATTACTCATAAAAGCTCCAATTTTCGTAACACCTGGGAATTTTTATACGTGAGTACGATTATCACAAAAAATCTACATAAATGTGAAAAAAGAGAGAAAAAAAATAGATTTTATGAATAAATTCTATTGAACAAAGCATTTTTCTTTTTTTAATTTTAAATTCAGCTTAGAAATTTTCTACAAATACCACAGCATAATTGGTATGCATGTGATTTTTGATTAAAGAGGGTGGAGTGTGTGTGTGTGTTGGTTAGATATGTAAAGGAGTTTGTGTGGGTTGAATTATAATTACACAGTCAAAATAAACAAGATATTTTGGCAGTTCACAGATTAAGCAGTATATTTTTCTTCGAAACAAAAATTAAGGCTCTTTAATTGACATCCTTCTTACACATATGACTTATACTTGAGGTTAACGGCCCAAACTAGTCCTCCGATCCCTAAAGCTGGATTCATTCATTTTGTCTGGACACTATTTTATTTCGGACACCATTTTTTTATACGTAGTTTCACATTTTTCTCAGAGAGTGATATAAGTGTGAGAGAAGTGATTTTTTCCAGACAACTCTCACCTTGATTTGGTTTAATTTTAATTTTTGTCCGGACAAAATTCAAATGAGTTCCAACTAAAAAGTTTTTTTTCAGAAAAAGCTGAATTGAGTTGCCATTATATAGATAGTGTTTGCATAGTATGAAATTGTGGCATTTGTTGTGTTTGTATTGATTATCAACAAAGAAATATTTTTCAATAAAAAATTATTTTATGAAAATGGAGTTCATTGAACTCCAAACAATTGCCCTCAAGCTTTTAATGGAAATGAAAATGCCCAGAAGAGAATGCATATACGACATGAGGAATAGGTTATATAAACAAATCATGCAAAGCAAAGCATTTGGACGACTATAGCTAACGCCATTAGAATTGAACGTAATCAATCGTAGTGGGTCCATGGTCACATCTCTGGAACAAATGCGTGATAGTAGCCCATTGCTGTTCTTTGCTTTAATATTTCTTTTACTGCAATTCTTTTTTGCATTTTTTTTATTTTAGCAGCCATTAATAGAAGCAATTTTCTTTAAGGAAATTGTTTTAATAAGCAAAATGTTAAAATAATAAAAAAATGCAATTTCACACTAAGATTTTATGTTTAATCACTTGCTGCTTTGTTGCCACTTTGTAAAATTAATATGTCTTGTTTACTTATGTACTCATATGGCAGCTTTGTTTGTCCGGACAAATTTTACGAAGTGGGTGAATCGTGCTGTAGAAAATTCTCAGAAAAAAAATATTTGTTATCACAAAAATTTTGTCCGGACAAAATGGGTGAATCCAGCTTAAGTTACAATTTAGGGTGTAGCTAGGCTATTTAGGACAGTTTTAGAAAATTATACGGTCAAAAAATGTATGAGTAGGGTTAAAGTGTGACTTCTTCCTGATGTTAGTAAAGCTCGTGGAATGAACATTAGGAGTTCTTGGGATCAATCCAAATTTGGTTTTAATCAAATAGTTGTGATATCGGATCTAAATTACAGTTTATAGCAGCTGTATTTAGCAAAGAAAACTCAATTTAAAATGCATACTCTATATTCTTTTATAAGGATTAATAATGGTAGTAAGTGGCCGTTGCCAAAAAAGAACCTATTTTATCTGATTACAAAAGTCTATATCGATCGATTGCTACCATAGCAATTCTCAGTGAATATCATATAGAATTTAACTAGTCTGTAAATAGCCATAGAATAACGGGGACTTGGGTTTTATAGTCAAGCCCTTCATTGTAATGAGAAAGCTAAAACCATGGTAACCCGGAAATAGTGCGAGAGAATTTTAAGAAGTGAAAGAATATTATTCTTCAAAATAGTACGCCCTTTATTACTCATTTGCACTAAAAGTTACGAAAATTTGACTAAATGTTACGTGGGGGGGGGCCTTCTATAAAATATTTCTCTATTTTCGTTCACCTTCACGTCCGGACTAATTTTTGTAATTTTTTTTGCATATTGTAACCTCATCATCAAATTTTTTTTTCTCATTAAAGGAAATTTTCTAGCTATCCTTTTCGGAAGATAAGCCTTCTGTAAGCGTCGCCGAACTGTTGAAGCGCTAACAAAATTTCCAATTTTGGCAGAAATCTGTCTTGATGACTGGAATGGGTATTTTGTTTGAAATTGAGACAATGTAATAATCAAGTGCCGCCGTGGTTTTTGAAACCTATCACGTCTATATATTGATATATTGTTTCTTAACGCATTTTGAACAAAATGAAGTGATCTGTTGAGACACTTAAGAATTTCTCGTAAAGATTTTCCATTTTTACGCAGTTCAACAACAACCCTCTGGTCTTCTGTAGTACAGGGTATATTTCGACCCATCTATACAATAATCTAAGGATACATTCAACAAATATTCTTTCTAATAGGGATTACTTACCACGTTTGTGTTTAAATTTGATCAAACAAATTTTGACTTTGAGCGATAAAAATATTTTTTTTTTTTTTGTATAACGGTACTTAATATTTTTTACGTTTGCCGGATTTAGTGATGACGGACATATTTCTAAATGGATCAAATACTCGGTAACCACTACTCAATACTCTGCCAGCACTACTTCAGACGCCTCTTGATTTATTTCGTATTTTTTTTTTGGCAATCGAATTTGCAGACCTTGTAGTCTGTGATATCCTAAATTGCAAATGACTTTTCATGAACAGAGTATAGACAATCACACACTCATATTTTTAGAATAAAAGTTCATTGCTTTAGAGCAGAGCAGCACTGTAAATGTTCATGAGTTGAGTCTCAATGACGGAAGTTGGCATTTACTGCATGTGTGTTTGTACTCGTATGTAGTTTTGTTTTCTTTTCGTGTACTTTTTTTTGTATAAAAAAAGCGTTTTAGTTTGTTTTTGTTTTAGTTTTATTTTTATTTAACAAAAACAAAAAAAAGGAAAAACATTTTTTAAACACTAGATGAATTTGCATAAAAGTTTATCATGGTATTTGTTTAACATTTCTATGTATTTATGTAAAAGTGAGTATATTTTGAAAGGAATCATCATTTGCGTCATTATAAACAATAATTTAAAAATTTTTTTGTTGATGTGGCAGGCTGCTGCTATTTCATATTTTCCTTTTTTTTAATTCATGTGGATGGTTAGTGGTTTATGAATTAAAGTGGGTTTGTGAATAAAGAAGATTTTAATCATGGCAATGGTAAAAAAAGTTATTTTTTGTTTAAAGGAATGCCTGGCAGTATATTTTAAATGGAGCTATTTTCTATTAAAAAAAATTATATAGAATTCAAGTCCTTTACATTTAACTTTATACGCTTGAGGTCATAGTGTGCTTTTTTTATAAGATGACATAGAAATTTTTTTCCTGAAAAAAAAAATTGTTTGTTTTTGTTAGCTTGTTAGATGCCATGGGTTTGGATTCAAAATAACTTAAGAAAAGTGGTGTGAAATGACAGTTGTAATATCGAACCTTGTCAAAATATCCTATATTTGTTATTGAACCGTTTATGTGCCCAAGACAACAAAGTATCGATTACAAGGTTGATTAACCTTACGACCTGCTTATAGAAAACGAATTATTACGATCCGAACCAACACTAATGCAAGCACTTGCTTTCGCAGAACAATTCCTTAGGCGTATAAGTTCGTATCAGGCCATGTTGGACATTGTTTGTTTAATAACTGTTACTTAGCAGGGAAAAAACCAGAAGAGATAACAGCCTTGTATTGACTCTGGAAACGGAAAAGTAGATAATGGTGTCGAAAGGCTCTTGTTGGAACACAGCAGAGTTAAAAAAATGGCAATTATACTCAATATATTATTATTAATGTAGGGGGAATATCGAAGCAGGTCATTCCCTTAATGGGTCCCTTTTATAGCCCCTTCCCGCCCTTTATGATTATGATTAGGCTCACCTTATTTACATTCAATCACTTAAGTGATTTCATACTGTCGATTGGCAACTGTCACTGTCGGCTTTCTTTTTCATCACAGAGTCTCTTGTTATTGGTAGGATTTCTCTAAGGCTCAGGTCCCCCATGTCATCCACATTGAACAACCTTCTACCATTGGTCATAAGTCTTATGCTAACCAGTGCTGTATATTCACATACAATGTACGCTGTCGTCTCAGCCTCTTCCAAGCAGGATTTTCATTTTCATTTGGGTATTTTTTGTGTCATAAAATATTTTAGCTACCTGTAGTCGACATGTTGTGCTCAGCTTTAATAGCTAATAGAAGAGAGTTATACCGTTTCGTATCCATAATTTTCAGCTAAAGTAATTAATTTAGTTAATTTAAATTATTTCTTTTGTTCCTCTTTTATTTTTTTTAATTGTTTACATCCATCAGCTCTCTATTTTGCAGTATATTTCTCAAGCCGTTTTTAAGAAGTAACTGTTGAGCTCAACAGTTGGCAACAGTTTCAATACAAGTAATTTAATACAAGTAATTTTTGTAATGTATTACTTTATAGTATTTCATTTATCCGAGAATAATTAATTTATTCGTAACTAGTAGTTTTTACGTGATGCGAACACAAACTGAGAGACAAGATGAGTAAAAACAGAATAAAGGTGAAATTTGGAAAAAAAAAAACCCAAAAATATGGAGCAAAAAAGCGCAACGGTTTTTTTCTAGAGTGATATATAACATTTTTAAGATCGCGATATCCCTCAATCTCAAAACCCTTTTCACTTTTTTTGACAAAAAAATCAACAAAAAAAATCCTTTTTTTAATTTCGAAAGCAATTCTTTATCATAACAATTTAAAATAAAATTTTTCTAAATATTAATATAAATAGCTGTTAACACAGAATTTGAAAGAAAAAAAAAATCAATACAAAATCTTTATTCGTTTGGCCACAAAAAACATATTGCAAACCTCTCAAGATCGTATAAAGTCAATAAAAACGCATGCGATTTACTAAATTTTCCTAATTTTAATAGTGTCCGACAAATCTCAAGCAGAAGTTTTTCAAATTCACTATACGTCTCTCGAGTTGCGTTCTTAAATTTATACATTTCTTAAAATTAGTTTTTGCCCTAATGACCAGCTAGATTGACAACAATTGGGTACTCTGTTTACCGAAAGATATGACAACAGTAAATCGTTGTTTGTTAATTCGTTTACATAAAAGTACATAAAACCTCTTAATCGTTTTTTTTACCGAAACCGGGTTTTTACAGAAACCGGGTTTTTACAGAAACCGGGTTTTTATCGAACCCGGGTTTTTTCTTCAAATATATTTTACATTACGATTAAACCGGTTTATTTAAATGAACGGTTTTATAAGACATCTGAATCTATTTGCAAATTTCTTCATAAGTAAACTGAACTCAATTTTAAACGAGAAATGATGCACGAGTATATCGAATCATAATTCGCTTTCAGGAGAAAACACACGAATTTCAGTTCATTTCTGAAAACTCCTTGTAACCAAACTATTTTAAAAAGCTCTTAAAATCACTATTTACTTTATTCGAATTTAGCTTTTGTTGCATTTTTAAGTCTCCTTTATTAAGTTTCATTTCTTTTATGGATCAATATTTCTGACTTAATTAAAAATTATACGAGACTTTGCATATTAACTGCTGTACTCAATTTTAGAGTTTTTTATCTGTATTGCTGTACCTCACCAACTTCATATTCAGACAATAAGTACTTAATTACAACTTTAAGAAAAGCAAATTGAGCATTAAATTTACATTCAATAAACAATCCTTTCACCAAAAACACTCATACTGCGGAACTAACTAGTTACACATACATATAATACATTAAAATCCACAGTCTCTGTAAGTAGAAGAGGTAGGAATAAAGAAAGACTCATTAAAGTTAATGTACTAATCATTAACAAGGCTGCTTTTACCGAAACATACAAAATTCTAAATACATTACTAAAAGTACCCAGAAGTTCTGATGGCTGCAATATCCTTGTCAGATCTCTATTAAAGAAAGAATATCTGACCACTGGTTTAACACAGTGTTAGTAGTCAGTAGTCTATTTTTCCCGTTTAGTGGAATAAACTGCACAGGAGGCAGTTTTTATGTATAACTGGCAGCCAAGCTGCAAGGATCGGTACTTATTAGGTGAAAAATATGGGACCAGGGGTTAGCAATGATGAATGTATTTAACTCACTAAGGCCTATTATTATTACTTACGAATAGCTAAAATGAGGATGTTATCCGAGAGATAATTAGTGTTTCATTATTATAAGTATACTTTAAGCTAAAAGTGACCAATAAGTTGTAATAACGCATAAAAACTATAGATCACTTTATTGCTCACTTTATCTAAACTTTACCTTTAACTCATATCTACTTTTAAGGCAAGTTATAATAACGAGTCTTAGTGATACTCTACTGCCGTAAAATTTCGCCCGAATGATGGATACGCATGATAAAGTTGACCACATATGCCACTTTACTGTCTCCTAGTAATATAAAAAGTATTCAGTATTTTTTTTTTATTTTCGTCATTAGTCTTTCAATGTTGTAAAAACAATTAAATAAGAAATCTTGGTTTAAATTTTAATAATTCAAATTGGGAAAAATATGATTAACAACATAAAACATTAAAGGTCAGCCTTCAGAACTGCAGGGTTCGAACACGAAACATTTATATTTGCATAAACTCAAACAAATCCTACTTTAATTTTCATACCGAGGCATTTTACTAATGGAAAGTCACTGCCCACTTCCCTCCATACCACCCAACAATACTTAAGCTTATTAAAAGCAAATGCAAAATTAAAGAGCAAAATTATTTGCCAGCAGCCTAGTTGTCTTTATTAGTTTAGCCAAAAATTTGTCCAGACGCCATTTTAAATAATTTTTTGCACTAAAGTAGTTGTGTTTGCCAAATATGACTTTAAAGACAGAGAAGAAAAAATGAAAAGCTTACAATGAACAATGACACGTACCAACAACAAAACTGGCAGAATGTCAAACGACTTAGTCTTAACTGCAAAATTGTCGAAATTATCGTTTAACAGCGATTAATTAAAAGTTATTTTATACTTAAGAGATAAACGGCTTTGAAAAAATGATCAATTAGGGCAACAACAATAAAATATTACTCGGAAATAAAAAAAAATATTTTATTTTATTTTTTTTTTAATATTTGTATGTGTTTTCATTTTCAATAATAATTCATAATAAAGTTATTATTGCAGAAGAAATGTTTCTCCTAATGCCCTTTCTCCATTACTCCCTTTTTATTAAAATTTATTGTGTTACTTTAGTTAGAAATAGGGCGTTAATATACATAGATATTCAGGTAAGGATATTACTGCTACAAAGTCATATAGTTCTCCTCCCTAAAAGGTGGAGAACTATATCGGTTATAGTTCTTAAAATTTATGTTAGCAAACCAGCCTTTTTGTAGTGACATTGCTATTGTCAGGTCAAAGTCAAAATTATAGCAAAAAGTAATCGAGAATTTAGAAACTGTTATAAAAAAATTTGGAGTTGCCTACACTTAACTTTACCATACCCAAGGGAAATAGATATTTTTGTGGATATATTATATAAAGAATATATGTAAGTTCAAAGTATTATATATTCGAATCGATAAATTAATTATTTTCGGTTCGGGGTGTTAAGTAAACTACCCCTTGCCCCTTCCCGATTCTGCTGAAAACTAATACAGCTCTTCATCTCCATATACCAATGGCGCATACTGAATTTAATTTTAATATGTCAAACGGTATGATCTTTAGTGCGTTCACAAAATTTGGTGGTATGTAAACTACCCCTTGTCCGCTCTCGATTATGCCCAAAAACTATAGAGCTCTTCATCTGCATATACCATATACCAAAAACACAAAATAAATTTAATTTTGATATGTCAAACGGTATGACCTGTACAAACTCCAAAAAAATAATGGTGGCATACACACCCACCCTCCTACCCACAGACATCATCGCTAAAATAGTCAAAATGGATTCAGGAGACCCTGGCCTGGAGACCCAGGGGATTACCATACTTTACCTTATACTACGTATGGTAAAGTAATAAGTTTGATAACGATATTGAATTGTCACTTCAAATATTTAATTTACCAGCAATAGTAATATCATTTAAACCCGAAATCGCCATTTCACCAATTAATCTAAATTGTCACCACAAAATGGTAAGTATGTTGGAAATGATATCTACCCCGGGACCGCAGACGCATTACTACGGAGTAAATTCCCTGCATGGTCTTAGACCATCATCACGTTCGCGTCGCTCTTTTTCAGCTGATTCCCACGTTCGTTGTAGTTCACGGCGTCTTCGCGATCAGCAGCAATTAAACTAATCTGCGTTCGTTTCTGCCTGCTTTTTACCTATGTTCATCTAGTTTATTAGTACACAAGACTATCGAGCAATATTTAGTAACTGCTCGCCAATTAGTTTTATCTGCTATCATATTATTGACCGTTAATGGTCCCGTGACGCTCGCCAGCTCTTGCCGATCTTTTGACCAGTGGAAATACTAACAAAATGATTGCTATGCGTCATCCATTTTTGCATTTATTCATTCTACGAAAGTATTTCCAGAAGAAACCTGAAAGCATTTGCGTCAAATAGTAATAACAGCTACGTCTATTCACAGTTTTCTTATCATCGATAAGCCTTGTAGTCTACTCGCCTCTACCTGTGAAACCAACCTGACTAATTAGCTCTTCTCTTGCGGATTCCTCTTTGTCTTGTTTTACCATCCATCTATATTCCTTTGTTGTAAGTTTATTGGGGTATAGGGTTGCACCCTTGTGTAGCTATTTTTTGCTTAGCCAACAGAGCTTTCGCTCTTTTCTTTACCTTAATTTTTTCTCCCCATATCTCGGAGGTTCTTTAGCCTCCTGGTTCCAATATAGAGTACTCCAAGAGATAATAAAGAGAAAAAGCACTAAAACTATGCCGACTTGTTTTTACCGCTTTAAAGGTACTGCATACTTTAAGGCATCTTTTATTTGAGAAAGCGAGATATTTTAAACACGGTTGCGCAACAGATGGCGCTGTTTTAAAATAATGACAAAATATTAATTACTTACTACCAAATACCCAATTGAACAAAATTTGTATTTGATTTTTGTGAAATTATATTGTTATAAAAATATTTCCAACACCTTTCCAAGAGCTTAACAATAATTTTTAGAATTTTTTGTAAAGTATATACATAAACTGAAGCACTTTAAAAGTAAGAGTCTGGCAATTGGTGGGGAATACATTCAAAGCAAAATCGAACAAAATATTGTCAAGACGCACACGACGTGGCGGGCACAGCTAGTCTATACATATAATAAAATAGTAATTCATTTCCTGTCTGTCAGTTCGCAACCACTGAATGGATCTTAACAAAAATTTGTGAGGAGGTACCTTAGCATCCTGGTTACAATATAGGATACTTTTTTCCTCAAAAATACCTTTTTTACAAGAGAAAGTGGAGAAAAAGCAGTTATTTTAGTAAGAATGAGACCCTTTATATAAATATAAAGCTAATATTACATAAATCATAACTGAAGCTCTAGCCGATATGCATAGTTTAAGGCGTTAGTTATTTTAGTAAGGATGAGAACCTTTATATAAAGTAAAGTAAGGGTAATTGGTGTGGATTGATTTTGAAGCAAAATCGAACAAAATATTGCAAGGACGCTCACGAAGTGGCGGCCAGTATTACATTATAATTACAAAGTATATTCTAATTTAATTGCCGAGCATAGTAATGTAGACTTTCACTCGTTGCAGTGAAACATGCAGAGTCTTAAGTGGGTATCGAACCCACAACCCCCAGAATGATAAACTAGAACAGCTCTCTCGGGAAAGCCGATAGGCTAGTGAATAGTTATAATTATAATGACAATAAAAATAAAAATAATAATAACAAAAACAAAAAATATTTAAATATTTAAATTTAATAATTATAATTATATTATTATTACTAGCTGTGCCCGCCACGTCGTGGGCGTCCTGACAATATTTTGCTCGGTTTTGCTTTGAAAGTATTCCACACCAATTGAAAGACTCTTACTTTTATAGTGCTTCAGTTATGGTTTATGTATTTAATTTATATAAAGGTACCCATTCCTTGATAAAATTCCAAAATTTATAAAAAATTCTAAAAATTATTGTAAACCTCTGTCAGTGGTATTTAAACTATTTTAATAACAATGTAATTCCACAAAGTAAAAAAAAAACAAATTTTAATCAACTGGCGCCATCTGTTGCGTAATAGTTTCTATAATGTCCCACTTTCAAAAATTAAATGCTGTGTGGTGCAAAAAAAAAACCGTGTTGAAAATATCCCAGTTTTAAACCGAAATTATCAGCACCTTTAAACCGGATATCGTGTTTTTCACTGTTTTTTCTCCACTTTCTCTTGGAAATAAGATATTTTTGTGGAAAAAAAGTATCCTATATTAGAATCAGCATACTAAGGTACCTCCTCACAAAATTTTGTTAAAATCCATCCAGTAGTTTTTACGTGATGCGAACACAAACCATGAAGGACAGACTCTGTCTGTCTGTCCTTCATGGCAGACGAAAATGAGCTACTATTTTATTATATGTATAGATTATGATTATAATTATTTTATATTATAATGATATTTATTATAATAAATTAAAATAATAATTGTATTATAATTATAATTATAATATAATTAATTATAATTATAATATAATTAATTATAATTATAATATAATTAATTATAATTGTAATATATTTAATTATAATATAATTAATTATAATATAATTAATTATAATTATTATATAATTATTATTATAATTTAATACAATTATAACTTAATAATAATTATAATTTTATTTTTATTATGTTTTGTATTATTATTATTATTTTAGTTATTATAAATATTTGCATTAACATCCGTATTCATTTTGAAACTATTTGTGAATATTTATATGGCATCGCAAAAATCCTACATATGCGAAAAGGTTATAAAAATCAACAATACTTTAAAAATTATAAACTAAGAAAAGCTGGTTCGTTATTCTGTGTTTTATAGACGAGTACATACAAAAAATTTGTGTGTTTTCAGCTTTTAATTAAACAAAAAATCTGTTAAAATGGGTTTTAACAGGATTTAACTTTCACTTTCTAATACTAGCTGCTCTTAAGCTTCTGCTGAAATAATATCCTGCTGTTGTCAGCAACAAAAGCATTTTGTTTACTGAAATTTTAATTGAAAAAATGATTTATTAAGACATAAATTGATTTAATCAAATATTTTCTAATGTGTTTTCTTAAAAGCCACACAGGAATTTTCTCTGAAATAAATTTGATTTTGGTTTTTTGGCAAAAACATTTCTTTTTTAGCGAAATTGCCAATAGACATGTTGGCTTACGGTTGGTCTAGTAGTTAAAAGTCAGTTTGCACATTAAGTGCATGTCACAATTTATTTTTACCTTGAACTTGCGTAAAATATTGTATTCTTACTTTTGCCAAAAAAAAATAAAAATAAGAAAAACAAATTCCAGTTAGAAGGAGAAAAAACAAATATATTGTTGTTAGCAGTGAATATAGCAGTGAATACAGTCATACATATTTCTTGTATGTTTGTGTTGTAGCTGCTGCTAAAGTCAAAAGTTTTTTATGACTTTTTCTATCCAATTTCTCTGAAAACAGCAGGTTTATTTCCAAAATAAATCGAGAAGATTAACAGCAGGCAACAATATTGTATCAGAGATGCCAGAGTATGAGAAGTTGTTGTTATTAGCCCAAGAGGTAATTTAACGTAAGTTTTTTTCTTTCTTTCTGGGCTTAAGCAATTTTTGTTCAAATGTTCGTATAAGTTTGTGTGTGGCTGGCTGAGTGTGTGTTTAATTTTTGAGCAAAGTATATTTCTGTGTATAATTCTTTGAAATGTACTATAATTCTGTTTATGCCATGTTGACAATTTTTATGGCCATATTTCTTCTCGTTCAGTATTTTATGTTCTTGTTGCTTTTGTTGCTCGATTAGATGTTTTTTTTTTCGTTAAATTAATTGTATTTTTATACAAGCAATTCTCCTCCTTTGGGGCTTGACAAAACATGATTGAGTTTGCATGAAACCAAAATATTGGGTTAAAACTTTAGCGATTTCAGTTTTTGAAATTTTGTAAATTAAAAACTGCTTTCAATTCTAAATATCAGTTATCTGTTTTGAACAAATTTCTTCGATCTTAAATTAATGTTAATCTGGGAATATACATAAATTCTAACAAACAGTTGTATAAGCAAGCTCATCTAATGAGAATCCTGATAAGCTCATGAGCAAGTGGTCATATTCGAACTTACTGAACACATGCCTAATCAAACCCTACTATTAGTGAGCAAACCTCTGTTCGTATCAGAAACGGAATGAGCTGACCGAGTAAAACGAACTTTACTCGTCTCATGTTTAAAACACTCAGTGTGTTTTGTTTAGTAGTTGTGTAAAACTTTTGGATAAGGCTTACTGCGTTTTGATTTCTTTTTCTTGAGAAATGAAGTCTTTAAAATGAACAAAAGTAATGTTAAAAAATTAGGTATTTTGTGTTTATACACTCGAACTGTATTCGGGTTGCCCTCAAAGCATAAAACTGCTTGAACTCGCCCAAGTTGTTTGTTATTATGTTCATCATTTACTCATACTTATTCAAGCTCGCTTACTCAACAAACTCTCAGCGTTTATCTCGCTGGTCTGCGCTGTCTATTATTGTCCACTCATCGTTAATCGTGTGCAATGAACAGACATGAATTCAATGAAATATTATAATGAGAATCTTATGAGCTTCATTTTTTGAGCTCATCTAGTGCTTTAAATTTTGATTTTAAAGATCTCTTATTAGATGGCTCTATAGATACTGACTAGAGACATACTATAATCGTTAATTTAACCATAATATGTTGCTCTTAGATTATGGTTACTTCAACCATGTATTTTCTTTGCGTACATATAAGTTGTTAAGGGGTACTTTATCAGCTAATCCTGTACACTCACGAATTGCCTAAAATTTCCACAGATTTTATGGCTATTTATTTGCTCATTGGACCAGCGAGCAACCTAAGTATGATAATCTTATGTACATGGTATTCTTCATGGGAAACCCTTATCCTTTTTATTGCTGTGGGTTATTTCACTTAAGATAGTTATGAATTTACTTTTTCCACAACACAATATTTTAGTTTGTATTTTAAGTTTGTATCTGAGATTAAATTTGTACTTCCTTTTAGTTTTTCGTTCTATTAAGAAGTGAGATCGAAAAGATTCGTGCACATCTTTTTCGTCAATTCATCGCATTTATGTAATTGAACTTCTGAAGGAATTTTTGAGCTTAGATGATCAATTACGTATAATTACGTATGAATATGTTATTCACACAAAGTACGTCGTTCATTTATTTCGAGCCTGGACGTGGTGCTTATTGCTATAGGAATAATTTTGTTAAGGAACCTGGAATGAATATTTTATTTTGTTAATATTAATATTTTGAAAAAATTTCACTCTGTTGTATGGAAACTTACAACAACACCGTTTAGTTCCACATAACTAGTCCTATTGCTCATAGAGGAAGTCTCGGAAACGAAATTCCAACTAACAATTTCCAGGAATGCTAGAACCTCTGGAATGTTTGTTTAACTTGCAATATGTAAAAGCACTTCAATTGATCCCCTTGATTTGGAATATTATATTTACAGGGTTCTTTAGTATTTTTTTTTTAATTAATACTTATGTTTGTTACAATTTTGTTGATCCTACTCCCTAAATGTACATGTAGATGTATGTATTTCAGCGTCAAGTTCTATTGAGATTTTTATTGTGCAAATATGTTAATTTCATTTATTGTCAACCATAATGAATACCGCCCCATTGTGCGAAATTGCTTGTTATTTTTATTTCTTTACTTTAGTTTATTGTCGTGTTATTTTTTTGTTGGTTTTCTTAAAAATATCGTTGCTATATACCGTTATCGTTCTAAGTATTTGCTTTTAAAATTAAAGATGTTTATTACCGTTTAATGTTGGCAAATAAGAATACTAATAAGCGAACACCGCCTGAGCAACTCATACTGATAAATATTACAATAGAACGATTAAAATGTTGAAGAAAGAAAATTTTCATTAGTCACAATTTTAGATGAAATCGTTAAAATAATTTGAGAAATTTGTGTTTTAAAATAGGTGGTGGAGGAGTTCATTGTTGCCATTACACTGATAGAGCTATTTATTGGCGGATTATAGACGCCGCCGTATCACCGGAATTATAACATTTAGAGTTATGCCAAATGTCATCAAATTAAGTTAATGACTAAAGTCATCATGGAACTTTGAAACATGACTATGTTATGACTGCAATGTCATCAAATTATAATAAATTAAATAGTATTGATTTAAATTCATCATCATTATTATGACAAAACTCTTATGTAATTAAATATGTTTGCCTTAAAAAAAGGCTGGAACAGTGTTCATAGCGCACTAGCAAAGAAAAAGATGACACTTCGTCGTCTTCTTGCTGACACTTAGTCATTAATGTGGCGAAAAAAACATGAGAGTAAAGTGGAAAATTAATGAAGATACTGAAGCTTATTTGGTTAACTGTATACATATTCATTGTTTGATCCAAAAAGTAACATAAGTTCACTTTCTAAAGCGAATCTAATAGATATAATTTATGTTCTGCACTCGACTAGTTTTTAATTGACTTTTAATTCTTTAACTGAAATGAGAACTCAGTCTAAAGTTAGCAACAGAAAACATTTTTAGCAATAATAAATTAATGTAAAAAACAAAAATTAAATAAAAAGGAAAGATTTTATTAATTTTTACAAATAAATTTTCAAAATATTATTGTTATTTGGAATAGAATTCTTAAAAATTTCCTTTACCTCTAGTCGATAAACGAATTACGCTTTTAAAATGATACAATTTTTTTTATGAAATGAAAAAAGTCTAACGATTTTGACTATTTTCTAGCAGTTAAAACCGACTGAACAAGCTCACTTCATAGATGATTTGTAGTGTAGTTAGAAGGTCAGTCTAAGGGTTGCGGGTTCGACTCCCGCCAAAGACTTAATATTTTTTGCATATAAGCCATAGGCTTCGAAGACAGGTCCTTAAAAATAGCGTTCATTCAATCATATCAGAATTGAAGCTTGTGAAATATTAGCTCAAGGGATTTGTCACATGACTAGTTCATATTTCATAAAGACCGGTTTGAGTTTTAAACATTTTAAATGAAAGGGACTTGCCTTTTTTTCAAATGGCGATGGTTAAGTATGGCACTATTTCTCAATAATCTCTGATAGGTTCTTAGACATAACAATGGGCTTCATGCATAAAAACGAGTAAAAGCACTGAGTTGAGGCAGGTGAGCAATTGCTCGTAAGTCGAGTTCAATCAAACAGCAACAGAAACAGCAACAGCTTTTGCTCAATTTTGTATGCATAAAAATGAGTTCAAACCAATTGCAATTACTCGAGCAAAGGGAGATCAAACGTCTAATTGTTATTGAAGTGCAAACATGCCGTCAAGTGAAAGTGAAGTAGAATCATAATTTCTTGCTGTTTGTTGTTCGATATCGTTTCTTAATTGCCATATATCAGTATTGTTGTAATCGTCATTGATAAGGATATAATCGTCTTTAAAAAATTTAGCTATGTTATGCCAAATGAAACAACTGGCTATTACGTGGGGCGATAACTCTGTCGATTTTGTATTGAAGTATCGAAAATCTTTGCTTGAATTGCCCAAAACCCCGTTCTATAATGACACGTTCTCTTGTAAACACTTTGTTTAATGTTTTTTATATGTCAGTTGTTGGGTTTCGGAATGGTCTCATTAGCCATGGGCATATTTCATAGCCCTCATCCCCGAGAAGTACTGCATCGTTCGTTGCATTTTGCATTATTCTACAGACCTCGCTGTTTCGTAAGATGCGTGAGTCATGAACTGAACCAGGCTAGGATATGTCACCGCTTGTAAAAAGTTCTTTTCCATCACAATTTAAATGCACATTTATAGAGTGGAAGCCTTTTCTACAAATATACTCATCGCTTTGATTTGTTAGTTTTTTTAATTTTTATATGAGTACAATCAATCACTCCAATTGCAAATGGAAAGCACTCCCTTGCATTGGCAGATATAAGTTCGCGACATTAGTTCGCGACACAGTTGATTGATGGACTCCAATATCTGTTGCTATACCATTTTGGAATCCAGGATCTGCACAAAATCTTAACAACAGTCGAATTTTATCAATCTTGCTTCTTCTGAACCCTCAAAAAAATAATTAGCCAACCAGCAACTACTATCATCAAACCTATGTATTTATCATTTTATTATTAATTATATAAAAAAATTAATAATTAAGAATACAAACCTGTATAATTTTTTATCCTCACTTGCTAAATTTGTTATACGCTGTTGATAACATTTTGTATTTCTTTGTGGCACAAAATATTTAGCCATGATTCCTTTTTAGTGTACGCGAGTCAATTATAAGGCAGGCTCAACAAAATTTGAGCAAGAGCTCACAAAAGAAAGCAAAAGCTTGTTTATATTCATATGAAAATGAGCTCAAGCTCATCTCACTTAGTTCAAACTGAGCACGACGAGATCAAACGGGAGCTGTGAGTAAAAGCAAATATTTCAAATTTTATTATGCATACGACAAGCACCTTTTACTCCAAAAATCGAGTCCGAGCTCAAGCTCACGTTTTATGCATGAGACCCAATAACTAGTTGAGTTCCAGTCACACTATTATAAGAGCCTATATTTAGGTAAATATTTTTTTAACATTTTTAAATCAATTACCTTATGTGATCTCTACTCATCAGTCCCAATTCATAACTTCTTGTACGGTAATAATAGAATTTGTTACACCAGTAAATGAAATACTGTTGTCATACATTTCGGTGACGATCGTTGTCACTGACTGTTTGTTAGGTACGATTGGCGTGGGCTTTTGATGTGAGAACATCATTATAAAGCCACGTCTTTAATAGTATTCTAAAGTCACAAGACATGGGTTGATTCAATTGGTAGCTATTATCACTATTTGTCATAATGGAGAATTTCTTAAGGTTCTTCAAATATACGTTAATTTGGTTAAACATCTTTGCATTGAAACTAAATCACTTTCCACCGAGACAGTTTTTAAAGGTAAGACGAAGCAATATGGCCGATGAAATAGTAGTTTGAAACCTAATTCAACAACGAAAAAGCCATATAGAGAGCTTTTTTTTACCATTTGCGGTTTTTTTGCTTTAAGCTATACAAAGAGTAGAGGAAAGTTGTTAATCCACCCTCGTATGTTTGACTAGAACCTTTACTATGACTATATTTATATACTTAATCAAACTAATAAAACAGTACGAGTAATTTAACAGAATTTTGACTTTTATCACTTGTGTAATTGATTTAATTACGAAATTAATGAAAATAATTTTCACTATTGATTAATCTTTTAATTAAAATATATTTAAATAATCATGTATTTTAAAGTTTTGTGAGCTTATTTTAGACTAATTTTCTATTTATCTTTGTTCTTTCTTTGCAGGTAAACTAAACAAAAAATTATAAGCGGTTATGGCAGAAAAGGAAATACATATATACAGTAATAGTTAATTGAAACTAATGTAATCATAATATAAGAAATATTAAAGATAAGTTTAAATAAGAATTTATAGAAATTATACTTTCGTTTGCTTTCCTCTTCTGCAAAGGCATCGTTAAAATCTTTGTTTATGTGAAACACGTGTTCCTTTGCAAAGGTAAAGAGCTTAAATTTTGATTCTAAAATAAATAAGCGCTTGATTTTGAAAGTGGCATAAGTCAATAATTTTAAAAATCTAGTTTATCAGCTAATTCATATCAAATCCTGATAAAATAACATATTCTAAAGTAATTCGCAGTATGCCATGAAAATTAATTTTATAAATTGTGTTAATTTCTTGGATTGTAAACAAAATACAATTACTGTATATTTTAATAGTGGTATAAGTCAGTCTATTTTCATAGTTTGGCAAAATAATTATTAGTAATTTTGTCATGTCTTCAGATAGCTGTTCAGGTATGATCATGTAATCCTATTTATGTAAAAATGCACTATTTATAGTTAATTGTAGATATTATATGCGAAGAAGTATGCTCCCAATAAATGGAAACGAATAAGATTAAAATCGTTGTCCGATGAATCAGTTCATACCTTTAAAGAGAAACAACTGGGACAATCAAAAACTAATAGAAAGATATATACCAATAGAGAAGCTGTGTCTTGGATAAAAATACAATGGATCAGATTTCTAAAAAATGTTCCATATAAGATGTTTTATAAAACTTTTTTGGATGACAATGCCGAATTCAAAGTGTTAGACCTTTCGCTCAAAAGAGGAAGGCCAAGAATATACGAAAATATTGATTTGCCTCCAATATACACAACCATTACACCAATAACAGAAGAATAATGTAAAGATATGATGGATTTACTACCCCCCTATATCCCACAAATTTTCCACAAACACTTTATTTCCCTAAATACTAAAAAATAAATTACTTACTTACACAGGGCAACACGGAAAAAATAGCCATATACAGACACCACTACGTGATAAAAGACAAAAAAAAAAGACCACTGTCTCCCAGTTTTGCCCAAAGTCCTCCAGGTTTTTTTTATGGGCCCTCAAAGATGTGGGGCCTCGATGTCATTTTTGCAAAAAAATGATCATTTACTCAAGCTCATATTTTGCAAACCGTTTGGAATTTTGATATACTCTCTGAGGCAAAGTTGTAGCTCTTGATCTCAATAAACAACTCACTTACGGGAGAAGGCTTTATAGTATCTCAATGTTGAAGTAAAGAAAAAACAAATGAAATTAAAAAATTTATGGGAAATTTTTCACTTTTGCGGCTACCTAAGCGCTACCTAAACGGTGTTAAGAATCATTCCTAGCAAAATCATATGTTCTAGAAAGTTGTTTATTGAGATCTTAGGTTAATTTTTGTAGTTGATTGTTTCCTTGAATTTTGAACGGTTTGCTACCTATGGACCTGAACAGGGGAAAAAGGGTAAAAAAATTGAATTTTTTTAAGTTTTTTGCGATTTTGACCTTGAAGATGAAGTTTTTTTGTTCTTTATGACAAGAGCTACAACTTTGCCTCAGAGAGTATATCAAAATTTCAAATGGTTTGCAAAATATGAGCTTGATCAAATGATCATTTTTTTGCAAAAATGACATCGAGGTCCCACATCTTTGAGGGCCCATAAAAAAACCTGGAGGACTTTGGGCAAAACTGGGAGACAGGGGTCTTTTTTTTTGGTCTTTTATCACGTAGTGGTGTCCGTATATGGTTATTTTGCCATGACTTAAAAAATTACACAGTGTGTAATAAAAAGAGAAAAGGAAGGCCAAGAATATACGAAAATATTGATTTGCTTCCAATATACACAACCATTAGACCAATAACAGAAGAATAATGTAAAGATATGATGGATTATACTATCCCCCTATATCCCACAAATTTTCCACAATACTTAATACTAAAAAAATAAATTACTTCGTTACAATGTAATGAGTTTGAATAAAATGTTAATTTTTAATAAAAAATTTTCCTTGATGGTTTAAGTCATTTATAAAGTCATGCAGTTAATTCTGAAAATGGTATAAGCCAGTTCAACCTTTCAAAACCGCATTTTCTTCTAAAAATGGTTATAAATTTCATAATCACAATAAATATTTATTTGTTCACACTATTTAATTGTCAAAATATTTTATTCCATAATACAAAAATATTTTTTAATCCTTTCAAATGCAAACCTCTTAATATCTCGAAATAAGAAATATATGACTTATAGCACTTTTATAATCAATGGCTCAAATAAGCAAACGTCTAACTTAAGAAGGTAAAGCAATAAAAATACGTTTTAAATAAATGATTTTCAGGCAACAAGCAAAAAACATGCTGGAGAAATATTGATAACAGTTTGCTAAATATAATAAAACATTTTATTGACATCATATTGTGTGCTTTTATAATATTTTTTTTTTTAATTATGTGAGTACGAAATTCTCAGAAATTCAATGTGCCACTTCAGTGATATGTTATATGAAAAAGAAAATGGTGCACAAACCTTTAATGCGTACTTTTAGTCATATGTTACTAAAAAAAAGTCCTTTTGTTTGGTTTCTATGGCTTTATTGTTTTATTTGCTAGTTTATTAATTTTTCCTCATTTAGGTCCACCCACTGTGCAATAAATGTTTAAATACATAAAGGCTTGTTAAAGTGTCATTAAAAGCGTATTAAATCTGTTCTTTTTGCTGTGGTTTTATAATACATAAAATAAAACAAACACTTACTTTCGTCTATCTCTATCTGTCTCTCTCTCTCTGTCCTTCTCTTTCCTTTCCCTTACACATAATAGCGGCGTAAATTTACAACAATTAAATAAGTGAAAGCAGTTATAACAACAAACAAACAAAAATTGTTATATATTTCATTAAAAATTTATGAGTAAGTGGGTGTGTATGGGCGTTGTAATGTTGACGTAAACAAAAAAAAAAAAAAACATATTAATTCTTATTGTTGTCAGCCATGCTGAGCAAGCAAAACTTTTCGTAAAACAATGGGGTTTTCGATGGTGGAGTACAAGTACTTTTGTTCGAAAAATGCTGGCAGTGTCAAACAAGAGCTGAGAAGAAACAAAAAAACCCTTTTAATTTATAAACAATATTTATAATTTATAAGTTAATTTTTATTAACTTTGACCTTTTTACTGTTTAATATTAATAATTTGAACAAATTTATAAATTTACATATTTAAATCTATAGGTTTTGCTTACACGAAAAAAAATACTTTTTTTAACCAATTAAAGGTTTTAATTGGTTTCAGGTTAAAATTTAATTAAATAATAAATTTATTCAATTATTTGTTTAATCAAGAATTTTTTTGTTCAGTTTTAAACAAATATATATTTGAATCAATTAAAAAATATTAATGAAATTGCATTATTTTCAGTAGTTTTAGGTGGTCTACCTTATTATTAAAATTTAAAAATAAAATTCAAATAGGTTTTTGTATATTTTTTCCTCCCAAACTTGTATATATATATATATATATATGAATATATCTATAATATTTTCTAATATAATAATATTTTCTAGTTTACAAATATGTACTCATCATATTCATTGGAAGAAAAGTATGTAATGTGAAAACGTACGTTATTCTCAAGTCAAAAATTTTCCCATCCAACTTGTTTTTTGCTAGACTATACGTATTAACACGATCACAATTTTTTACATTCATTGGGATGTGCCACTCCCAGTATTCTTATCCAGTCTGTATTTTGCTAGACTATGCACATTAGTATGAGGGTTACTTGTGCAAAGTTTCAAGACTATACCTATTGTAGTTCTCTAGGTACGCGATAATAATTTTTCATTTTGTCTAGGAGGTACCACCCCCTCCATTCAAATTCAGTCTGTGTTTCTCTACTCTATGCTGATGGCTTACATCGTGTATTTTGTTTTAGCTATATGAGAACTATCGATATCGATAACTATAGTTTGACAGCTGAGAATTCCAAACTGTGTTGACATTTCTGTTTCTGTAGTAAGGTTTGGCAAGTAATGATGAATCGTTTAACGCCAGATCAAAGCTTCCAAAATGGGGAAATTCACTTCGATAAAATTAATCTGTTTGCGAAGTTCGTGGAGCACTTCGTCCATTCTACGGTAAACGGCCTGCTGAGCAAACCATTCGTGTAGTTGTTGATTGTTTTCGCCATAATTTAACACTTCTTGAAGCAAAGCCACCAACATGATAAAGAAATGTGCATACCGAAGAGAATATTGCTGCTGTAGTGCGAAGTATTAAAGACGACGCCGAAATGTCGATCTGTCGTCTTTCATAACTTGTTGGCTTTCTACTACGTGGAACATTTTACGAAATGATCTTGGATTACGTGCCCAAATAAAAAACAGCTCGTGCAATAATTAAAGCCAAACCATTATCAATTGCGTCGCGTTTCTGCTGTTGGGGCTCATTTGAAACTGTTTGAAGATGAGCATTTTTTTATCAAAGAATTGTGTTTACTGATGAAGCTCATTTCTGTTTAAATGGGGTCGTCAATAAGCAAAATTGTCTTTTTGTGGAGCAAAGAAAATCCTCAAGCCATGATTTATTGCAAAATCAATTAGGTGACAACTTTATTTCCAGACCTCCTGACCCCCTCGTTCGTGCGATTTAACACCTTTAGATAACTTTTTTTTGGGCTATGCTAAGTCATTGCTTTGAGCCGACAAACCGGCATTGAGAGCCAATTGACGCGGGATAATTAAAAAATGGTTGAGTAACAGATGTAACAGGGGCCCACCCAATTAAGTGGAGTTCCGCATTAGTAGTTCCTCTATAAACTAAATTTTCCTGTCAATGTAAAAAAGAAAAAAAGACATTGGTCTTTGCAGGGGAGGTTTAAAGGGTGCCCTAAAATGTATGCAAGATTTGAGTTAAATAGATTTTTGATTTTTTTTATTGTATAAAAAAAGAAAGAAACGGAGTATAGGGTTATATTTCATTCATGGCTGGCTACCAAATCAGATAGAAGCCTACAGTAGTGACTAATCGGTGGTTTCACTCATTCCACTCTATCTATGTTAGTCTCCTTCGAACTCAATCTTGCGGGTTCGCCAGCAATTTCATATCCTTAACATTGCAATGAGACGGAATCGAACACAATCTAATTCTATACTTGCCCCTCAGCACATCCATAGCATTTCTACACTCGCCTACTACCCTTGATTTGATTTAGTCTCCTTTCAAGGCTTTATGCGCCACTTAGCTGTCGATGTACACGTGTCTAACACGTGCCCACACACCAATTCGATGGCCTTCGGAACCGCCAGTAACGCTGCCTGGAACGCACTACATTCATCTGAGAGCCTATACGACCTGAGTATACTAGCTGCTAGAACTAGTATGCTAGAACACATTAATTTTCGAGCCATCCAGCGTAATACATAAAGTTTACTTCAAAATTTAACATATTTTTCATACAAAATTTGTTTTAAAAAAACATTTCAATTAAGTTCTGTGTATATGGGACATCACATTTAATAACCTCTGCCTTTGATAACGATTGGATTTCTCGTAGAATCTGGCCATTTATGACTAGGGTTGTTGACTCCTTAGCAAGTCCGTTAAAGTAAGCCTTTTTCTGAGTCTTCATAACCCATCTAATCCGATAAAAATAAGGATTACTCTTAAAATTATTTCTTTGGACCGCATGTCGCATGATTAATATTAATTTTCTAGCACTTCAGCAAAAGTTTATACTAAACAGACTTAATGGAACCAATTTTACGTTGCTTTTAACTTAAAATTAATAAGTTTACTTACACTTCCACTACATTTCAAAGGTAGAAACTTACTTACACTATGAAATAAAACATTTCCTTCTTCATTCTACTTATTTAACTCTAGAAAATCTTCTCAGCTTGAGGCAGTAGCAGCATCACTGTGCAATAAGTACAATATTGTTAAGTAAACAGTACAGAGGAAGAAGAGTAACAAGAAAACGAATAAATGTAATTAAATGACACTTAAAATGTGACAGCTTAACAAATATGTATTCACTTATTCGTTATTCGTATATCGCAGTTTTGTGTCTTGTAGTTTTGTGTCTTGTTGTAATGTTTTCCTTGCTGCTTTTTACAACATCATCAAAAATGCGTTAAAACATGACTGTTTGTTTAAGCAGTAAATTGTTTATATTGGGAAGTTGGAAGTTGGAAAGAAAATAAAAAACGAAGCACAGAAATTATGGAAATTCAACATAATTTTTTTTTTAAACATTCAATCATCAGAAGAATAAATGTGAAGAACGACTCAAACTTTTATAATTAAAAAAGAAATCTTAATTTTTATATGACGAAGGTGTTTCTCAATTATTATTCTTAAGATGGTGCTTGGAAAAACTTGTACTGACTTTTGAAAAATTGAATTAAAGGAAAATAAGGAAATTTTAATTCGTTTATAAATAATTTATGTTTATGGTTAAGGACATGAAGAGATATAACAAGTATGTTTCCGACATTGATGTTTTTGGATGCCAAGTTATAGCCAAATTTGCACGTTACACATAAACAACTTTTAGATGTGGCGGCAGTTTAGATGATCGGCCCAACTCCTAAACAACCCTGTCCGTGTTCTAAAACTTCATGTTGTATCGCTATTTCCATCAAAGACTAGGCTCTAATTTAAACCTGAATAGCAATTTAACCCACGGCATCATCGATGTAATGTAAATTTTGCATCTCTGTTTTATCAATAGCAATACATATAGAGCCACCTATATTTCCAAGTATAGTAATTCACTGATTTATTACTACCAGAGATCTCAAACTGGGTGAGCGTTTATAGTATTACTTTTTTAACATCTTGATGGCAAACAATCAACACCAAGTTCAACGTTCTCCTCGCGCATGCCGGCGACATCGAGACGTGAACAAGTTATAGCTGAAGCATTCTCAAAAACTGAGATCAAGTCAGCTAAAATAGGTCTGATAGTTAAAGAACTGATAGTTAAGATGCATGACGAAGAACAAGCTGACAGTTGCTGGACACCCTCCGTGATGAAATAAGGTTACAGATAGTTTTCGCCGGCAGCGAAAAATTAAGTTATTGTAGTGTTTTGTGCTGCAAAATAAATATTATTTTGGGATCGGAAAATGGTTTAAGAATAGCGCCCTCCCCCAAAAGGCGAAAATTGCACTTTATACCATTATAATTCTACCTTGGATTTTATACGATGCTGAGTGAACTCCCTATATACTCTCTATAGACGAAAGTTGCACTTTACACTTCTCTTAATGGCGTTAAAGCATGGGTACTTGTGTAAACGTAGTCATACAATAGAGACAAAGTTTCTTTCGTAAAAATTATAGGTCCAACAGAGAGTATAGACATCTAACGGAATATGAGCTGTATCTCGGCACGATAATAACGCGATTACGCTGAATAGGTCGTGTTGGTCGTATGGAAACGAAAGCCTTAGCCAGAAAGGCTTTGACTCTACTATATACACAAGGGTTTTCCTCCTCCATTACTCGACTTGATTGGAGTTTTCAACTTAACCCTATTCCCAAGCTTTCGTCTTCTGGATGTGGTCAAGATTTGCGTCGATACCTAGCCGTTGGCCCTTATTCGACGGGTGGTCTTACCACCGAGTGAAATAGAGACGTAGACTAGTGCCCCCACGGCGCACTCTACAATAACGTGCCCTATGTAATAGGCACGATATACGCTTTTTTGGTGTGTCGCACAGTAACAGTGAGTAGCAAATTTTAGAACATGGCATGCCATGGACCCATGTTCTAACCTATTGCTTAGGGGTTGGAGACTATCCAACTCCCTCTGTTGAGGATGCTAAAGCACATTTTGATCCACATACATCAATCTTAAACTACAGCCACCACGTGTACCCCCGAAGGGGACCTCACCAATAACAGATCACAGAGACAGGGGGTCTCTGTGGGGCTACCTATTCCCGTGGTACAAGTCCTTTGGACACTGGTCGGGCCTTGAAGAGAACCGCGTCAAAGCATTTGCAATCTACTGCAGTGATAATTGGGACCCCCGGGGATGCTTTCGTATTATGGAGTTATTTTCCAACTCGTCTAATACTTGATGAGGTTGCCGTCGTAAGAACTAAAGTTTTTGTGTTTTCCTCGACAGATTTATCTACGCCGTTAATATTCTCCGGTTTTCTCTGGAGTTTCTTTAGCTATAAAGCTATTTGAACATTACGAGGCTCACGGGCCTTCTCGTTTGGTACTTTCAGGTTCGTAGTAGAGAAGAAAAGAAATCCATATTATGTAAGTTAGCTTGTATTCAAACTGCTGGTCGACCGTTCTGGTTACCTCCAGAATTCATATTCTTTTAACTTTTTAACAGAATCTTTTATCATTTCTAATTCCCTTCAACCCGACTTTTTCAAGCCATCACCGCTAGCAAGAATCTTCGGTTAGGTGTAGGTCGCACTACTTACATTTTCCATGCCGAGAATAAGAGAAAACAAGATATTTAACATGTTTTCCCGTTAGATGACGTAGTTCGACCAATGTTAAGGTTGCCAAGTCTGCAATCAACAAATTGCTTCAAATAATTATGTACAGGGAAACAATTTTTTGCAGGAATTGAAGGTTTTAATTAGTTTTAAAATAAAGTTTAATTAATTTTTTAATTGATTCAAATATATATTTGTTCAAAATAGACAAAAAAAATCCTAATTGTACAAATAACTGAATAAATTAAATATTTAATTTAATTTTAATCTGAAACCCATTTAATTGGTGAAAATATTGTTTTCTGTGCACAATAAAGGTAATAGGGAAAAACTGGCAACCCTGTAAATAAACTGTCATAATTTGTATTTAAACTCTTAAAATATATATTTATACTCTTAATCGGAACTATTAGTCAATTGGAAGATAGTTTCGTGACGTCATTAGGCCGACACGAGCAGAAATTTTTTTTCGGGATGGTGTTATCTTGTTCGTATCATTCTCTTAAAATGGTTTTACACGACGTGTATTTGTTATATGACTTGTCAGTTTGATAACCCATATGTAATTTCCTGTGTTTGTCTAAATATTAATTTTACATACGGTTTTATTTTTTGCTTTCAAACGTACATGTGTAATTACATTTGACATAACCTACAATATACAATTTTGCCGCCACACAGTTTTTTATTTCCAACCACAACTGATGCACAAATTCAAACCTAGTGCTTTTACCACATTTTTAGCGCTTTTGGTACCACAAAAATCATAAAATAACAAAATATCAAGTTGGCATTACAGGATGTCAGATGCTTTGTCACATCAAAATAGAACACGTTCTAAATGAAAAATGTCATATGTATTGTACACATGGAAAACACACATGTTATGTTTGAAAGGCTTCACACGACGTGTATAGAATTTACACATGGAAAAGTGACAAGTCATATGACAAATACACGTCGTGTAAATCCACTTTTACTCAGTGCAGCTTTGTACCTGTCAGCTGACCCATATTAAAGCGGATTACAGCGTAGGATGCGGAGATTGAAATGCTTACCACTAATGACCTGAAATTGAAAATATAAGTAAAAGACAAAAATACTTGTCAACCTTAAGACACTGTGCTTTGCAATCAACTAGATCTGAGTGAATGTCACCGTTGTTGGTGACAAATATTTAAATGACTAATACAGCTATTGGCAGCTTTTCGTGTGATAAGATATTTTTTGAAGGAGCGCAAATTACGGCGAATATGATCCAGTACAATTCAGAAATAAAATTGCTATAATGTGCCCTGCTACTGAATTGTTTTTTTTCCTTTTTCTAAAAAGGTTTCTAGTGCGAATTTTATAATTTACACTTGTTCTGAAAAAAAAAAAACACAAAGACTAACCCATAAAACATGAAAAAATAATTTGATTTTATTGTCATTTTTGTCACAGTTGTTAGTAACCTGTTGTTGTTGCTGCTGCTGTCATTATACTTATCTTGCTTTTTGCTTTTATTTTCCTTTTGTATGAAGTTGTTGCCATTCGTTGATGTGTCTCTCGATTTCATTACGTTAATTGCTCCGTTGTCGGTTCGAGCATTTTTATGTTTATTTTTTTTTTTGTTTTTATTTCAACTCCATCTTTTTAAAGTGTTTTTTTTTAGTTGTCGTGTTTATGTTCTGTCATCATTTTATCTAAGAATTTTTCTTGTTGCCATTCTATTTGTTTGTTTTATTGTTCTGGCAATAACAACATTCGTTACGAACTAAAAATATTATCTGCAAATTCATATCAAATTTGTTATTGCTTTTTCTGAAAGACTTTATTTTTTTTTTTTTTTTTTTGTTATTGGTAGACAAGTAAAGTGACAAGTGAATGTTTATATTATCTGAAGTCTTACACCCTGTGTTAAGAACATTTTTAGCCAACGATCCATTACAGTCAGCCATCCAGTCAGTTAGTCGTCATTTCAATAGACAAATGATTTTCCATTTTTAGTTTTTGGCAAAATTTTATTTTTCTTGGACAAGCAGAAAGAATTATGGCGATATTTTAATGACGAAACAATTGTGATGCCATTACGCATGATAGTAATGATGATGATTTTAGATATGGGAAGGGGTACACATCAGCACACTTCATACAAAAAATTAAGTTAAAAATAAAATTTTCGAATTTCGTTGGAAGTTTTTATTCTTAGCTTTTGCTTTTTAACCTTAACTTTACTATAGTGGAGTACCTTACAACAAATTTGAATAAGGTACAAATATAGATATTGCCAACATTAAGGTCGCGGCAAAAGCGGTAGCGGTAGGTCTCAAGATTTGTTTTCCTCCCGCCGTCTTATTTGTAAACAAACGCTTTACAGTAGCATAAAATCGATTGCTGAAATGCTCCTAACCTGGAATCTGCTCTGCCTCATTTAACAACGAAATGAACTGTGAACTTCATATGCGTGGATTGAATTTTAAGCTGCGAGAGATTAAATTGTTTAAGTGTTAAAATTGCATTTTAATAGCCGTTGGGTCGTTCAATGTTATTTACTCTCCGACCTTGTCTTAACAATTTCTAAATCTAAGTTACGTATGGTTCAGACATGTGTACGAAATGATGCCTCTATAGATCTGTAGCTATGGCTGATATATGTATGTTTTAAGAAATCAGAAGCTCATGATGTTCTTGGCAGTACAATTCAACGCCATGACGGATTTACTAAAAACATTTTTCAAGAGTCCAAAAAAGCTGTCATGTCATTCGTTTTTTTAAAGTAGTAAAAGATACTTCACTTCATCTGATCGATCATCTTAATACTTTAACAACCTCTATATATCCCGCCTAAAATGAAATGCAAATCCCATGTATGGGCTGGCGCTGTAAAGTATATTTTGAGCCACTCGACAGCGTAAAGCAGTGTACGAAGAAGCTCATAGATGACAGTAGGCCACCCAACACTTTTGATTAACTTTTGAGTTCCCCTGGGGGCATATTGCTCGGCAGATACTTAACTTCTTGAACATAATATTTCCGGCGTATATGAAGACACCAGTAACCAAGGCTGGCATGAGACCCTAAACTTAAAGATAAGAATCTGCAAGATCTAACCAGTTGAAATTGAAAATATTGACTTGAGGTTAAAGACAAAAATACTTATCAACCTTAAGACACTGTGCTCTGACATCAACTAGACCTGAGTGATTGTCACCGTTGTTGGTGGTGACAAATATTTGAATGATTAAGACAGCCATTGGAAGCTTTTCGTATGATAAGATATTTTTTGAAAGAGCACAAATTACGGCGAATATGATGCAGTACACTTCTCAAATAAAATTACTATAATTCAAGGTCTAACCAGTTGCCAAATGGTCTGGTATCACGGGAACAGTTAGCGCCACGGAGACAGTTCTACTATCTCTGCCATCGGTTATTTGTGCAGCCGTTCGGTGAGTAACGTGGTAGCTGTGAATTTAGCGGGGGTTTAGATGGTCTCCAACTCCTAAAGCAGGGATATGACCTATGTTTGTTCTAAAACTACTTATTGCGTCGCTATGCACAACAAGGGACTTGCTCACACAGTGGTACTACACAGTGCAACACGGAAAAAAATAACCATATACGGACACCACTACGTGATAAAAGACAAAAAAAAGATCCCTGTCTCCCAGTTTTGCTCAAAGTCCTCCAGGTTTTTTTTATGGGCCCTCAAAGATGTTGGGCCTCGATGTCATTTTTGCAAATAAATGATCATTTACTCAAGCTCATATTTTGCAAACCGTTTGGAATTTTGATATACTCTCTGAGGCAAAGTTGTAGCTCTTGTCATAAAGAACAAAAATTGTGAACATATAAAATCAAAAAAACTTCATCTTCAAGGTCAATCGCAAAAAACTTTAAAAATTTCAATTTTTTTTACATTTTTTCCCCTGTTAAGGTCGCAAACATAGGTAGCAAACCGTTCAAAATTCAAGGAAACAATCAACTACAAAAATGAACCTAAGATCTCAATAAAAAACTTTCTAGAACATATGAACTTCCTAGGAATGATTCTTAACACCGTTTAGGTAGCCGCAAAAGTGAAAAATTTCCCGAAAATTTTTTAATTTTATTTGTTTTTTCTTTACTTTAACATTGAGATACTATAAAGCCTTCTCCCGTAAGTGAGTTGTTTATTGAGATCTTAGGTTCATTTTTGTAGTTTGTTTCCTTGAATTTTGAACGGTTTGCTACCTATGGACCTGAACAGGGGAAAAAAGGTAAAAAAATTGAATTTTTTGATTTTGATTTTGAAGATGAAGTTTTTTTGATTTTATATTCACAATTTTTGTTCTTTATGCCAAGAGCTACAACTTTGCCTCAGAGAGTATATCAAAATTCCAAACGGTTTGCAAAATATGAGCTTGAGTAAGTGATCATTTTTTTTTGCAAAAATTACATCGAGGCCCCACATCCTTGAGGGCCCATAAAAAAAACCTGGAGGACTTTGGGCAAAACTGGGAGACAGGGGTCTTTTTTTGGTCTTTTATCACGTAGTGGTGTCCGTATATGGTTATTTTGCCATGACTTAAAAAATTACACAATGTGCTATCAGTTTAGGTCGACAAGCTAGGCACTGTCACAAATCTTTATGAAAATTTGACTGACTGGATGCAATATATGTAAGTTTTGTTTCGCAGTTTTATCTTTAATACAATGGAATGTATTCTAATGAAATCAGGGATCTTGATACCGGCACATTTTTGCGTATAACACGCTGTTCATTCCTGGATAAAATTCTAAAATGTATATAAAATTCTAAAAATTATTGTAAAGCTTTGTAACAGTCAGACATGAAATGAGTTACTCATTATTTTAAAACAGCGCCATCTGTTGCGCAACATTCCTTAAAATATACTGCTTTCAAAGTATGAAGTATGTAGTACCTTTAAGTCGGTAAAAAAAATCGGCGTACTTTCACATACGATATTTTTGCGCAAATAATAATACTATATTGGGATCAAGATACTAAGGTACCTCCTCATTTTGTTAAAATCCATCCAGTAGTTTTTACGTAATGTGTAACTGCTACTGACTAACTGACCCGTATACTATCCGCACACTATTCGCATACTATCTGCCGTCGTCAGACACATTCTTCCAAACTTCTTTTTAATAAGTCTGGGTTTTCCATTGAACAAACTTGTTCAACTACCATTAAAATTACATTGAGCTGAATATTAAAAATAAAAAAAAATTTTCATTTTAAATATAAGAAATCTCGTCTGCCAGCCAATACTTGATGAATTTCAATAAGTTTGATACGAAATATTTTGCAGTAAATAAACAACAACAGCACTCAATGCATTTACCTTAATTCCATAATCCAGTAAATACTTCCTTTAGCAAGTAATTGCTGTGGTTTTAGTTGGATTTGTTTCTCTCTTTCGAATTTATTATTGTTATTGTTGCAAAATAAATGATAAACACTTTGGTGATTTAAAGTTTATCAGTAGCCAACACAGAAACCTCAACCAGTAGCAGCAGCAGCATCAGCATCAGCAGGCAATATTGTTTGTTGTGCAAGAAGTTGTAGTATTTTCATAGATGATGATATTTTTTTTCTGTTTTTTCAAATGTCCGTCGTCGTTAAAGTCGTCGTCATGGTATACCTCTGATGATGACGAAGTCAAGAGTTGAGCTGATGATGGTGAGGTATAGTGTGATAATTTTGCTTGGTAAAGCAGTTAATGAAACTTGGAAGGTAGTCGAGTGTATATATGTGTGGGAATTTTATAAAGTATGTAAATGTAGTACAAAATTTGCACAAATTATATTTTATTGAAGTCCAGTAATTTGGAGTATGTTAAGCAACCATAAACCGCAGCAATGGTAAAGTTAAACACAATTTTGTTAATGTAGTTTTTTTTCAATATTTTTTCAATCTGGTTTATCGTGTCTAAAGTAGTGTTAAACACAACTAAAATTTGTTTACTGCAACAATATTTTGTTATTGTGGAACAAGATTAACGTGAGTACCTGCCTACTCGGCCTAACCTCACGGTGGTCTTACCACCGAGTGCAACTTAGGCGTAGACTAGCGCCCCCATTGTGTAGTATAACAACACTTTACGATTGCCACCAATCGCTTTTTGTGTGTGATACAGTCACAATGAGTAGCAATTTATATAATATGGCAAGCCTTACCCAAGGCAAGCTTAGATCCATATTATAGCCTCTTGCTTAGGGGTTTGGATACTATCAAACTTCGTCTGTTGAGAGTGCAACAGCACACTTGTTCGACCGTGCACCATACCTACATAAATCGATCTTAAACCACAACCACCACGTGTATCCCCGAAGGGGACCTCACCAATAACCGGTCACAGAGAGGATAGGCTCTCTGTGGGGCTACTGATTCCCGTGGTACCAGTCCTTTGGGCACTGGTCGGGCCTCGAAGAGAACCCGTATGTTTTAACACACCGACCTTTTCTTCCAGATTTAGGTGTTAGGAACCCTAGCGTCTGGTGCCCCTATTTTCTCCGAGTTAACCGCGTCAAAGCATTTGCCATTCCTGCAGTGACAATTGGAACCCCCGGGGGTATTATTTTGTTATATTGTTACAGAGAATATAATATGGCTGCTGTGACTAAATCACAACAATATTTTTTCTCTGCGTGTACGAATGATAACAGCCACCGCACCGCAGAGAAAAACCATGTTTGTGGTATAGTCCCAAGAAACACATTATGTTCTCTGTAAAAATATGTGGTTGCGATAAATATATTTTAATTGTTTTTAACCAGACATGAGGGATTTAATTACACTTAAAATTGGCTGTAATGCGTAATTGCATATTCTCAATTACACATTACAAATAACTGTATTTTAAATCAGGGACAAAGGTCAATTAAATTGTAATTGTAATTCGGCTATAATCTTACTTGCAATTGAAAAAAATTTAATTATTATCCCATAACATGTAATTACAATTAAATTGGATTTTCTTAGTTACAAATTAAAAGTAACTGTAATTTTTCAATTACCAATTACCTGTAATGTGTAATTGAAAAAATAACAGTTACAAATAGTCGAATGTAATTGTAATTTAAAATTTTAATTACAATTACGAATAATTGCGTAATTGGATGTGTAATTGTAATTGGAACTTTTCAATTGCAAATTACATATAATGTATACTTGAAAAATCTCAATTACTAATAGTTAAATGTAAAAAATTCCAATTACAATTATATATAATTACGTAATTGGATGTGTTATTAATTACAAACTGTAATTGACATCCCCCAAGTCTGTTTTTAACATTAGCTTGGTCAGGATAAACAAGTTTTGAAAAAATTTTTATCATTAAATGGTTACTACACCCAAAAAAAAAATAATTAAAACAAACAAATAATGCTTGTTTGTAGTCATCATATTTTTCAAACCAAATTAGGTTTGAAAAATAAAAATTTTATTATCTATATATATAAAAAAAGTTGCTTTGTGTTAGTAATTGATGATCTCTGGAATGCGCAAACCGATTTCGTTTCTGCAAAGTTTATATGAAAGGTGACTTCAATACCAAGGTTTTTATGTACAAACGGTCTCTGTATGTGTATTGGTTCATGATTTATAGCCGGAATAGTTGACGTAGTACCGCCATTATGAGATTATTAGAAGAATTATTATCGTGTTCCTGGCGAACTGCAATCGATAGCGCCTTGAAACTTTGCAAGAGTAGCCTTTGTGCTAAGGCGCATTATTCTGTAGCAAAATACAGAATAATTTGGGACAGTGGGCGTTATACCTCCCATACAAAGTGAAAAATTATTATTGTGTTTATAGAGAACTATAATAGGTATGGTCTTCAAAGTGGGTACAAGTGAACCCCATACCCATGCGTATACGCTAGAAATACATAGGCTGAATTAGGACAGTGAGCGTGGTACCCCCATATAATTAACATTCTTTGTCCTACAAATGATCTCAAATAGATTGAAAAATTTGTTGATATTAATGTATTTAATACATGCCAATAATCATATATAATGTGTTATGTTTCATTATTCCGTAAAATGTAAAATACATACACAAAAGATGTTATATGTAGTTATTTATAAATTTCATTATATAATTTTTTCATACCTGAATTATTTAAATCAAATAAATTATGTTTCAAACCTTTATTTTACTCAAAAAATTGATTTTAAAAAACATTAATTGGTATATTAATTGAGTTTTAAAATTTGGTCCGATGTAAACGGTTTTGGTCCATTTTTAGGAAAATTTTGGTAAAAAAAAAATTTCCAACGGCAACACTGGTCATACTTTTCTTCCAAGCGTTTATTGTTTTTTTTGTGGATGGGTGTAGCGAAGCGCACCGGGGATAGCTAGTATATAATAAAATTGTATTACATAATGCTCATATTTTATTATAATATGTTTATGTTTTAATAAATTTGCTTGACAATAATATGGTTCTAACATACAAAATTCTTATTATGTTTAATAATAATATGGTTTGACTACAACCATATAATTTAGTTCATGTTTTTTTCTTGACAAGAGTATAGTATATTAAAAATTCTAACGTTTAAAAAGATATTATCGACGTATTGGTAAAAATTTGCAAGCAACATCCTCAATGATCTTGGAAATATTTGACCAATGTTGCCACTTTTGTAATGATGCTACTTTTTATAACTTTATTTATTATACTGGCTGTGCTCACACACGTTTTATTTTTGTAAGATTCCTACTTTTTAGTGCTTCACGTATTTTCTTTATATAAAGGTACCCATCCCTGGATAAAATTCTAAAATTATTGTAAAGCTCTGTAAAAGGTGTTTAAAATATTCCGCCTTAAAGTATGTATATCGGTAAAATGACGTACTTTCACTACTTTTTGTTCACTTTCTCTTGGAAATAAGATATTATTGCGGAAAAAAGTATTCTATATTTGTGGATACTAAGGTACCTTATCCCAAAATTTTATTAAAATCCATCCAGTAGTTTTTACGCGATGCGAACACATACAGACAATTAGAAATACAGATAGATAGGAGAAAAGTTTTCTTATATGTATAGATTATAAAAGTATCTATACATAAGTTAAAGTTGTTTTGTGACTGTCCTCGTATGGCGCATTAATTACAACTCAATTTGATTTCAAAAAGTATCATACAAAGATACAAAATTGAGTATGCCAGCAGACTTATTTTTATTTAACTAGTGCAAGCACCTATCTGCTTATCGCAGAAATATTTTCGTATATTATACAAGTGCTCCTACAGATCCACTTGAAATTGAAAAACTCAAAAAAAAAAAAAAACACACAAAAAGCAAATAAAAACAATAAAATGATTCTTAATAAACGTGCATGTTGTTGGTAATACATGTGTAACACGATAGTCTACTTGTGTAAATAATTAATAAAGTGGATATTAATACATTTGAGAACGAATGCTGGCACACAACCAGCATTAAATCAACATCTTCATAAAATGCTGCAGAAGGAATTGCCACTCTATCGTATTACATACACAGAGGGATTTTTTTAGGGTATTCGTGTACCTTTCACATATGTGACCACGCAAATAAAAATAATTTGTTTTACACAACTTTCTCGGTATCTCTAAAACTAACAAGGATACTCAAAAACATTTTAAGCTGATTTTTAATCATCTTATACATGACCAAATCAACAATTACCGAATTATGCTAGTATATGTTGCGCAACGTCCTTTATTTCGATTATAGCCGTGTATCTCGAAAACTAGAATCAATCGAGATGTTGAAAATGCTATTGCTCGTTTAAACCTCAAAAAAGCCCTATGGTTTTCACAAAAAAAGTAAGAAAATTATAATAAAACCGAATGAATGAAAGATTTCTCTGTGGTTTTGAAAGGTTGAAATACTTACACCATTTTCAAAATTAACTGCATGACTTTATAAATGGCTTAAACCATCAAGGAAATTTTTTTTATTACAAATGAACATTTTATTCAAACTCTTTACATTGCAACTAATTTATTCTTTAGTATTTAGGAAAATAAAGTCTTTGTGGAAAATGGTAGTATATAGGGTAGTAAATCCATCATCTCTTTACATTGTCCTTTTGTTATTGGTCTAATGGTTGTGTATAATAGAAGAAGAAAATCAATATTTTCGTATATTCTTTGACTTCCTGTTTTAGTTGAAAGGTCGTAACACTTTGAATTCGGAATTGTCATTCAAAGAAGTCTTCTAAATCATCTTATATGGAGCATTTTTTGAAATCCGATCCATTGCATTTTTAGCCAAGACTTAGCTTCGCCATTGGTGTCTCTCTTTCTATTACTCGTTCAATCTCACAGTTGGAAGGGTTCCGATTTCTCTTTCAAAGTATGAACTCATTTGTCGGGAGATAATATTAGTCTTATTCGTTTCGACTTCTTGGGAGTATAACTTATACTTCTTCGCCGTATGATGTCTACAATTAACTATAAAAAGTGCATTTTCCATTAATAGAATTAGCTGATCATACCTGAACCGCTATCTGAAGACTTGACAAAATTACTAATAATTATTTTGCCAAACTTTGAAAACAGACTGATTTATACAACTATTAAAGTATACAGTAACCGTATTTTGTTTACTGACCAAAAAATAAACTCAATTTATCAACTTAATTTTCATGGCATACTGCGAATTATTTCAGATTATGTTATTTTATTAGGGTTTGAGGATGAAATAGCTGAGAAACTTGATTTTTTAAATTTTTGACTTATGCCACTTTCGAAAACAAAGGCTCATATTACATTTAAAAACCGCGTAGAATAAAGATTATTGTAGAATAAAGATCATTAATCAAGAATGCACTCACATAATTTTACCACTACTACTTCTGTACAACTCTTAGGTTTCATTTTTTCATTAGTGTTTTTTTGATCATCAAAATGAAATGTTTAACGAACATGTTTTTTTTCGATTTCGACTGCTCGCTTAAGAACAGTTAGGCCGTCTTTGTTCGCCAGCCAGTTATTGGAGGTTGCATGGAGCAGACTCGTGAATACATTTTTTTTATCGTTTATAACCTCCATATTAAAAAAACGTTTATCGGTGGAGCACCATATTAAACTCAATTGAAATTACTTAATTTAAACTAAATTAGAGAATATTATTTGTTTTTATTCACGCATGATTCCTTTTGAAAATTTATTTAAATAAATATTTTATAAGTATAAAATATTTATTTTCAAAAAATATAATAATCGAAATTGATTACTATGGGGAAAGCCTATCCAGATAGCTATTTCGCTAGTGCTCAACTAGCTCATCAGTGGATTTTTCAAAAGGAATCATGCGTGAATAAAAACAAATAATATATATAACCGATTCCAAATATAATTTTTTGTCTAAATTAGAGAATTTTAACTTCATGTAAGTAGGTATGTTCGGAACAGCAGATCCTGGAGAAGGCAAAAAGCATTAATCAAAAATGTGAATAACCTATATAATAAGTACTCTAAGTTGAAATGATTTTAAAATTTTTACGCGTGGTAATGTTATAATTTTCACACATAGGTCATTCAAATTTCACGCGCATGTACAAAATGAAAATTTTTCATTTTTCACTCACGATATTTGCTCATGAGCAAAGTGAAATGCACACATTTTTCATTCATGTGTTGTAAAAGAAAACATATAACACGCAGCTTCATTCATAAGCAATTACGTGTGTGCAAAACCAAAAATATCATTTCATGAAAATTAAAAAAAGCACACACATTCACACATGAGCGGCGAAAAAATAAAAAGCAAAGCAGATGCTCTCTTATGTGCAATGATACAAGAACGAGTTAAAATGAGCAAAAGTGGTAAGTAAATACTTACTTAGTCTGGTTCTAAGTGATGTAATGTATTGGAGTTACCTTGGAAATATTTGTCTCTGCACCTTATATTTTTCTTTCGTTCCGGGCATTCCATTACGCGGATAAGTCTGTATTAAGACTTTATTTAGGGACCGTAAAATAGTAACTAAGCTCCTCTTGATATTGCTTCCATTGACATATAGTGTTAATTTTTAAAGAGTTTTTGTTCTCCACCTGAGATGGCTCCACATGCACTTCTTGCCATATAAACCGCCAATATCTACATTTCAGTTAACGACCATGAACTCAGCTAACATCTGCTTCGTTCGCTTTAAAACTTGTAAAATTGTGCTTTATTTTACTATAACAAAAAAAAAAAAAATTCTTTTTAATATTTATTCAAAACACAGTAGAATTGTTATTCACCTGACATTATTTGTCAGTTGATTTTTCTTTATCAGTTTTATTTGCTTCAGGCTTGTTTGGTATATAAACAGATCTACATGTGTATAATCTAAAAGTTGTCAAATGTCAATATGTATTTTTGTTTCTCTTGTGATTGAATTGAATTTTATTAGAACAGCAAACTTTTCTCATTGACATCATCACAGTCTCATGACGATTAAATTTTTTTTATTGTTGAGCATCTAAAAGGTGCATTTTTCTAATTTGTGAATGATGTTTTTGTTGTTGTTGTTGTTGTTTTGCATAACTTTGCAACTCTTATTTTGTTAGAAACATATGCATATTTCAGACAACAGGCAAAAGGTTGTGTCATAAATGTAAGATCGAAAATTATTTGGTATTTAAATGGGACTTATTTAGTCTTAAATAGATTCTGCAGATAGTAAAGTTTAACATAAAAAACCCTGTTCTGTTCTCTTAGATATCCTTGGCAATCTTAATTGGACTATTTGCTAAACTTTTTCTAATAAGGCACAGTGAGGCCAAAACACTTTAAACATCTTCTGTATAAATAAATTCAAATGTCGTTCGATGGTAATCGCATCACTTAAGAACGGCTAAATCGATTTGCCATTTTTTTTTAATCTTCATCATAACCTAACTTAGGTTTTTCACAAAAAATTGACCACGCCCACTTGTATGCCCTTTTTTAAGTTGCTAGAGAACTATAATATGTAGATATTTAAAATTTTGCACCAGTAACCCCATTAATTATATACATAGTTTAGCGAAACTCAGACTGGATTGGAATAGTGAGCGTCGTACCTTCTATATAAAGTGAACACTTATTATCGTCTACCTAGAGATCTGCAATAGGCAGAGTCTTAAAACTTTGCAAAAGTAATGTTCATATTAATGTCATCATCATAGCCTAACAAAACACAGACTTAATTGGGAACGTAGGGCTGTTAGCTCGCATTCAAAGTTAAAAAAATATTATCGTGTACCTAGAGAACTGCAATAGGAAGAGTCTTGGAACTTTCTACAAGTAACCCTCATACTATTCTGCATGGATTGATGTAGCGGGCATGGTACCTTACATACAAAGTGAAAAATTATTATAATGCAGCTTGATTTAACGCCTCTTTTTTAAGTTATTTAAAATCGAAGAATGCCTTGACCTATTTGTCTATCTTTTAACATTCGTAGTAATTCAATTTAAGTTTTTTCGGAGATAAAAATGAACCACGCCCACTTTAACGCCCCATTTTTCATTTATCTGAAATCGAAAACGCGTATCGTCCATACAAAGTAATTATCCTTAATTTAGATAACTGCAATAGTGACACTCTCTAAATTTGACATTGACTTCTAGGAGAAAAAACGTGCGTTTTCGAGGTTTAGTTTGGCCATATCTTTACTTAGAAGTGCTTATTTTATTTTTAAGGATGGACGTAGCGAAGCAGACTGGGGGTGGCTAGTAATATTTATAAAAGCAGATCCTGCACACTTGATTTATTATTTCCAATTGTCGACTAGAAGTTAGAGAACTCGTTGCTAGTAATTTTCTATCTTATTTATCATTTCATTCATTTTTTTATAGGTCTCACTGTAGACTCTTCTACTCTAAAGCCAGCCAATGCCGGAAGATATGTGTTACAATGTGTCACTATTTTTTAGGAACAGCCAGCAAACATAATTTTTCTTAATTTATATTTTGCTCATGTGATATTCAAAGTTGCCCTGTCCTGTCAACACCACAATTATTCCGATTCAAGCGCTCCGATTCCTCCCGCTCCCCTTCTTCGAATTATTTCATTAGGGCTTTTGGTGTGACATTCGAGCATTTTTTTAGTATCTTTGATTTTGACTGACAGGATTAGCTACGGCGAAGCATATGAAGCACATTCGATGCGATTCATGTTTTTTACAAACAGACTTTCATCATTTAATCTTTAAAGAAAAAACATGGTTGAGGTAACCATAATCTAAGAGCAACATGTTATGGTTAAATTATTTGGTTATATATAATAATATTGTTGTCTTTCGAGCATATTATTGTCTTATATAAAAATAACATTATAAAATACAACCATAATTATGTTTATAATATAAACATACTATAATATAATGTGAAACATGTAATACCATTGAATGATTAACTGTTAAAAAAAACTTGTTTATCGTGACCAAAGTATTGTTTAGAATAACTATAATTTGTTAACAGCAAGCATCTATTGTTACAGAGAACATAGTGTGGTTGCCGTGACCAATAACCATGTTTTTTCTTTGCGTGTTCACATGGTGAATCGACATGGGAAACATATTCAGCCTTATTACGGTTGTAGTTGTCGTACTTTGACAACAATAATATTGTAATAGATTAAAGAAAAATTCCGATTGCTTTCTTTAATCTATTACAATATTATTGTTGTCGAAGTACGATAACGACAATCGTAATAAGGTTGATTGTATCTTTTGTTTTTGTTAAAGAATCTATTTCTCTTCAATGTATGTATAGTAAGAACGAAAGGGCCTTAAATAAAATTTTGCCAAATTAATTCTAGACTCCTGGATGTTTATTCTTAGAGTCTTTTGGGTTAAGTTCTTATACCATTGCTCTATCTTACCATTTCGGCTCAAATGGAACACTGTGTTGTTAGCTTTAGAGCTAACTACAATTTAAGGGGGTCCCTTAATTCTTTTTAATTTTATTACAATGTTTTTACCATTTTTTCCATCATCAAGTTCACTGTGTCACCTGAATTTGAAAAGTTTAATCAGCATTTAATCCAGCTTATGGATAGCAGCAGTGTTATATCTTGTTGTTAAATCTTTTTGTATTATCATTCTGCCATGTATAAAAGCAACTGAGTTTTAAAAAAAAATATATATTTTTGTTAGATGTTTATTATCTGAAAAACTTCACTTCGTTGCCCTAATGGTTTTGTTTCTGTTTGCAATTTATAAACAAAATCTAACCTAAGGCCATGTTACTACAGTAACAAAGATGATATCTGCTGCATACAAAGAAGAAAAACATTTCGACCAATATCAATCTCTGACATCAAGTGAAAAGAAAACTTTATTCATTAATGTCATAAACAGAAAATGCTTGTAAATGTAACGACTAAACTCATAGATACGTATCTTAAAGATATTTACTCTTTCTCTCCTATTTTTTTTTTTACTTTGTTATAAACTAAACCATAAATAAACAAGTTTGCCATTACAAATACTAGTAAGAAGAAAAAACCTGAAATTATCCAATGAAAGTTTAAACTTGTATTCTGAAAAAATAAAAATGATTTTCCTTTCTTTATAGTCATGTACAGGCAGAAAAGAAAAATAAACTTTTCCCCCTTTTCAAGTTGTTGAATTTTGCTGTCGTCTCTATTGAGGACGACAACATCCAAATAGTTTTACAATGAGCAGCTCTTAAGCACCAGTTATTTTTGAAATTAACAAAGCGTAAGATTTGATTATAAACTGTATCATGTTGTCGCCATTATTATATTTGTCAACACTTCCCTTATTTTCAACATTATTATAAGTCAAAATATACCATCTCCGAAACTTTACCTTAATCCGTAGTTGGTAGATTAAGAAACCCCTTCAATGTCCTTGTTAATGATTGCATTTCCTTGTCACAGCTTTATTGATTGTTAACGAATTTTGCTAGGTTTATTTTAAATGTAATAAAAGATATTTCAACACTCAGTTTCGCTTTTTTTGGAGGGTTAATAAAGAATGAGGGGTTTGTTATCAGAGTTTTCCTGCAAGTGTTGAGCGATTATTAAACTTTAAAAATTTAAGATTTTTTCTAGGTTAAATCTTTTAAGCGATAAACTTTTTTACCGCTCTCGTTCCTCTATGGTTGCTGGTGCCCGAAAGGTAATTTACGTCTAAATTATTTGCAGTCAGTCTCGTGCTGACCCTAATCTTTAATCTAGACTGGACAGTGGGGCAGACTCAAAATATTTTGGAAATAACTCAGCCATTTGTAAAGGGCTAGGCCGATTAATCCCAAATTTGGCATGAGTATAGCCAAGGTGTATCTCAGCTTAAGTTTTGACGATGGTCAGCATCCACTTGCCAGAGGTGGCAGTATGAGGTCTCAAATTTGGGTACCTCGCTCCTGCAAATTCTTTTAGAGCTTGGTATTTCCTTAATTTTTGTTTGATTTTTAAAAATTATGCATGGTCTTAAAGGTCTAGTTAATAACTATAAAATTATGATTTAATCTGTAAATTATGTTTTAAAATAAGCAATTTATTTTAAATTTTAAAATTAAAATATTTCATTCTTCGATATCCTGGTCCAGTTTTTTCAAAATATTTTAAACAATTTTCAGCAAATTTTTTTTTAATTTCTTCCTATAATTAGTGATATTGTGCAAAAATTTCAAGACTATATTTTTTCTAACTTAAAAACTAGACGATTTTCCAATTTAAAAATTCCAAATTTACAAATGGCTGACTTATTTTCAAAGTATTTTGTTTTTGCCCACTGTGTACTGTAGTGATTTCACACTGTGGACTAATATATCTGTTAACCTTATTTTTAACTACAAAGTCTCAAGTAATTCCGAACATGTGTGTAAGACTAAGGTCTCCTATAGCATCCATATTTAATAAGAGCCTCCTCAACCTAATGCTCAGCCTTAAATTGCTGTCAGAGTGCGCGCTACAAGCGAAGCTATAATACTAGGCAACAACGCGCTATAAACCACTGCCTGTTTTTTTTTATGTGTTCGCTCAAAACATGTCAGAGTGAGAGCGAAGCTTGATGCGAGTTCATGCTTCAAAGCATGTACGATCGTATGTATTTCAAAACATATCGTCGCGTTTCTTCTTAAACCACGTAAGCGACATTTTTTCGAAATTGACTTTTTTGGTTTTTGTGGTAGAAAATAACATTTCCCACCAGACTACATTCTCATCTTAACAAGTTTGTATGAAAAATAAATAAATCCATTTTCAAAACCTCGTATGCGCCATACAAATGACATTTGCATGCAAAATATAATGGTTTCTATATTTCAAGTTGGAAATGTTAAAGTCTCAACCACTAAGTTTTTTGTATTTAAGATTAAAAAAATCATGAAAGTTGCAGGCCAATTGGAGCATTTTTAGTAGAATTAAAAGTTTTTTTTTTGTAAAGACAAAAATAAATGTTTATTTACACACAGAAATTTGCAATTTGCTGTTTGCGCCAAAACCACGTAAGCGACAGATTGGTGTTACAATTAATTGTAGGCAACAAATTAAAAAAAAAAAATTTGTAAACCCTTCCGAGAAGCTCACAGCCATGCTTTGCAAAAAAAAAAAAATTATTTTGAAACCCATATTTAAGAAGTTATTAAGTTTTTTTCGTGTTCTGAAAAACGACTTCTTGGCGCTTACGTGGTTTAAGAATAAACGCGACAATATGTACGTTTGTTAATATTATTATCATTATCAGTTTTAAACAAAATGGAGAATTTAATCAACTGAAATAGAAAATGAAATAGTTGTAGCAAAAAAAATAAAAATGTACAAAAATACTATATAACAACAGAGTAATGATAATAGGAACAATCATAAAAAATAATTAACTAATAAAAAATAACTTCAAAGTAAACAAACAATAGCAACAAAAAACAAAACAAAAAAATATTAAAATAAAAACTAGAAATTAGAAAAAGCAGCTACTGAAACGAAATAAAAATGAATGGAAAATGATTGTTAAGTTTTCATTATCTCAAACATAAACAAGATACAAAGATTCTACATAAATATGGATGAATGAATAGATGGATGGATCGATTAACAGACGGACAAACAAAAGCTAGCAGCAGGCGGTTGGTCAGTTTTAACATTAAACAAAAAAGGTTTGTGGTCTGTTATGACTCACACTACATTTTCAAACTATGACTATGAATAAATAGCTCAACATTGTTTGTTCGTTTGTTTTTTGTTTTTTTTTTTCAGTAAAAGTATCTGTTAATGTGTATGAAAACTAAACAGTAAGAAGCTTTGGATTAAGAGCAGTAAGTAGAGACTAAATAAAATGTATAATCAACTTTTAAAACAGGGGAAACAATCATTTTATAAGTAAAATAAAAACTCTGTGGTCTAGAAAGAAGTTGCTTCCCCAAAAAATTACTGCATACTTTAGGGCATCGCTTAGTTTTGAAAAAGGGATATTTTCAACACGGTTGCACAACAGATGGCGCTATTTTAAAACAATGACAAAATATAAATTACTTACTACCAAATAGCCAATTGAATAAAATTTGTAATTTTACCTTGTGCAAATACATTGTTATTAAAATATTTTAAATACCTTTTACAGGGATGGATACCTTTATATAAAGTAAATACGTAAGAGTCTTAAAATTTCGTATTTATAACTTCCAACAAAATATTGTCAGGACGCACACAACGTATATGGGCACAGCTAGTTGAAAATTAAACTCTTCTTTACCCAATGACTTTGTTTTTAACCGACTTAAAAAAAGAAGGAGGTTATCAATTCGTCTGCATGTTGCTTTTTAATGTACATATGTGCCCGCTGAACTCAGCCATGTCTGAACCGATTTTAAAATTTTTTTATTTGAAAGGTTATGCTTACAGTTTGGTCCCATTTTAAAAACAGTTTTATTATTTTAAAAATTAAAGAGTGTCCCCATACAACATACATGTTTTTTACATGTATTAAGAACAAGAGCCCCCACGCAAACCCCTAAGGGTCTGTAAGCACATACACAATCTCAACCAGAATCTCACAAAGAGAACAAAATATGTAAGAATTTTAAATCAGTAGTATTCCAGCTCTCAATAATATAGGTTTGTGTCACTTTGCTAAATATTTAGCAAACCAATGCATTTTCATTTTAACCACTTTTTTGGTTGGGGGGGGGGCCTTTAATTAAGAATCGTAAAGGGCACCAATTTAAATTTTTTTTAAGAAATTGCGTGTCTCTATAGCTCTCAACAACAGAAAGTAATTAAGAAATAAATATAAAATTTAAAGGGTGTCCCCATAGGTGACGTATTATGACCGCTATAATAAAAAGTATAAATATTCAAAATTATAAATTAAAGGGTGCTCCTATAGTTCATTTAGTTTGATTTATATGGACATACTTTTCAACAGTTGTAAACAGACCGCTGAAATTTATAAAGAACCTGTATTGCTAAGTCCGATATAACAAAAAAAATCTTGAATTTGGAAATAAAAGGGTTTCCCAATAGTTAATGTAATTCTATGTATGAGGCCTAACTTTTGAACTGTTATAGACAAACAGCTGAAATTTACAAGGAACCTGTACTGCAAAGCCTGTTGTAGCGGATACAATTTAAATTTAGAAATTAAAGGGTGTCCCCATTAATGATGTAATTTGACCTATATGGCCCTATCTTTTGAACCGTGTTATAGACAAACACTTGGAAATTAGGCAGAATGTCCACTACTTTGTCTGGTATAATAACAAGTAGAAATATTTGGTATTATAAATTAGAGCGTGTCCCAATAGTTCATGTAATTTGATGTATATGGCCAAACTTTTGAAACGTTATGGACAGATAGTTGAAATTTACAAAGAATCTTTGTGAACAAGTCCTCTATAACCACAGGTCTTTCATTTAAAATTGTAAATTAAAGGGTGTCCCAATAGGTGATGTTATTAGATCTATGTGACTCTATCTTTGAAACCGTTATAGACAGAGGCTTGAATGGTGTCCCCATAAAAGACGGTTGCTAGTGAAAATAGCTTAACTTATGAACAGTAATAGGGAGATGCTTCTCATTCACATAGTCTTTACTTTTTTCCCCTCTAATTTTGGCGCATCTTATATTTGGTTTAAATCTAATTCATACTTCTTACATTTTAAGTTTAGAATTGGTGCCCGTGTATTTGTTTTGAAGTCGGGTTTTTTGCAAGAATTATTAAATTATTAATTCGACGTTTTAATATTTTTTTTATTAATAAATTTTGGGTATCTTTAAATAAATTAAAAAACACTTTTTTTTTGTTAACAAAACTACATGTTATATTAATATAGACAAAAAAAAAATCATGCTTCAATTGCCTTCAATGCTTTTAATCTATTCACTTGATTTTCGCACAATTGTTATAACAAAGAAATAAAAATAAAATTTTTCTATAATGTGATAATGAAATAATAATAATAAAAAGAAGAAGAAAAATATATATAGAAATGAAAACGTTTAGGTATGTGTACCAAAGGGTATTTACGAATTCCTCTCTATGTGTGTCTTATCTTTAAATATAGAATTTTTATATCTTAAGACACACCTGATTTTTTCAGAAGGTTTATTGCTATGGCCGCTATAGCAACAAATAATAAAAATAAAACAAAGTGTAAAAGTAAACGGGGTCCCCATATAAGAAACGTGTTCTTAATTAAATTTTTTTTGCACATTTTATTAATCCTTAAAATATTTTCACATAGTTGCCACATAAAAGTAGTATCAAAATATTCAATTCTGCAAAAATAAAATCATCAAATCCTTCAAAAGCTTTTTAAATCATCCATAAAATTTGTTAGTGTAAATTTTCACTATGTTTCATTAATAAAAATATTTTTTATTATTGCGGGTCCAAATAACAATAAGCAGATTTATTTCAATGTTATTATCCAAAAATTTAAGGGTTTTTTATTTCGGACCAGCACTCAGGGGATGACCCAATTGTGCCAGAACTAGGAAGCTAGGTTATAGGAAGGAGATTAGTTAATATAGTGTTTGTAGGCATTCAATATAAATTTTCGCACATTGAAAATAACAGAAAGGACATCTGCAGGAAGATGATTCTGCATACGAACTGTTCGGCTAAAAAATGAATGTTGTACGCAAAAATATGAATATATCCGGACCGAGTACACTAATCTCATAAGAGCACATTTCATTGTAGTAACTATAAAACAGCGAAGCATAATCCACATTGTGTCGATATTCAAGAGACTCAATAGATTTGTATACCCTACTGTCACCTATGAGCTTCTTCGCCCCCTCGAGTAGCTCCAAATCAGACTTTGAAGCGCATTGGCCCATACATTTGAGAGCTGTATTCCTTTTTTGGCCAAATGTAGGTTGTATAAATAGTAAGGAGGTAAGATGGAGTGAATTATATTTTACACCGTTTCCAAAAACCGAGGCACTTGAAAACTGCATATGGGACTTGAAAAAGTAAGTCATTGCAAAGACATCAAGAGCACCCGATTGCTTAATGTTTATATCATCCATGATAGCAGATAAAGCATCATTTCCGAACACACTTCTATGCGTAAGCATGCAATAATGAGTCTTACGGGCATTAATATCGACTCTATTGGCCTGGCCCCAATGAGATATTGTTACAATATCCAGATTAAGTTTATCATTCATGGGTTGGCTCTTTGCCCCTATCTCTAAAAGCCTCGGCCATTTGCAGAATTAAGACGAATGACAAATGCTGCTGTCATCTGCAAAAGATAGTATTGAAAGTTTGACAAATTGAAAGTTAGAAAAATAAGAAATATGGTAGGAGAAAGAACAGAGCTTTGTGGTAACCCTTTTTTTTAATCTTGAACTCGTTCGATGAAATTCCATCTACATATAGCAACTCGTATAGTGGAAGTTAGGAAGTTCGATATAATCGTAAATCGGGAAAAGTAATCACCGACACAAAGCAATAAGTTTTGAAGAAGTGCATCATGCCACACTCTAGCAAAAGCCTTGCAAATATTAGGAGTCACCACCTTCCTTTCGTCTCCATGGTGTATGGATTGACACATTCTTCCCAAAAGGAAAACCAGAAGTCGCAATTAGAACGCCCCTTAAGGAATCCATACTGTCGGTCGTTAAGTAAGCTGTTGGACTCCAGATGTTTTACAATATGCTATTGTGCATGGTACTTTATTTTTAGCTCACACTTTCACGTTGGTGTAAACAAGTTGAAGATTTTCTAACTTTATATTAAATTAAAAGCACCCTAAAAAATGTATTTTAATTTAAATAGTAAAATTTTACGCCGAGGAATATTTGACAATTTGAAAAAGTTTTAAAAAAATTGACATATTTTTTTACATAGCTTGACGATTTTGTACTTATTATTGGTCTGGCAACTCTCTATGTAAATGTATAATATTTAAAGGATATTTTTAGGGTTTATTGAAATATGTGTAATTTTTATGTGGGCGTACTTTTCTTTTTAACTGTATTATTTTTAATACTTGTTGTTGTGGCGGCCATATCAACAATTTCTGCGAAAACTTCAGATGACTACAGAATATGGTTTCAGAGATACAGTCATATGACAAACGAGCAGATAGCAGAGCGACACCTATGGGGTTTCGTTGGCACATTTTGTCTACAGAACCGTAAAAAAATGGTTTTATAAAAGTTCTTCATAACTTTCTTCTCATCAGACATTAACTAATTCTTTTTTGTAAAATATCTCACAAGCAAAACTGTAATAACAATTTAAGGTTTCAATTACATTTCCAAAACTAAATCATTTTAATTTTGTATTACATTTAAATAACAAAAAAAATTACTATACAAATAAAATGTATTTTATTTAAAGTATGAAAAAATTTCATTTATCTCGTATAAACATTTTTAAGAATATTTGCTTTTGTATGTGTATGAAATCATAAAGAAATTATTTAACAAAAAATCCTAAACAAATCTATTACATAAAAACGACTATAACAATTGAAATTTAATAAAGCTTTTGTTATAAAGAGTATTTTAATAAAAAGAATCATATAGCTTAACTAATATATGTACATACATACATATGTATGTATATTCATATTTTTTTTTTACAGATTTAAAATTGTAAAAATTTGTTAAAACTGAAATAAAATATATTTTAAAATTAACAACACATGAAAAATTGCACAAAAGCAAGAAATAGTAGAAAATAAATTTAAATAAAAGTTTTTATTTTTTTTTTAAGAAGAGATTATAACCGAACAAACGTTTATTTTGAGGAACTTCAGCCAACCTATTATTTTAGAAGAAAAAATTATGGTAAATTTTTCGAACTTAAAGTAAAGGAACAACTTCTGTGCCACAAGCCAAAAAACTCCCGTGGTTTACAAGAAGTGGTTTAACATCATGTTTTATGCTGTAAATTGTTAATCACGTTCACGCGATTTTTACCGCCACATGCTTTATATCAACAAAATCTCAACCAGAATCTCACAAAGAGAACAAAACATATAAAAATGTTAAAGCAGTAGCATACCAGCTTTCAACAAGGTAGATTTGTGTCACTTTGCTAAATATTTAGCAAACCAATGCATTTTCTTTTTAACCACTTTTTTTGGTTTGGGACCTTTGCTTTATATGGGCCAAAATGTCGTAATTAGCTTATATATTATATTTAACGATTTCGAAGCATATCATTAGGCGAACCCCAAATAATTTTTTTTTAAAAGAAATTATCACTGAGCACATGTTTATTTTGGGGACCTTCAGACAACCTATCGTTTTTATTAACAAACATTTTATTTCCTATATAAAAAAATTTCCAACTGTGTCACAAGCTGAACGACTTGCGTGGTTTGCTCAAAATAGCGCATTATTTCATTAGAAGTTTAAAGCCATGTTTTATGTTGTGAATCACGTTCACGTTCAAGTGATTTTTACTGCCAGGTACTCTAAGTGAGCTTATATATTTCTACTAGACAATATTTTGTTCACGTATTTACTTGATATAAATGTACCCAGCCCTGGATAAAATTCTAAAATTTATATTAAATTTGAAATATTTGAAACATTGAATATTTGAAATTTTATTAGTCGAACTATTTATTTTACATACAGATGAAATTTGAAGTCAAGCTTAAGTTCGTTATAATGTCTCTAAGAAAGAATAAAACGAGATTAAGCTTGACTTCAAATTTCATCTGTATTTATATAAGATTCTAAAATTCAGCTCTGTAAAAGGTGCTTAAAATATTTTGTAATTCCACGAAGGAAAAGTAGAAATAAAATAAAAATTTTATTCAATTGGCTATTTTGCAGCAACTAATTCATATTTTGTCATTATTATTTTAAAACAGCGCCATCTGTTATGCAACCGTGTTTAAAACATCCCACTTCCGATTCATATTTTGTCATTATTTTAAAAGAGCGCCATCTGTTGCGCAGTATTGCTTAAAATATACTACTTCCAAGCTTTCAATAATAAAATATGCCTTAAAGTATGCAGTATCTTTAAATCGGTAAAAAAAAAAATCGGCGTACTTTTAGTGCCTTTTGTCCACTTTCTCTTGGAAATAAGATATTTTTGCAGAAAAAAAGTATAATTTATTGGAATCTGGATACTAAGGTACCTCCTCACAAAATGTTGTTAAAATCCATCCAGTAGTTTTTTCGTTATGCGATAATTTTCAATTTCGAAGTATATGATTAGGCGCACCCCAATTAGGAAAAAATATTCCAAAATAAAGCAGTGCTTGAGCATCTTTAGCAGTAGATGAACAAATCAAATGTTTAAAAGGACCAGGATTCATCTAAAGGCAGAGACGTCATAAGCATGTCAGAAATGCTGTTTTTAGTGCCACAACGATAAGTTTCTATCTAAAATTTTTCCGAGGGCTGAAATGTGGAGTATTATAAAAATCATATGTGAAGCCTGGAATAAACAGGTACACCAATAGCAAAGTCGAATATCAATACATCAAGGAAGGGCTCGATATTCGATGGAACCATAAGGGCAAAATGTAATAAATGCTGTATATCCCACTAGCTACTAGCCCGGTAGTGTGTTACTCTATCAGACTGGGGGTTGTGGGTTCAATTCCCACCAAAGACTATATGGATGTTTCTCTACAACGAGTGAAGGTCTGCATTACTATGCTTAATAAATTAAGTTAAAATATAATTCGGAATTATATTGTAACATGAAATAAATAAATTAAATAAATAACTTTTGTAAAAAAAATCAATGATAGGAACTAATGCTTATACCTAATACATAATTTTAAACAAATTCTCTTCAATTTCTTGTATTAAACTAAAAATTCTAGCCTTTCAATCAAAATTTATAGAAAGTTTAGCGTGTTCCAGTTTTATGTGCATGTAAAATAACCTTCTCTGTTACTGAATGCTGCAAAAAGAAATCGAGAAAATGTTTCCAATAGTTTCGTAACTAACAACAACAAAAAACACACAATCGATAAACTACATCGCTGGTGATAAATTGGCTTTTTTTTCTTATGCAAGATGAGAAGATACAGCGAAACTGAAAGAATAAAAATTTGAAAGAATATAAAACAGAAAAAGTAAAAGAAAAAAAAACTTTTTAATCAAAAAATAGTAAGAAGCTGTTGCCAACAAAATGTAACAAACTGGCTTCTTAAATTGCTGGACTTATTAATGCAGCATGCAAACTGTGTTACAAAGAAGTAAAAGTGTATTCAAAACAATGTTGAGTGCTTCAGAACAGTAATAGCAATTGCTGGCATAGTTACTGACTGAGAGAGAGACAGACTTTTTTTCGAAACCACAAACGAACAAAAATATCGTACCAACTAAGAAATCTTTGAATCCCTAAATACCTGGGAATAAACAAAGAAAATGTTAAGTCCTTAAACAGAGATGATTCTGCATCAGCTGGTATAAGTATACCGATTCCAATATAGGATACTTTTTATCCGCAAAAATATCTTATTTGCAAGAAATTGTTGAGAAAAAGCAGTGAAAGTATACCGATTTTTTACCGATTTGAAGGTACGGCCTACTTTAAGGCATATTTTTTTCGAAAGCATTATATATGTTATTGCGCAACAGATGGCGCTGTTTTAAAGTAAAAAGTAACTCATTTCATGTCTGTCTTTTACATGGCATTACAATAATTTTAAGAATTTTATATACATTTTTAAATTTTATTCAGGGATGGGTACCTATATAGAAAGCAAATACGTATGTGTATTACAATTTGGTATGGATTACTTTCAAAGCAAAATCGAACAAAATATTGTCAGGACGTACACAACGTGTGTGGGCACAGCTAGTCTATTCATATAATAACACTGAAACAGCAGCGTAAAAAATTGTTTACAAAGCCTCGAATTTTTTAATTTTTTCTGCCTCATTTTTCCTCCAAAAAAAAAAAAAAATAAAAATGTCCGAGTATACTAGGGTGTAGTTTCAATTGCAGAAATACACAAGTTGAGGTTCGAGTTATTGCCGCAACCCTCTTATACTCCAAATCATTTTTAGGATCTGACAATATACCGCCCGAATTATGAAATTGTACCAAACACAGTAGTTCGACATTGAAATATTTGAGATCAAAACCTTTATACTAGGGTATTTAGTAATGATATTTGACCTTGATTCGTTGAATTTCTGTTTTTGTGTTCATAAGCAACAGGCTTCCTCCACCAAATCAAATCGGACGATAGAGTATGACGGGAGTTAATTTTAAGAATAATTGAAGAGTCGTCTAATAACCAAAAAAGTCCTAAAGATCTCTCACTAGAAAAAATTTAAAAATAAATGAGGCGATACAAAAACTTTTAAATGCTGTAGTTCAGCAAAAAGGCCTTCCAGACTTAATTGCCTATCAAAGGTTATCAAAGTAAATAATAAAAATCCTGAACATAAATCAGGAATCATTGTAAGAAATGGTGCAAAAAAGTATTGATTAAATAAAAAAAAATTTAAATAAATAAATTTTATATGAAATTGTACCAAAAAAGCACGAAGTGTACCAGTGTACCACCACTGATGTGTCGATTGTACTAAAATTGGTACAATTGTACCACAAATCCCAACACTGCTCCAAATCCCAAGAATGTTTTCCTGTTTCCTATTTTAAAGAAAATGGTTCAGTGGAGAGGTTCATAACATAACCTTCCTTGAGGAGGGATTGGGTTTAGCGGGGCTGCTTGCTGGGAGTTAATTTGTAGGTTATTAAGCTCATTGTGTACCCCGACGATTAACTACGTATGTGTCGGTGTAAATCTTCCTGATCCTCACCCAGTCACGTACTGTAGTTCTCACGACGGTAAATTCCTATATGTTCCGACATACATCTAATCATACAAGCCCCAGGTGCCATGTTCTGTAATTCTCGTAGCTAAAGCTATCGCTAAAATTCTAAAAATTCAGAAATGAATGACATGTATTCTTTCATACTTTGAGCATTTAAAACTAGAAATGTCAAAACCACCCCTATCGCGAATAATTATTCTCATGAAAAACTCCCAAATTTTACTATCGTGAATGATTCCAATAAAAATTTACTTCTTTTTTACGGTAGAAATCATTCACGATAGATAGTTTGGGAGTTTTTTTTTTTTAATGGGAATAAATATTCGCGATAGGGGTGAATATGTAAGAATAAACGTAATTTTTAAATAAATTTTTAGAATTTTAGCGATAGCTTTAGCTACGAGAATTACAGAATATAGCACCAGTAATGAGTATGTCTTAAAAAGAAATAAATCCGCTGGATTTCAGAATAAAAAAAAAAAATTTTAATAATAAACGACGAACCTAAACAATATTTATCTCTTTACGTCTTGTAAAGATTTATTGGCTTACCCTTGTATTATTTTAAAACAGACTTGGGAGATGTCAATTACACTTTGTTAGTAATTACACATGCAATTACGCAATTATATGTAATTGTAATTACAAGTGATTGTAATTTTTATAAGTAATGATTATTGCCTAATTTCAATTACAATTACTTGTATTTAATTAGAAGTAGTTGTAATAGACTTTAGTCCCTTATTTGTAATGTGTAATTGAGAATATGCAATTACATATTACCTGTAATTTTAATTGTAATTGAAATGTAGTTGAATCTCCCTCTGTCTGTTTTGGAATCAACTAACTCTAGTGGCATCTATCCATGCCTTTTTTAAAAAGGACTATCCAACTATATAGGATTTTCCAAATAAAGTTTTTTGTTATAACATATAATGTCTCAATACCAAAGGCAAGCGTCGGCAGGTTTGATTAGTTAAAAAATGTGAAAGACCAATCTGCCTCAGCTTGTTTTTCTGGAAAACGATGGAGATATATAAAGAAAACCTACTTTTCAGTAAGACCAATTCATCCTGGCATATCGTAATAGACAGTATTCATCGGCTAACAACTTGGCAAAACACCAAATTGGCCTATATGATTTCATAGAAGCGATTGGGAAGGCAATCGTCAAAAAAAGGTGTTCCTGGATGGTTATGTTGAACGCGATTGGCTCGTCGGGGACTATAGCAGTAACCAAAGGCTGTACACAAGATGCGGTGTTGTAGTCTTTTCTGTGCGCATTGGGCATTGACGATTGACTGATACTAAAATCACATTATTTGTTTAGAGGAGTTGTTCATCAACCAAAGAAAAAATATTTTAAAAATAATTAAAAAGACTTTGAAATGTCAGGATCCTCATATCGACATTAAACGACTTAATTGTTGACTTCTCTCATGATTTGAAAGATCTTCGAGACTTTCTGCACCTAACACTCACTGAAATTACTGCTTGTGTCGCTATGCGCAACAAGAACGTTGGTAGACGAATTATATTCACCCAATGGTTAAACTATTGTCCGATAGGGGCTACGTGTCAGGTATTGATGAGAATCGGGCGAGAACTAATGATTTTTTTGAGCCTGTTACTGGGGTCCTCGGTGTTCTAGATACAATCCGATTGGGGAAGCCTTGCAAAAGCGCTGACATTTCTATGTTTAGTTTAAAACAAATCGAAACTTTGCAGCACCTTTTAGTTTTGTAAAGTAGTAATTTTAAGCACTATTTATAGAACTCAATAGTAATTTTAAAATTATTATATAAATTTTAGAATTTTATATAAAGCCTATGTTGCAACAACCTGCGTAATTACTTAGGGATGGGTACCTCTATATAAGGTATATACATAAACCATATCTGCAGCATATTAAAAGTAAGAGTCTTAAAATTTTGCGTTTCAGAACAAAACATTGTCAGAACGCTGACGATGTGGCGGGCACTGCTAGTTTTTAATATCTCGAAAACTACAACAAAATTAATATAATAGTCTTATTGATGCATCTAAGCAGAGTTTTATTTTAATATTGAATGTAACAAAATAGTCTGTTCACAATTTTCTTATTTTGCCTTAATAATTAAGTGTTCCCAAATTGGCACAGCGGGCCAGAATATGCTAATGTGCTCTTCGTACGTGTGGCAACCATTTAAAAATTGTATCAAATTTTTATTTATTTATTCATTTGATTACTTCAATTTATTCTTATATATTTTATTAAAACTTTCTGTGAGTTTTTCTCGTTTTGTTTCTTCCTACCTTGTTGCAAAATCTTTCAAATATTGAGCAGAGGCACGTAAACCGAAAGATAGATTGATTGGCACTTAAACGAGTAACTTAAATGGTGGAGGTGGCAGGTCAGAAAAAAAGAAAAATACAATCAATATTTACTTGCTACTATTGCAATAAAAGTTTAAAAAGGAATACTCGTATAATAAATATAAAATGAAACAAATTTTACTTCTGCATAAATCGCCGTAAATACTTTAGAGACCTGAAAGAAAAGAAAAACAAAAATAAATAAACCCGAATACAAATTGAAAATAAAAGTGTTGGCCAGTTTCTTGAATTGAATTGCTGCTTTTCTTTTATATTATTGTTGCTGTTGATAATGTTGATCTAGTTTTGTAAATCTTTGAATTTTATTTACCATTTGGATGCTTTTCTTTTTATTTTATTTTCTTTTAGTTAAAGTTGCAAATCCGCTGCATAGAAAATACGATAAAAGTCAGTTGAGAAGCGAATTTGTGGTTTTTGTTGGTTATTAAATATTTATTTGCAAGAAATTGGTTTAAAAGATTTTAGAATAAAGTTTCTTCAGGTTTACAGTCACAAAGCGTTTATTTATAACAAATATTAGGTGTTCGCGTTTGCTTTTTACCGTTACTTGCCAGAAAATGTCAGTCAGTCTTTGAGTCAAAATTTCCTTATTTGAATTTTTTTAAGTTTAGAAAATCTTCAGATTTTCTGGTTATATATTTACCTTTGCTAAATTTATATGTATACATATCTATACATATACTAAAATTATAGCTCATATCCGTCTGTCTGTCTGTCTGCTTTTCGTTTGTGTTCGCATCACGTAAAAACTACTGGATGGATTTTAACAAAATTTTGTGAGGAGTTACCTTAGTCTCCTGATCCCAATATAGTATACTTTATCCAAGAGAAAAAGTAGAAAAAGCAGTGAAAAACGGATTAAACATACTGAACATTTTGGTTTAAAACTGGGATATTTTCAACACGGTATTTTTCAACACGGTTACATTTTCAACACACTTTTTTTTATTTATTTTTATATTATTACTATTACGCAACAGATGGCGCCAGTTGCATACAATTTGTATTTTTACTTTGTGGAATTACATTGTTATTAAAATATTTTAAATACCTCTTACAGAGCTTTACAATAATTCTTAGAATTTTATTCAGGGATGGGTAACATAATATAAAGTAAATACGTAAGAGTCTTAAAATTTGGTGTGGATTATTTGCAAAGCAAAATCGAACAAAATATTCTTAGAACGCACTCAACGTGTGTGGTCACAGCTAGTGCCATATAAAATATTTACCAGCTGGCACTTCTTCTATAGGTTTCTTCAACCTGGATAGATATGCTATATTGGTAGCGCCAAAAACAATTTGGGAAGTTTACAAGAGAGGAAAGGACTCTTGATATTTTTTTTTGTGGTTAGTCTAGCCGTCATTAAGGCGCTTGATTCGACAGTGATGAAGTCGAGAAATGTACTGAAGTGCATTAAATCTCTGGACCTTCTCGAACAATACCATGTTAGGACAGTTTGGATTGCTGTTCATCAGGACAATCGTGGAAATGAGATGGCCGTTCAGTGTGGGAGGAACGGCTCGAACTTGGACGAGGAAAATGCACGGGGGGACGTTAATACCCCCTGGTCGAATATTTAAATACGTTACGTATATAGTCACTAAAAGAAATGGCTCACAAGTGGTTTGCTAAATCCAGATTGCAGATTGTCCAAAATCTGTTAGCCGTCAATCAATAGGGAAAGCACAAAGGCACTATTGGATCTTGAAAAAAAAAAAATTCGATATCGCTTCTAGTTGGCATTAATAAAACGGGCACTGTATTATAAGACGTATGTGGGAGCATATGGGAATCCCTAGTGCTAGCAGCTGCAGAAGCTGTTTGGATGGCGAGTAGGGCAAGTAGGAAGATTCAATTCAATACCTTCTCTTCGTTTACCCAGCTCTGCAATAACGCAGGCTGAAATATTTGTTAGAATATCTTCTAAACCTTAAGTCAAAATCCAAGAGTTTGCTATGCTTTATATAGATCGCAACTAAAACAAAATGGAATGGGTTTAAAAATAGGAAATCGAAACGACGTAATTTTTATTTTCTGATATACTCTACTTGATGCTCAGATCCGCCATATTTCTACCTCTACCTCCACTACAGTAATGTGAAGGTGAGATAAAAATATCTTTTTTTTTCAATGCTAGCAGGGCACTGAAAGCGGGATTACGATGAGAATAGATTGAGAGAGAGAGAATAGATAACCTTGGACAATTTCCTATCTGATTTTGCACATAAAACATGGCTCTAAAAGCGGAGTTTGGAGAATAGATCGTGAGCGAGAATAGATAAGCTCGGAGAATTTCCTATTCGATTTCGCACTTAAAATTAAATATTTAAACTTGAAAAGGCAGGGTGGTTTAGGTTTGTAGGATGCAAACCAACTTAGAGTATTGAGGCACTTTGGGACTGTCCTTGATTAGGTTATTTGCTAAAAATTTTCATTTCACATTAAACTAAAAATCTAATTTAAAAAAATATTTATTTCTCTTCTTACTTCTTACATCATATTGTTCTTCTTAGCATTCTGTATCTTTAAATCTGTTTTATCGGTTTAATTTTTCCTTTAACGTCTCTATTGTTTGTGTGTGTGTTAATTAGGTTAGCAAATCATTATTCATTCATTGTAATTTTACATTCACTTCTTATATTTGTTAATGAATTATTAATAAGATTTTTAATCCGATAAACAACAATTAGTTTGTTTATCGTATTATTGGATCTGCAGACAATCTAAGGCTTATCCAAAGTAAATTAAAAGCTTTTAATTCTCCTACATTATTTTAGGCCAAATAACATTGAGACCTTAACAGTGTGTGAGAAAATTTAGGACTGCAAATTTTGAGTTACTTCTAATTGTTTATAGGTCCTGTAATTGTTTTGACTGAGCAGTAACTTTCAATTAAAAACTGCTCCCGTTACCTTTAACTATTCACAAAAAAAAATTTTGACACCAATCAAAGGTTTTAATTAGTTTCAAATTTCAATTTAATTAATTATTTAATTGATTCAATAACACTGAATAATGAATTAAGACTTCTATTTTTATTTAACAAATAATTGAATCAATCAATTAAAAAAATATTTAAATTTGTATCTGACACTAATTAAAACCTTTGATTGATGCTCAAATTTTTTTCAGCGTTGCCAGACTATTGTTTCACGATCGGAGTATAAAGTTGCGTGAGGTTTCTGAGATTTTAGGCGTCTCCAGTGAGCAGGTACATCACATTTTGCCGCGATTGCTCATGGCTGCAGTGATTTCTTATGCTGCCAGGTATAGTTTAAAAAATTTCGCTAATAGAAATCAGCAACATCAGACCATTCCATTCGAGGCTGTAGGCAAAAAATCACGCCCACTTAGATTTTTTCACGTTGTTTTTATTTTTTTTATTTTCGGTTGTAATGATTCTCTTGTGCTTTTTACTTTACTATACGTAGTATAAGGTAAAGTATAGTAATCATGGAAAAATCGAGGTCGGTAATTCGACGGATTTATACATTTAGAGGTCTTCTGAATCTATTTTGGCTATTTTCGCGATGAGGTCTGTGGGTGGGTGTGTATGCCACTATTTTTGTAGAGTTTGTACAGGTCCTACCGAATGACATATCAAAATGAAATTTAGTATGTGCCTTTGTTATGTCGAAATGAAGAGCTGTATAGTTTTTGGGCATAATCGGGACGGGGTTAGGGGTAGTTTCCTTACCCCCAAATTTTGTGAACGCTCTACAGGTCATACCGTATGACATATTAAAACGAAATTTAGTATGTACCTTTGGTTTGTGGAGATGAAGAGCTGAATAAATTTTGGGCATAATCGGGAGAAGTGGTAGTTTACCTAACACCCCAAACCGAAAATAATTAATTTTTGATTCGAATACACTTTGAACTTTTATTCTTTATGTAATATGTCCATCTATAAAAATATCTCTTTCTATTTGGTATGCTAAAGTTGAGTGTAGGCCACTTCTGTTTTATTTTTTTTTTTTTTTTTTTGTTAAATAAATATTAGACCGCGACCAGTAGTTCGCATGCAGCATGAGCATACAGATCTCGGAGGATCAATAACCCCCTGCGAGGGGCGACTTTTGTTTGTTTTTAGTTTTTTCTGCTTTGATTTGTATTAAAGGCCTTTATAGAAAGCAATACACAAAGCTGGAAGGTCCTAACTTTTACAAAAAAAAAATTCTTTAAAATTTTTACAAAGACCTTTCGATAACATTTTTACAAAAAATTTTTGATATAATTTTTACAACAAAATTTCTATATCTTTATAGATTATATACTATTCGGCATGGCCGAATATAGCTTTCTTACTTGTTTTATTTTCTTTTTTCCACAGAGTTATAATTTTTAATGGCAAAAAATCAAACAAACTAAAAAAAAGTGAAAGAAATGATATCAAAATGTGTTGTATGTTATTTTTTTTTAATTTCCTTGAATGACACTTTTCAATTTTGTAATTTCATAAAACACAAAATTGAGTTAAAATTACACATATACATATAAACACACCATATAACTGAATAACATATACAAGGACAGGCAATGATCACTGAGTGCAACAAAAAATGCATTACAACACACACACACTTGTAAGTCGTAGGTAGTTTGACGTACAAACGTTTCCATACTTTTACTGGCAGTACATACACATTTGTACTTATGTATATTGGTATGTCTATAAAAAGCTATAAAATAAAAAAAATAACACATCAAGTGGAAATTAAAAAACACGAAAACGAGGACAAGTACCACTACAACTAACTATAATATGTCCCTTTTTATACTCGCATTATACTTTCATTTTGTTTTTGTGCAGCCCCCTACATCAAGGTTGATTGGTTGGTGGTAATAAAATTATTGTGATTTTTGGGATTAGGTTTAAAACCTTCTCAAAATTAATAAAGCATTTAAAATATTTTTAGGGTAATAGTTTTAAAGACCAAAAACATCATATAAATAAGTTTGATCCAACTGGATGTGGTATGGATTAATATATGCAGAGATGGTGCAAGGTGGATCAAGTGTGCAGTTGTAGTCTCAACTGAAGGAATTGGATAGTATCCAACTCTTAAACAAGAGGTTAGCACAAGGGTCCAGGGTTGCCATGTTCTATAAATTGCGTACGTAATGTGCACTGTACGATATTGTGCGATAATGGGACAATAACATTTAAGGTGGTGCTATTGTAGCTTCATTGCGCTTGTATTGTGTAGTGTACGGTATATATGACGCAAAGGAGGGTGCTGATCTAAATTTTATTAATTCACCCAGTGGTAAGAACACCGACGGATAGAGCCCAACACGGCTAGGTACTGACGTTAATCTTGATGATATCATCATGGGGGCGCTAATTATCATTGCCAACACATTCTAACACTTCGAAGCAGTACGTCTGGGGCATATGGGGACACCAAACCCCTGCGTTTGCTGGAACCTGAATCTGAAAAAACAGATCTTTTAAATATAAGGTATCTCGGGGCCCGATCGGTGTCCAAACGACCGGTACCACGAGAACCGGTAGCCGCACAGAGAGCCGCCTGTCAACGTGACCTGTTATTTTTGTGGACCATTCGGGGAACACGTGCTGGCACTAGTTACGAACAACATTGAGGGGATGGTGTAATACTGTTCAATGTGCTGTTGCATAATAAAAAGAAGTCATCAATTGGTTTCAGGAGTTTGATGGCATCCGAACCCCCCTCAGCAAGTTCTAAAATGTTTGCTTAGTTGCCATGCCAATGGATGGCACTAGTCGACGCATTGTATTCACTCAGTGGTAAGACCACCCAGCATACTGACGTAAATATTGAACACACTTTGACCGGGAATAATGTGAAAAATATTGTGTCAAGTTTATGAAAATCTAAAGCTAAAAGAATTTGATTTTTAGCGCCCACCTAGTAACTTCTTACACTGGAACAGTAAACAATTTATTAACTTTGTTCAGGGTTTCGGAAACGAGAATTTCGGGGAGAGCATATCATCAATTTCCCGGGAAAATTTACATTAATTTCGCGAAAAACGGGAAGTTTTGAACAATCACTAATTTAACAGTTTTTCAAGTTTTAAAAATTAGGTGACTTCAAACCCCTCCAGAAGGGTGCCTTGGTGGGCTTGGGTAGGTATTGTGCTAGTCTATCAGTCCGGGGCTGTGGGTTTGATTCCCATCAAAGACTGAAATTTTTCACAACAAGTTAGCAGGAACACCAAGAAGGAGCTTGGATATAATCTGAGTGCCTACAAATGGTTTACTGCATAAGTACAGGTCACGGACTCTTAAGTATTACCTGGCCAAGTTTAAAATCGGCGTAAGAAGATATTTGCAGACTGTGCGTGGAAAAAGGATTTGGACCACAGGCAGACGCATATTATATGGAGATGCTATGGAGCCCTTAGCCTTAAGCAAATGTTAGCAACAACCATAGAGAGTAAACGGCTAGTGACAGCACAAGACTCAATGAAAATAAGGTATTTGTAAATTTCCAGCCCAGAAATCATTCAGGAACGATGGTGGTCGAAAAAGGACCCATGAAGTTAGTGGTCTGCCTCGGTATGCCCCTACAAAAAACATAAATAAACTTCAAAAAATCAGAAACATCCATCAAAAAAAACCCCTGAGCCACCTCCCTTGAATAGTAGTGGATAACATCACGGCAAAAGTACAGGTAACCGAAACCCCCTGGGAAAAAGGTATAAAAATCAAAGATCAGCAAGGTTTCCCACCACTACACCAAATACTCAAAGGGCGTTGTTTATACGCAACGAGAGATGGCATGCCATTCCTATAATGCTACGACCCCCTACAGCAGACCAATCATCTACTTAGCTGGAACAACAACAACCGATTAACAAAACTAACTCAAGGCAAACTAAGAACTGGCTGCGTCTACGACAATACCTTTGGCTTCCGAAAAGGAAGACACGAAAAACTGCTGCCACAAATCGTTTAATATTGAGATGCTTTGTAGAAGCCATATGCTTCCAAGAGGGGTAATTGAAAAAATGGTCCACAAACAACAGATTATTCAACTTGCAGTTTTGATTTTAACGAAATAGTAAAGAAATCAACAGATAAAAAGGCCTACACGCTAATAGTTCTGGTTTAAAACCAGAATATCGAACTGAAGAATCTAAATATAATCCGAAATCCTAAAATCATTAAGGGAAGCTAAAGACTCAGTGGTCATATAGGGGGGATCCCTATATTAATAATAAAAATTTCAACCCTTTAGCAATATGCTGAATGTTATTTTCTTGGATTATATTGGGTATCACTTCCTGTATGATGTCTACAAGTCTCCTCTAACCATTTAATTTCCCCGTTTTCTCTTTCTCATCCACTACTAAACTTCGTATAAAGTTTTTATTTCATTTTATTTCTTTTAAATAAGTTCTATATTAAATTGTTTTTCTCGCATTTTACTCTTGTTATTTATTTCTCACACATATGTCAAACAACTTGAAATTATTCAAGTATAACTGAGAAAAGAAATACCTTTTACTAAACACCCACCCACTTACACACACACACCCACCCTTGTACACTTGCAAGTAAAAACAACAACATGGAAAATACACAAAAAACACAAGATTCAGAAAAAGAAAAATAATACACATGAATAGAGTTTCCTTTTCATGCTTACACGTACTTTATTACTTTTACTTATTCGTCCTTTTATTATAGGCACACATATACACACGTACATATTTTTGCAATTACTCTCTCAAACAGTCACAATGTAACATCTTTGTGTGCGTGTGTGCGAGCTTAATAAAATACTGTTTAAGGCTTAACATTCTTTACATTTACTTTGTTTTGTAGCAAAAGAATACTGCGAAAATCTTACAACTAATGTTCTTCTTACATACTCGTACGTTGTGATTGTTATTTGCAAAAGTTTTTACTGCTGTTGTCCTCAGCGTTATTATCACCATCATCATCATCATCATCATCATCATCACAACCATCGTCAACCTTATAGACAGGGATAAATATTTCCTGACTACATTGTACAAGATTTTTTTCCTCGGCAATTGTGTTTATGCGTAGCAAGTATGTATTTATTCTGCATGGAAGATTACACTCAGAGAATTGGTACAGTTCTGGGATAAATAAGTATATCGTGTTTTTCCTATTGAATACAAGCAAGCGTGTTTTTTAGAAGTAGATACAGATTACGAACCAAATGTGGTCAAGATTTAACGTCAGCACCTGCCAAGATGGCCTTATCTCAGGTTGATATAACCACAATTAAAATGAAACAATATTCTAGACCAGCGCCCCCATTGTACAATATAAGTACCTGAGTAGCAATTTATATTACATGGAGAGCCGAAGAGTCCTCACGAATAACCTGTCACAGAGATGCATGGGTCCCTGTGTGGCTATTGATTCCTGAAAATGTTTACTTAGTGCCTCTTAAAAATTACACTTGGTGGCTTTAGTGCAAGCGCGATTTAAACAGTTTGCTACATCTTCATCTACGCAACAATCTTTACTTAAAACGCTGCCAAGGTACTTAGATTCTTCTATCTCGCTGCCGCCTAAAAGTAATGGGTTTGTGTTTGCAGAGGCGATTCTTAGTTACTTGGTTTTTGGAGGTGTTAACTTAAGCCCGAATCGCATTCCATACTCTTTCAGCCTTTCGTTTGATGACGTCCGGTGAATGTGACATAAGGCATATATGTCATCAAGGTTATGCAACCATTTCTTGAGGTTTCTTCCAATCGTTTACATTTGGTGTCTCAATATTTTAGTGACCAGAACTAAGAGGAAAAGTACAGGTGATAGTGTAGACTCTTGTCTCATGGCGGTGTTATATCAAAGACCTTGCTTTTCTGCCTCATTCAGGTTCCAGGAACCCCGGCGTTTGGTGCCCCCTTACACCCCGAAAGCACTGCGTCAAAGCAGATAGTAGTGTTCGCATGGCAATGAAAATTAGTGCCCACACGGTGACAGATTACTTACTCGTCGTTAATTGGTAGTGCGCTAGTCTATCAGTCTTGGGGTTGTAGGTTCGATGCCCGCCAAAAACTCTTTATGTCCTCTGCAGACAAGCAAGAACCTTCCCAGGTAGTAATGTCTACTTCTACTTTATTTCCAATACAACTATTCTTCCCTCCAGGCATTTAAGTTTTTTTTTTAACAGTAAAAAAATATCTAACCATGTCTTTTTGAAGAGTTTCAAAAGTAGTTTACACTTTAACTCTTACCATGTGATGAGTTTTAATTGCTTAGCTTCGATTCTTAGGTTACATATTTTTTCTGACGTTTTATACTACGAAGCAAGTTAGCGAATCTTAACAGAGTCAAAAAAGCATCAAATAAGAGGTAATTTAGTTGAGATAAGGTGCAGGAGGCTTTCGAAGTACCTCCTATGCAAGAAATTTAGATCTTGAGGTCTATATGTTGCCTCGATATTAACAGAATCCCCATCGGCACCTTGATCTTAACAGAGTCCCCTGAGCTTTATATGGACCCTAGTACCATTTCAGCGAACAAAACACAAATTATTTAGGAAATTATTGTCATTTCTTTTTATTTTGATAATATTGACATGGTTCAGTTATGTATGGAACAAAATATCGGCCAAATGGACGCCGCGAGCTCCTCGGGCACCTTTATCCGATGCTCCAAATTTCCGATGACGCTGAGGGATAATTGAGGTTCTATGCCGTTAATGTGCCGAATTATCTCATCCTTTAGCTCTCGAATGGTTGCTAGCTTATCGACATACACCTTTTCTTTCAAATAACCCTAAAGAAAGTAGTCCAACAGTGTTAAATCACATGATCTTGGCGGCCAATTGACATCGTCACCTCGTGAGATAACACGGCCATTGAATTTGTAGCTCAAAAGAACCATTGTTTCGTTAGCTGTGTGGCAAGTGGTACCGCCCTGTTGAAACGACATATCGTCCACATCCATATCTTCCAATTCGGGCCCTAAAAAGTTCGTTATCGTCTCACGATAGCAAACACCATTCACAGTAACTGCCTGACCGGCCTCATTTTGGAAAAAATACGGCCCGCTGATGCCGCCAGCCCATAAACCGCACCAAACAGTCACTCTTTGTGGGTGCATTGGTTTTTCGACAAGCACTCTTGGATTACATTCGCCCAAATGCGGCAATTTTGCTTATTGACGTATCCACTGAGGTGAAAATGTGCCTTATCACTGAATATGATTTTCTTCGAAAATTGATCATCCACTGTTGCCATTTCTTGCATAACTTTAATGCGTTGCTCGATTGTGTATCTTTCCATGGTTCAAATTGAGTTAGTCTGAAATTGAGAAATGTCAAAATAAATTCAGATAAAAAAGTTGACGTTTAGGTGGGGTTCACATTCAACATCGGCCCTTAAAATTTAACGCCCCGATAGATCCTAGAGAGGAAGTGGTCTGTTGTAACACTTCACTTTTCTAATTCTCGTCGGGGCAATGACGACAAAAACCGTAATATAGAATTAAATAATTTTCGTAAAGACTTATATTGACTTCCCCTCGTACAAAACCCGTATGGAAGATTATTGTATTGAACTCATCAATTTCTTCGAGTGTTTTTTGAAACATGTCTTGCTTATTTTCTTAATAGTCTTATTTCTTTCTAACTTTTTTATTGCAACATAACTGTAGCCTTGAGCCTGCTGTAGTAATATTCTCTCAGTTTATCATTCTATTTTGTTTTCATTGTTCAAATATGCCATATTCGCATACTTATCCATACAATAAAATATTTAAATTTATGTCCTTCTTGGCTGTAAGAAACATAAAAAATATGTAACTAAATTCTGTAATATTTTACGAAAATAAAGAATAATTTTTGAAATTGAAACAAGTTATTATAGATGTCGTTGTTATAAATTTTTGGATATTGTCTTAACATTTTGTGTTATTTTATTTTGGAGTAGCTGTGCTCGTCACTTCGTGAGCGTCCTTGCAATATTTTGTTTGATTTTGCTTTGAAGCAAACCACACCAAACATCCTTACTTTTTTAATGCCGCCTTATACTATGCTGCATATCGGTTAGGGTTCATGTATGTACTTTATAAAACAGCGCCATCTATTTCGCTAATATGCCACATTAAAGTATGACTATCCGGTTAGTACTTTAGTAATGGTTTATGTATTTACTTTTCTACTAAAATAACTTTCATTGCTTTTTCTCCACTTTCTCTTGCAAATAATATAAAAAAGTATCCTATATTGGAATCAGGATAGTAAGGTACCTCCTCACAAAATTTTGTTAAAATCCATCCAGTAGTTTTTACGTGATGCGAACACAAAAAAGGAAGGACAGCTAGACAGGAAATGAGTTACTATTTTATTATATGTAAGATTAAAATGTTGTTACCCAGCAAACGCTTCATTGACATAATAAGCCATCTAACTAGTAACCTCACAGACATCTCGCCATAACCGACTGTCAAAATTCGACTTACAGCTTCTCGCGGTTGCTGCTAGGAGGCTGCCTTAATTAACTCCAGCGGATAGAAAATAATTTTTAATAAATGATTTGTTGCTATTGTTGCTAACCTTGCGATCTTTCGTTTTAATACATGCCCATCTGCGCATATGGTGCTCTGTTTGGGTGGAGAATCATGGGAAGTTTATAAAAATCCAACTTTGTTAACACCAAATATAACCTTAGGAATGTGACCTAAAGCTGGACAGCTAAGCCTAGGGGGGAGGAGGAGAGCTTAGAATCTGCAGATTTTATTGATCAATGCTTCCACCAGAATAAATGGACAAAAATACCTCGCATGACGTCGAGAGCTAATCTCCAAAAAAATTCCTAAGGCAATAGCTGCTAGACAGGAAGACTAGAAAGTTGCTCGGTTATAATCGGGGTACCTTAAGCTAAAAAAATTTCCCAAGTGACAGGTCATGGAAATTTTACGGGTTATCAGGAGAAGATGGAAACCTAAGAACACTGAACTTACAGATTGTGCCTTAAAAGAGGCTAAGACGATATCGGATATAGTGTAGGAGTAGCCAGCGTTTGGCTAAGGAACGCGGGTAGAGGCCGATGGGGACTGATTTTTTGCTATAACTGCCATTACTGCTGTCTCGTTTCGATATGAAATTAGAGGAATTGGAATTTAATATTCTATCCGCGAAGAATATTAAAGGTTGCGTACGGTCGTATAATCTATTAACTCTTTCATCACTTATTATCAGTTTGCAAATTGTGCATTTCTTTTTTTTTTTTTTTTTTGAAAATTATGAGAGGGAGTAGGTACCGCTACAACTACAAAAATGTATTACTTGCTTTGCCGGATAAATCATTATTCCTAACTTTGTTTAAAAACGAAGCCGGCGAGAACATAACCACAAACGACAAAGCAATATAGAGCCCTATTGATAGCGATGCTTGCCCAGAAAAGGTATTTTTTTCAAATAAGATGATACCAAATGCAATACAGTATTTTAAACAATTGACTACTTTTGACATTTGAGACATTTTGCTTATGCGTTATTTCTTTAAATGGTGAAGTGAGTTGGCAACTGAGCACGTACGATTAAACGTTTTGGTTGTATGAGAAACTCAAGGCGAATTCATAACCGGTTAACTCGAGAGCTCAGTTGACTATTTGTTGTCTCCATCTTCCAGTGTCAAAATGTACTAATATTTTTTATTTTGACAGCCAAAAATGATTTATACCAAAACAAAATGTACGTATTTTTATTACAGAGTTTAGCTCTTTTTTCGCCGCGAGTATACTTTGTTTATTGTGCCATGTGAGAAACTATTGAGAACTTTGAAATAATTAGAAGAATATATTGTGTAAACCATTGCCTAGATACGCCACCAAATGTTTGACAAGGTAATAGAAAAATGATTTTTTAGAATGCTCTACGTCCGACTCAATCGCGACGCTCACATGATATTAATTATATTTCAGTGCGAGTTATTTTAAGTTCTCCTTTTCGCTAAGTCCATTTCATATTTAAAATTTTGTAATTTCATAATATTATTTCAATTGAAACCTTTCCATCAATTTGGCTTCAGAAAACATCATAATACGATCCAACAAACACACAGAGTAGTAAATGTAATTAAGAAGACCTTGGAAGAAAAAAAATTCTGTTCTGCACTTTTTATCGACGTTTCTCAAGCATTTGACAAGGTATGGCACGAAGGCTTATATACAAGTTAAAGCTGAATTTCCCCAAAAACTTCTATAAGCTGATAAAAAATTATTTAACTGATCGAAAGTTCATACTAAAAGAAGGAGATTTCTTAAGCTCGCCGCAGCTCATTAAAGCCTGAGTTCCACAGGGTATTATTTTGGGACCCATTTTATACTTGCTGTACACATCCGGTATGACAACTAGCAATCTAGTGCACACATCAGACACAGCTTTTTTAAGTATTCATGAGAGCATGCAAGTAGCATCACAAGATTTACAATGGTTGCAGAAATGGAGAATTATGGTGAATGAACAAAAATGCACTCATATAACTTTCACACTGCGTAGGGACTCATGCCCCCCTATTGGTATAAATAACCAAATGATACCCCAGCTTTCAGACGTCAAATACCTTGGTATACATCTTGACCGGCGTATTACTTGGAAAAGCCACATAGTATATAACACAGTGCAACACGGAAAAAAATAACCATATACGGACACCACTACGTGATAAAAGACCAAAAAAAGACCCCTGTCTCCCAGTTTTGCCCAAAGTCCTCCAGGTTTTTTTTGTATGGGCCCTCAAAGATGTGGGGCCTCGATGTCATTTTTGCAAAAAAATGATTATTTACTCAAGCTCATATTTTGCAAACCGTTTGGAATTTTGATATACTCTCTGAGACAAAGTTGTAGCTCTTGTCATAAAGAACAAAAATTGTGAACATATAAAATCAAAAAAACTTCATCTTCAAGGTCAAAATCGCAAAAAACTTTAAAGAATTCAATTTTTTTTGCTTTTTTCAGGTCCATAGGTAGCAAACCGTTCAAAATTCAAGGAAATAATCAAATACAAAAATGAACCTAAGATCTCAATAAACAACTTTCTAGAACATATGAACTTCCTAGGAATGATTCTTAACACCGTTTAGGTAGCCGGGAAATTTTTCACTTTTGGGGATAAATCCCCTAATCTGACAACACTGATTCTAAAGACCATATTCATTGGTTTTTATATTTTTTGCCAGTTATTAGTTTATCATGATATAAATATGTTTTTTTTTTATTGAAATGGAAAGTGAAAATTTATTTTTAGATATCATTTCAAAACAGATACCTCATTTGCACATTTATGCACTAGTGTTCACTAGTGGCTGTTGTGTTTTTAAATTTCTCAGTATGTATTGCATACATTTGCAGGCTCTAGTTGTTTTATATTGAAAGCCTACTTTTAGGGTGTCGACCTAATTAATATATGTGAAGCATTTGTGGCTCGTTCCCTCTATTTTATTAGTTTTTCTTTAGAAGGTTTTTTTTTTTTCTATGAATGCTTCACTCACTGCATTAATATTTGCACAATTTTATTATTGCAAATTTAATATTTTTTTTTGTGTGTTTGTATCTTCATTTATTTATACAGTCGTACACACTCTCACAGTGGAGGAGTACAAAGATGGCTGCACACGTTGTGCGTTTTTTACACTGCTCTATAAGTTTTTTTTTTTTTTTTTTTTGTGCTATAAAATATTTTACAAAAACACGATTTAATTAGTGTTTATTTTTATTATTTACTTTATTTTATTTTTTCGACAAACATTATTTGCAATAAAAAATAAAAATAAAGTTGAAATTATTTCAAACAAAAAATTATGATTTATTAAAATGACTATTTGCATTATTACATCTGCTGTTATTTGCGAAAATTAAGCAAAAATTTATTTGTTTTAATTATTTATAAAATATTAATGTTTTTTTTTTTTAGTTGAACAAATTTAGTTTTACTACATTTTATTTCACTTTATAATGTAATATATGTAATTTAATATTTATTTCTATTTTTTTTTTCAATTTTATTGCAGGTGAGTTTTTTTCCGTTATGATAAACTTGCAAGCTTGTAATAAAGCAAAGTTGGTGAGTTAATTTAAAAATGTTGTTAGAAAAAAAAAATAAAACTAATTATGTAATTAAAAATATTAGTTAAGCAGTTTGTTTGCTTAAATGAATGTAAATATGATTAAAATATTTATTTTGAAATTAATAAGTTAAATTTTTCCACCTGCTAACATGTACAAACACTTCAAATATATGCTGACAGGTACATACGCTAGTTAAAATCTGCATAAAATAATTCTTGCAAAAAAAACCGACTACAAAACAAATATATGTGCATCAATTCTAAACTAAATATTTAAAAGGAATTAATCTGTAAGAAATACTTTTATACTTGTTGCTCTAACGGACATAGTAATATACGTTCTGTACATTCAAATGTCTATCCATAACGGTTAAGCAGATAAAGCCGTATACGACAAATTACGTCAGATATGGGGACACCCGTTATTTTTTTACACTTATTATTACTGACACAGTAATAAAAAGTAACGGTTCCAAAGATATGGCCATATAGCTTAAACAATATCACCTAGGGGACACCCTTTAATGTACAATTTTAAATTAAACGCTTATTTTAAAGGACAGATTCTTTGTAAATTTCAAATGTCTGTCTAAAACGGTTCAAAAATTTGGCCATATGCATAAATTTACATCAACTATTGAGACACCCTTTAAAATTTTAAATATTTCTAAATGTTATTATACGGGACATAGTAGTGGAGATTCTGTCTAATTTTCAAGTGTTTGTCTATAACGGTTCAAAAGATAGGGCTAGATAGGTAAAACTATATCAATTATGGGGACACCCTTTAGTCTCCAAATTTAAATTATATACTTGATGCTATAAAGGTCTTAGATATACAGGTTTTTTGTAAATTTCAACCGTCTCTCTGTTATGGTTCAAAAGTTTTGCAATATACATCAAATTACATCAACTATTGGGACACCCTTTAACTTCTAATCATAAATATTTAATTTTTGATTATAAATATTGGACATTCTGTCAATTTTCAAGTGACCATGGTTCAAATGGTTCATATATTTAAATTGACGTCACATATGCGGACACCCTTTAATTTTTAAGTTTATTTTTTTATTAATTTCTGTTATTTTTAAAATTTTAAAAGGGTGCCTTGACGGTTCATAATACATGTAAAAAACACGTATGTTGTATGGGGACACCCTTTAATTTTCAAAATTCTGAACTTCTTTTAAAATGGGACCAATCTGTAAGCGTTTCCTTTCGAATAAAGAAAAAATTTTTAAAATCGGTTCAGAAATGACTGAGTTCTGCGGGCACAAACATAAAAAAAGCAACATTCAGACGAATTGATAACCTCCTTTTTTTTAAGTCGGTTAAAAAGTAGTCGGTTGTAAGCTGCATGAGAACTAGCGATATCGATAACTAAGTTTTCATTTGCTGATGAGCATTTTTATCCAAGACTAGCAGTGCCCGCCAATATTTTGCTCAATTTTGCTTTAAAAGTATTCCACACCAATTGAAAGACTTATGTACATTTATAGTGCTTCAGTTATGGTTTATGTATTTACTTTATATAAAGGTACCCATCCCTGGATAAAATTCTAAAATTTATAAAAAATTCTAAAATTCAAAAAAATAATAGCAAACGCCTATAAGAGGTGTTTAAAATATTTTAATAACAATGTAATTCTACAAAGTAAAATTGCGCCATCTGTTGCACAGTAGTTTCCTAAAGTATCACATTTTCAAAAACAAAAAGGTAAGCTGAAAAAATAACCGTGTTGAAAAATCCTAGTTTTAAACCGAAAATATCAGTACCCTTAAACCGGAAAGTGGGTTTTTCTGGTGACAACTTTGTTTCCAGAAGTGGGCCTGTTCACCTCCTCGTTCGTGCGATTTAACGCCTATGGATTATTTTTTATGGGACTATGTTAAGTCATTGATTTCTGCCGACAAGGCAGCTTTAGAAGCGAATATTCAAGCCACCATTGACCACATACTGCCAGATTTATTTATCTGTTGTATAGCCAAGAGCTGCATACAACCACGTTCGTTTATGATGTTTCGGGTCTGTTAATTTGGATGTGTTTCGAACTGCTTTAAACACGTGGCTACACTTTTTCGCGATATCTATTTAAACCACAGTTATGTTAGGATCTTAGTGAATTATTACTATACTAGCTGTGCCCGCCACGTCGTGCGCGTCCTCGGTTTTGCTTTGAAAGTATTCTTCACCAATTTAAAGACTCTTACTTTTATAATGCTTCAGTTATGGTTTATGTATTTAATTTATATAAAGGTACCCATTCCTCGATAAAATTCTAAAATTTATAAAAAATTCTAAAAATTATTGTAAACCTTTCTTTGTCAGTGGTGTTTTAAATATTTTAATAACAATGTAATTCCACAAAGTAAAAATAAAAATTTTAATCAACTGGCGCCATCTGTTGCGTAATAATTTCTCAAATATCCCACTTTCAAAAATAAAAAGGTGTGTGGTGAAAATATAACCGTCTTGAAAAAAACCGTGTTGAAAATATCCCAGTTTTAAACCGAAAATTTTAGCACCTTTAATCTGGAAATTGCGTTTTTCACAGCTTTTTCTCCACTTTCTCTTGCAAATAAGATATTTTTGAGGAAAAAAAGTATCCTATATTGGGACCAGGATACTAAGGTACCTCCTCACAAATTTTTTCTAAAATCCATCCAGTAGTTTTTACGTGATGCGAACACAAACAATGAAGGATAGACAGTCAGACGGAAACGAGTTACTAATTTATTATCTGTATAGATATTCGTGACTTAAAATTTTTCCGGGGCTCTGCCTTCAAGCTAAGGCAGTGCCCCGTCGGTTAGATTAGAAACGGTAGTACTAGTTTATTATAGACACTTTTATTCGGAGACCTTTGGGACTATTTGGAATGCTTTCTGTTTTCTCCGGAAATCATTAACCCACCTGATTCTTATAATGAATCTAATAGCACCATCGAGTTTGCAGCCTTCATACAATATCGCCCTACCTATTGTAAAAAAGTTCGTCCATCTGCGGAGGCTTTGGCTTCAAAAACTCGTACTCTTACTCGTACTCGTGAATAATGTACTCTACACTTTCTAGCTCTTCCTTATTCTCGCACAGCTTGCGCGAAGAAGAAAACTTGCGTTTCGAATTTTAAATTTCCCCTAAAAAAATTTTTGTTGCATTCTTAAGGCTTTATAATAGATCCCTTTTGAATTCTACCCAAAGATTTCATTTTACTTTAAATTTTTTCGTCATCTTATTTTTAACTCATCATCCTTTTTTTAACTCAATTGTTATTGTTTTTTCAAATTCATAAATATAAATGACCTCAATTGTTCGTTCAGTCAATTGAAAAACTTTTAAATAAAATAGAAAACGATACGACCGGTTACTCCCTCTAAACATGACATTGCTTTTAGCCCTCTTCCCCACTTTCCTCTATCAACAAACTTTTAACACATATTTATGACATGGAATGTCTTGTTATTTTGTTCTTAAGTTTTGCTTACATTTTATTGTTTGAAACCATATTATTTTATTTGCCACAACTGTTTCTTCATAAAACTATAGCCCCAATTAAGTTTAGTTTGTTGCTGTTTAGGAATTTTGAACATATCGACGACGTTTATGCCCTTCAGTTGTGAAAATATTACTTTTAGTTTTAGTTATGGTTTTTTTATTGCTATTTTTTGCTTATTCAATGAACTGATGTTTTTGGTTGTTTACAACCCATAGCCACAGCCACAGCCTTAGCTCTAGCCCTTTCTTCTTATTGTTTTTTCTACAGTGTCCTTATATTTAATAATAGTTTCAGTTTAATAAGAAGAAAAAAGTAAAACGAGAAAGACAAAAAGAAAAAAAGAAAAATACAACATGTTGACCTAGTAAAGGCTTGAGGGGAAAAAACAAAAATTGTAAACGTTTTCAATTTCATTATTGCAAAAAGCTTAAAAAACAAAATGGAATGAAATGTCCTTCAAAAATGCTGTTGGTCTTGTGGAAGCCTCGGTGACTTGACAGTGGGTACCCTACATGGGTTTATAGTTAATCTTATTTTAATGTTTTTGGATTAAGGCATTTAAGGGTTTACATTTTTGGCTCACTCAGAGGTCAAGTCAATTTACATAACGCGATATTTTATCGTTTCCTTGTTTTCGTGAAGTGCGTTATCCATTTGTTGGATGAATAATGTTCTAGTAGATCAAGCTCGTCATTAAGAAGAATTAAATAAACTTTGTATGTGAATATAGATATATACTCGTATGTGATCGCGCAAATAGAAAAGAACCTAAGCCTTTTTTACCACTGCACAGTGGGGCAGAATCAAATCTATACTGATAATAAAATAGTAACTCATTTCCGTCTGTCTGTCTGTCTACTTTTCGTTTGTGTTCGCATCACGTAAAAACTACTGAATGGATTTTAGCAAAATTTTGTGAGGCGGTACCTTAGTATCCTGGTACCAATATAGGATACTTTTTTCCGCAAAAATATCTCATTTCCAAGAGAAAGTGGAAAAAAGCAGTGAAAACGCAATTTCCTGGTTTAAAGGTACTAAAATTTTCGGTTTAAAACTGGGATATTTTCAAAACTCACCCTTTTATTTTTGAAAGTGGGATATTTCGTGAACTACTGCAAAACTGATGGTGCCAGTTGTATAAAATTTATATTTAATTTGTATTTTTACTTTGTGGAATTACATTGTTCTTAAAATATTTTAAACACCTTCATATAGAATTACTGGCGACTTATCATTTTAAATTTTTTTTTTACTCTAAATATAAAGAAGTTAAGTTTGCATTAAATGGTGATGCACGATTTAAATAATTGTTGTCGAAGATACAAAATTAGTTAAAAGCTGTTTGAAATATTGCTCTTGTAAAATATTACCTTTAGCCGGCTAATGCTTCCGCTAATCGTTAACCTCCATTGATTGTTTTCACACGGCAAAGGTTTTTGGTAACACTGAAACACTGTTGATGTCAGATCGTTTGTCAGACCAAAATAGAACATGCTCTTAATGAAATTTTGTCAGATGACTCTTCACATGTATATTACAGAAGCAATGTTTTAACAGCCCCAAACGACATGTTGTGTTTTACAGTGGGAAATTTGACATGTCAGATGTAAAACCCTTAAGACCGTATATCATCTTTAAAAATCAAACAAAAATTACAGAAAAGCTAAGCTCTAAAAGAATTTGGAGGTGGGAGGTACCCAACTTTTAGAGCATATAACGTGTTCCGATAGAGACGTGTTATTCACGTAGATGTGTTTATTTCTTGAACTGTAGGAGGCATACATATACTTTAAATTTACAAACAATAATTAAAACATAGTTCGCGATATAAACAAGTATAAAAAAATAAACCTAAAAATTAAAGGGTGTTCCGATAGTGATGTGAATTACATGTATATGGCCTAAGTTGTGAACCATAATAGGTAGACTCTTGTAATTTTCATAGCAGGGGTAGTATACCTGTGGCTGATATAGCAACAAATACTAAAACTATAGCAGCAAATACTAAAGGGTATCCCGAAAGAGACTTGCTAATTACGATTATTGCTTTATTTTATGAGATGCAGGAGGCAACCACCTAAAATTTGCAGATAGTAGTTGAAACTATGTTCGCTTTTTAAGCAAGTGTACAAAATTAAACCCAAAAATTAAAGGGTGTTCCGATATTTGATTTGCATGTATAACGCCTTATTTTTTGAACCGTAACAGCTAGACTCTTCCAATTTGTACAGAAGATGTGTTGCCACGGCCACTATGACAATTACTAAAAATTAAAGGTTGTTCCAACAGTGACATGTTTTTCACGTATAGTGACTTATTTTTTAATCGTAATAGGTAGACTCTTCATATATTCATAGAAAGAGAATTGCCATGGCCGCTATGAAAAATAACAAAATTAAAGGGTGTTCCGACAGAGTGATTATTTTTACGCCAATAGCCTTATTTTTTGAACCGTAATAGGTAGACTATTGAAATGTTTATAGTTATTGTTGTACTTCGGGCGCAGTAGCAATTACTTTGAAAGTTAAGTTTAATACTGTATCTTTTATACTGTAGTAGGAGTCTGTCCGACTTGCACTTGCACGATTTGTATTTTAATTATTTTGTGGTTGTTTTAAAAGTCGTTTTATCTCTAAAATCTTATATTAAATAACAAGTTGATTTCTGAATACAGCATCTATGAGACGACTTAAGCTGCTTTTTTCATTGCCTCTAGATACAGTATAATAATAAGAATCCTGGCAGTAAGCAGGCAACTAAAAAAAATGAAACTAAATGACATGAGTTTAAAAAAAAATTCAATTAAAGCTGTTCTGCAAGCAAGGAAAAAACTGCAATCGAGAATAAAAAGTTAAAAAAAAATATAAAATTCTCTCTCAGCAATGATAAAAATTTATGACATTTATGAAAAACTAAACTGCAAAAAGATCAACTTACAAGTAGGAAAAAAGAAACAAAAGAAATATTGTATCAGCAGCATTAAGTTACACATACAGCAACACACGCACAAACACACACACACATTCCCATACAAACGTAAAAAATCCTTTTATCTGATTATAGTTGAAAATTACGAAACATAAAACAGAGATGAGTGAAATTACAATTAAAACAAAAAAAAATTCAAAAGGAAATAAAAAGGAAAAACATCATCAATAACTTTGAACAAGCAAAAACGTCAGTAATCAATATGTTCGATATGTGGTGTAGCTGTATGTGTATGAGAACTCTTAGCAAAAATATGATAAATGCCTTCGTTCACACAGGGAAGTTGGAGGCTAAACCCATCCAAAGGCTAACGGTGAAAGCAAACCAATATTTAGACATTTAAAACATCTTAATTGGCTGGATTTATACCAAGGATGAAACATGAAAGTAAAAAGTTTTAATTATGCAGCCTAACTGAAAGATTAAGATAACAAATGAATGTAATGGCAAAGAGGTTGGCTTGAAAATTATCTAGATGAGCTGTTTCTAATGGTTGGATTTTGAAATAAAAATTTGTATAAATCGGGTGATTAAATTAAAAGATTTATAAATTTATTATTGCAAAACTAGAAAAATTAGTTTCAATAAATTAGAGAATCAATAGAAATTGTCAATGCAGCTAAAAAATAATAACGGGTGGTACCAATACACGAATCTTCTTACAGATTAGCTGTGCCCATACACGTTGTGTGCTTTCTGATTTCGATTTTGTTCGATTTTGCTTTGAAAGTAATCCACACCAAATTTCTAGACACTTACGTATTTACTTTATATAAAGGTACCCTTCCCTGGATAAAAAAAAATTCTAAAATTTATATAAAATTCTAAAAAGTATTTTAAAGCTCTGTAAAAGATGTTTAAAATATTTTTAAAACAATGTCAGCAATTCCACAAAGTAAAAATACAAATTAAATACAAATTTTATTCAATTGGCTATTTGGCAGTAAGTTATTCATATTTTGTCATTATTTTAAAACAGCGCCATCTGTTGCGCAACCGTATTTAAAATATACCGCTTTCAATTCATATTTTGTCATTATTTTAAAACAACGCCATCTATTGCGCAACCGTTTTTAAAATATTCCGCTTTCAAAAATAAAAGATTGCAAAATATTGTCAGGAACGGGAAATTTTTCACTTTTGCGGCTACCTAAGCGCTATCTAAACGTTGTTAAGAATCATTCCTAGGAAGTTCATATGTTCTAGAAAGTTGTTTATTGAGATATTAGGTTCATTTTTGTAGTTGATTGTTTCCTTGAATTTTGAACGGTTTGCTACCTATGGACCTGAACAGGGGAATTTTTTAAAGATTTTTGCGATTTTGACCTTGAAGATAAAGTTTTTTTGATTTTATATGTTCACAATTTTTGGTCTTTATGCCTCAGAGAGTATATCAAAATTTCAAACGGTTTGCAAAATATGAGCTTGAGGAAATGATAATTTTTTGCAAAAATTACATCGAGGCCCCACATCTTTGAGGGCCCATAAAAAAAAAAAAACCTGGAGGACTTTGGGCAAAACTGGGAGACAGGGGTCTTTGTTTTTGGTCTTTTATGACGTAGTGGTGTCCGTATATGGTTATTTTGCCATGACTTAAAAAATTACACAGTGTGTTAAAGGCCTTCTAGCAGACAATTTTCGTCTGCCAGCAGACGTTCGATACGGTCAAAGGCGTGCAATGACAACCTGTGTAAAAATATATGATTATTGCAAGTGACACAACGACTCCGTGCCTATTAAAGAAGAAGTAAAGAGGTCTTCTAGAAGGCCTTCATATTCCTCCGTTTCACCTCATGGTATCTTTCAATGTGTGACATTTTACACCACATTAAGAATTCATGTTAAAGCGTGTTCATCCTAAAAGTATGTGAGATTATTTTCATAAAGGATTATTTTACATACAAAAATATTTAAATGTGGATGAGTGCAAGTGTATGATTTCAAATCAAATCTTAAACTAATGCATTCGAATCCTTTCCTACTCTCTACTACAAATGATTTAATAGTGTTTTATGGCAAACTGTGTATAAGTTTCAGCTAAAAATTGCTTTATTCTTAAAGTATTTATGACTGTATGCATTTTTTATGAGCTCGATGCATATAGTTATTATTGCTATTGCCAGCAATGATTTAGTATTCATGTCAGTATGGTCTTAAAGCATATTATTTTGTATTCCTTATTCAACACTTGAATATTATTTCGAAATAGATATTCTTTTTTTATTTTTTGTTGCTGCTCACTTTCTTGTTTGCAATTGTATTCTAAAGAATTTGAATTGCATTATAATTAGAAAATTATGCATAAGTGTATACACACACACACACACACACACACATTCATATATATACGAATTGCATTTGTTGCAATTTTATCATTAGAATTATACCATTTTCTCATTGGCTTTATTAGCACCATATCATTTTGTTAGAAGCTGGCTGAGCTTAGGCAAACTAGTGTTTGCGATAGACATTGGGGAATTTCGATATCATCTAGTTATTCAAGAGTTAATAAACGCCTTAATTCATGCAATACTTCTTAATCACAATTAATTCTCTATTTGATTAATATTTATTACTGGCATTTTATTTGATTTATATTTTCTCGTATATTTTCAATTCACATCTAACTTGTTTTTAATTTTTAAATATAAATTAAATTTTAAAGTTATGGTTTTTGTTTATATGTATATGTAATTAAATACTAAGCACCGAAAGGGTTTAAATTAATACATTATTTAAATCTCAATTATGTTATCAGGAGAATTTATTTAACAAAATATTTGCAAATATTAATTATTAGTTGTAAAATTATTTTGAAATATAAGTATGTGAATCAACAATTTAATTATTAATAAATTTTAATAAATGTATTAGCAAAATATGCACCAGCATAGTTAAAATGAAATACGAAGGCTTTTCGGATAAAGGATTTTTTTTTTTTTTTTTTTGAAAGCCCGATTCATGGATTCTTGGCATAGTAACTAGGCCAGGTGTATCGGTAGTTCGCTCCTATTTTTACTGTACCATACGTAGTAACGAGTGATTTTTTAAGAGCTTGAGAACTTTAAAAAAAAAAACGCATAAAATTTGCAAAATCTCATCGGTTCTTTATTTGAAACGTTAGATTGGTCCATGACATTTACTTTTTGAAGATAATTTCATTTAAATGTTGACCGCGGCTGCGTCTTAGGTGGTCCATTCGGAAAGTCCAATTTTGGGCAACTTTTTCGAGCATTTCGGCCGGAATAGCCCGAATTTCTTCGGAAATGTTGTCTTCCAAAGCTGGAATAGTTGCTGGCTTATTTCTGTAGACTTTAGACTTGACGTAGCCCCACAAAAAATAGTCTAAAGGCGTCAAATCGCATGATCTTGGTGGCGAACTTACCGGTCCATTTCTTGAGATGAATTGTTCTCCGAAGTTTTCCCTCAAAATGGCCATAGAATCGCGAGCTGTGTGGCATGTAGCGCCATCTTGTTGAAACCACATGTCAACCAAGTTCAGTTGTTCCATTTTTGACAACAAAAAGTTTGTTAGCATCGAACGATAGCGATCGCCATTCACCGTAACGTTGCGTCCAACAGCATCTTTGAAAAAATACGGTCCAATGATTCCACCAGCGTACAAACCACACCAAACAGTGCATTTTTCGGGATGCATGGGCAGTTCTTGAACGGCTTCTGGTTGCTCTTCACTCCAAATGCGGCAATTTTGCTTATTTACGTAGCCATTCAACCAGAAATGAGCCTCATCGCTGAACAAAATTTGTCACATTTGAACATTTCGAACCGAACACTGATTTTGGTAATAAAATTCAATGATTTGCAAGCGTTGCTCGTTAGTAAGTCTATTCATGATGAAATGTCAAAGCATACTGAGCATCTTTCTCTTTGGCACCATGTCTGAAATCTCACGTGATCTGTCAAATACTAATGCATGAAAATCCTAACCTCAAAAAAATCACCCATTATAAGGTAAAGTATAGTAATCATGAAAAAATCGAGATCGGGATTTCGACGGATTCATACGTTTTGAGGTCTCTTGAAACCATTTTGACTATTTTCGGGATGATGTCTGTGGGTGGGGATGGGTGTGTATGTATGCCACTATTTTTGTGGAGTTTGTTGTACAAGTCATACCGTTTGACATATCAAAATGAAATTTAGTATGTGCCTTTGGTATATGGCGATAAAGAGCTGTATAGTTTTTGGGTGTAATCGGGAGAGGGCAAGGGGTAGTTTCCTTACCCCAAAATTTTGTGAACGCTCTACATTTCATAACGTATGACATATCAAAATGAAATTCAATATGTGCCTTTGGTTTGTGGAGATGAAGAGCTGTAAAAATTTTGGGCATAATCGGGAAGGGGCAAGGGGTAGTTTACACACACTAAACCGAAAATAATTAATTTTTCGATTCTAATATACACTGAACTTTTATTCTTTATGTACTATATCCATACAAATATCTGTTTGCATTGGGTATGGTAAAGTTGAGTGTAGACCACTCCAGTTTTATTTTAACAGATGTCGCTAGCCATAAGTATGCAGTTTTATGATTTCAGACTTATGTCTCATTGATCTACTGACATTATTTTTCAGAGCTACAGCTAATCGTATAAATGTCTGTTGACCAGAACCCAGAGTAGCGCTAGAATAATGTGAGAGAAGGTCCTCAAATTCCTCATTAAACCTGAAAAGGTGGAAGGAGGCCACTACTTGTAGGCAGGCTCGAATGGTGCTCAAAGAGCCCATTGGCAGGAATGCCAGTAAAGTGCTCAGATATAACAGAAGTATCTTAAGCTGGATAGTTGCGTTAGTGACAGGTCATGGAAACTTCAAGTGTCATATATTCAAAATGATTATCGATGAAGATAATACTATTGTGAATGTACAGCACCGACTAACATAAGACTTAGGACCATTGCCAAGGTCCCCCATGAACAAATGCTGGACTCCGTGGTGAGAAAGAAGGTGTACAGTTTGAAATCACTAAAGTCAAGAATAAAGGTTGGTGGCAGCACGTGACTAACTGAAAATAAGGTTGGCATAATTACAATTTGGGGGGGGGGGGGGGGGGTCGAAAACAGAGACTGACAAAAAGTACTTCTAAAATAAATGTAGTTAAGTATTTACACATATTATTGGATATTAGTTATAGCTATACTTATAACACAAAAAATACCTACACATACTCATTTGCAGTGAAATAAGTATGGGTATACTCAATACCTATTATAAACAATATTTATACACAACGAACTTAAAAATGTATACGTAATGCATGTATGAGTACGACTGGTTGTAGGTAGATAATGTAATGGGTATCAGTCATATCCATACTTATAACTACCTAATACTTACAAGTATGGAAAAGAAGTTATAATAGGAATTGTGTGTATAAAAAGGTGTACGTTGTTTGGCAATATTTTGTTTATAACCGAACATTGGTTAAGTATGGAAAACCAATATAATTTTTATATTAGGATTTTTAAATTGTGAAATAATTAATACATATAATTACATATATTTATAATATACTCTAAGAATACTTAGAGTATTTATATACTTGTACTTATTTCCACTCTATACTTACAAGTATCGGTATAGCCAATACTTTATCCAACTTTTACTTATACTTAGTTGTATTGCGAAAAATAATGAACAAGTATGCGAACACTTATTCTCTGCCTATACTTGTAGTTATTTAAGTTGAAATTGATATGAGTAAGTGTGTATGGTATGTTGTTTGAGCTGTAGCTATACACATTTATACTTGTTTTGCCTCAAATACTTAATAAGTACTAAAAATTATACTTTTGTAACTCTCTGGTCGATAAGGGACCCATTAAGGAAGCGGTCTGCTTCGATTTTCCCTCTACAATAATAATAGCTGATAAAGCAGCTAAAATAGCAGCATTGTCATTTTTTGAAAATATCGAGGATTGTGCCTAAAACGCGCTTTTTGGAGCATACAGAAAGTATGCTCCAAGAATAAGAATATGCGAGACGTGGTTTCGGCAATTTAAGAGAGACAAAAAATGCCCTGGTAGGCCGAAATCGTTTGAAAATGCGAAATTGCAGAAGTTATTAGATGAAGATCCAACATAAACAGTTAATACCGATCGCTAGCAACTACAAATGATCAATTTGAGCTGTGTATTGACAAAAAAAACGTCCACATTACGCTCAAAGACATGATAAGATGATCTTACAGCATGACAACACTGATCTCCAGACCTGGCTTCCTCCAACTACTACTTTTTCCATAAAGGGGACATGCACTTGCAGAGCAGCTGATTTCGAAGATGTTAAAATATGCATCGAAGAAAATTACAGCTCAAAAGAGATGCAGTTAACAAACTCGTCTGCGTTAAATGGCTGTCAAAAACAAACGCATCTTGGTCGAAATTCATTGCTAGTCCACCTCAAAAATAACTGGAAGTAACAAAAGTAACGCAATTGCCAAACCGTCCTCGTAATAGGGAATAATGTTGGAATTACTCAGGAAACCTGAAAGGGTGGAAGGAGGCACCTACATGTAGATAGGCTCGAATGGTGCTGAAAGAGCCCCTTGGTAGGAAGGCCAGTAGGGGGCTCAGATATAATTCCTTAAGCTGGATAATTGTGTTAGTGACAGGAAACTTCAGAAACTTCAAGTATCAGCTAACTAAGTTGGAAATCGAAGAAAATGATACTTGCAGACCTATGTGCCTATCAGAGAACTTCAAAATCACGATTTTTCTTGATTTTATTCAGCACAAAAATTTTTGTTCATTTTAAAGAATAAAGAAAAATTCAATGATGATTAAAAATCATATTCATTCTGCTGTACACATCAAATTCTGATTATGAGTAGAATTAACAAAAGCATTTTATGAACAAGTTCGCACAGGCAAGAGACAAGCTTGCAGTAAATTCATTGTGTCCGAACGTTCTTATTCTCATTAATTCATACAACATGTTTGAACCGACCGTCTGTGTGGCTTGAGCAATATGCATACATATACATACCAACAATGCAAATAACATAACCAATTCAACATTGATAAACATTTGCTTTTTTTTAACCGAAAAGAAGGAGGTTATCTATTTGTCTGAATGTTGCTTTTTTATGTATGTTAGCTAATAACTCAGTCATTTCCGGACCGATTTTGGAAATTTTTCCTTTATATGATAGGTTCTGATTCAAGGTTGGTCTCATTTTAAAAATTAAAGGGTGTCCCCATACAACATACATGTTTTTTACATGTATTATGAACTTTATAGGTTACCAGTTAAAATTTCAAAAAATTGTATATCGCCATAGCTCCCAACAGCAAAAAGTAATAAAAAAATAATATAAAAATTAAAGGGTGTCCCCATAGGCGGTGTAATTTGACCTATATGGGCCTATCTTTTGAACCGTTATAGACAAAGCCTTGAAATTTTAACAGAATGTCGATTACTATGACCGTTATAAGTATAAAGTTTAAATTTTTAAAATTATAAATTAAAGGGTGCTCCAATTGTTTATTCAATATGACCATATTTTTGAACAGTTGTATACAGACATAGATGGGGGTAGTGCACTAAATTTTGATTGAAATCAGCATTGCACTACCACTAAATCATATTGCAAAAGAAATTAGTGCACTATTTTTTTTGCAGTTTAGTGATAAACTGCAAAGCTGCACTAGCAATCAAAAGAATTTAGTGGTAGTGCAAATGTTTGCACTACCACTCAACGCAGATTTAGTGCAAGAATTCTTCACTCACTCAATTGATTGCAAAATTTTTACTTGCAATTAAAAAAAAAAATCAATTGATTGCAAAATTTTTACTTGCAATCAATAAAAAGCTGCATTTATTCATACTCTCAATCAACTTTAAAAAATTATTGGTCATGAGAATTTTGAAATAAATTCGTTTTTTGAATATTTTACACCAAAATAAAAAAAGTGATGTAACGAAATGAATTTTTTATTCAGTATTGAAACAATGTACATAATGGTAACAAATGAATTATTAATACTATATAACAGTTACATAAAAATTTTCAAAGTCAGTTCGAACATTACTAGGTAAGTTAAATTCCTAGATTTTGGTGCATTTGACGAAGTAAATAAAACGATTGTTTAAATCACGAGTCTTCTCATATCTTTGATATTAGATAATTCAACAGTAGAACAAAATGATAGCATATGAATAGAATTAAGGACTTCTCTACTGGATTTTGAGACTGAATTGGGTTGTCTTAACAAATATCCAGTAATTAGTCAAATGTTTTTAAAATTCAACACTCATTTGCCTTCTTTTGCACCTGTGAGGCCTTTATTTTTCTTTAGTGGAATGGTAGACACTCAGAAGATAAAAAATTTGGTGGTAACAGTTTTGAAAAGTTTGTTGCAAATAATTTTTTGAATTTTACTTTTTTATGTATCCATTTTGTTTATTGAAATAAAAAAAAGTTTGATAAACTAAAAATTAATTAAATAAATTTTTGAAGGTCTAGATGGTCATACTCGTATATTTATGTTACATATATAAATTAATTTACTGTTTTATATAATCATTAATAAATATAAAATAAATTGAATTATATTTTTAATGAAGTATTAGTCTTCACTTTTGAATTAGTGAACAAAAATAACAATAAATCAAATTGACCCTTAAATTGAATGCAAAATTTCTTCTTGCAATCAACTTGAATGAAGAAAAAAAAGTTGCAATATATTGCTGATTGCATTTTTTGAAATCAAAATAATTAAATTTTAGTGCAAAGACTTTTTAACTCACTATCACTAATGTTGATTGAGGCTGCAAATTTTGCAATCACCATTAGAAATCAAAAAAATGAATGCAATAATTTTGCAATATCACTCAGTGTGAGTGAAGATTGCAGAATTAGTGCACTACCCCCAACTATGTATACAGACGATTGAAATTTACAAAAAACCCGTACTGCTAAGTTCGCTATAACAACAAGTATAAAATTTGAATTCGGAAATTATAGGGTGTCCCAATAGTAAATGTAATTATATGTTTATGGCCTAACTTTTGAACCGTTATAGACAGACAGCTGAAATTTACAAGGAACCTTTATAGTCATGTCCGCTATAACACCAAATATAAAATTTGAATTTGGAAATTAAAGGGTGTCCTAATAATTAATATAAATTGAATATATATGGCCAAACTATTGAACATTTATAGACAGACATTGGAACTTACAAATAACTTGTGTCATAGCTTCATTAAAGGAAAAAATTAATAGCAATATCGACAAATTTTGGTTAGCAAACATAAGTTTATGGCATAAAGCATCATTTTTTTTTATATCCGCCTGCTAACAAATTTCAACATGCCGACTTGATTGAAATTAAAAATTTTTGCATTTCGTTAATTAACAACATCGCATTATCACTGTCATCAACATCATCACATTCTATAACAGAAATTCCATCTACCCCCGATTCTACAACGCAATTTTCATTTGTAGAGAGTAGCGTTTCAAAAGACATAGGACCTTCAACTTCGTCCCAATTCCAAAAAGATATTAATTTCTTTTTTTCTGAATTGATCCCAAACCATAACTTAAGCACTCCTAATTCTCCTGCAGAGGAAATAGAATTATACTGTAAGGAAAATGTTATACTGAGTGAAGAATTTGATGTAATCAGGTGGTGGAAATCAAGTGAAAAGTCTTTTCCAAACCTTTCTAAAATCGCAGTGCAAATTCATGCCATTCCTGCAAGCAGTGCAGCAGCAGAAAGAGCATTTTCATTGGCTGGAAATGTTATTACAGAAAAAAGAAACCGTCTAGGACCAAAATCTGTAAATAGCTTACTATTCCTTCATTCATATTTTAAAAATTAAAAATAAATGTGCCTTTTTTATTTATTGTACTGTTTTTTTATCATGATTAAAAACAAATGTAAATTAAAATAAAAAAAGGCAAGCTTTTTTGATAGGAATGAACGAATTCATACACAATGATTTCTTGCTTTTTGTACTTCAATGTTAATCAAAATTTTGTGTGTTGAGTGAAAAGGCAAATACACGAGTTGACAAGTTTGATTCGACATATGATAACAATAAGGCAATGTTCAACCTGCAAGTGGTTCGATTGCCTTAAAATGAACAACGTATATACAAGTTTGAACAAGTTTGATTAATTAATTCATTCCCAGTTTAAAGAAGATTATTTTTATGAGTCAACCAATGTGTAAACCATCTGAACCAACAAAGAGGCATTTGTTCGGTTGCTTTAAAATGAACAACAAAAGAGAGTGTGTGGGCAAGTTTGATCATTTGCAAATAAACGACAAGTTTTTTGTGCCTTTGTTATTGTTGAACGGTTTTTTAATCAACAAGTGAAGTTCTCTGGTGCCTATGTCTGAAACCCGTCGACAGTCTGAAACCACTCGACAGACCTAAACCAGTCGTCAATGTGGTTCAACCAATGGCACATTAAGTCTTTATCTTCTGTAATCATTCATCAATTCATGAGAATTATTTTTTAGCTGAGGCAGTGCTCCATAACTGAGAATCGAATTTTAGAACGTAAAGGTAGAGTTTGTACTAATAAGACAGCTTAATTTTTCTGCTTTCAAACGCTTCTACATGACTCTTGCAAGTAAGGGGCCTATCAAGACGTATACCTTTGACATCTAAGAGTTAAGATATCATTTGGTTATTTCTTGGAAACAATTCAATTACTAGATGGAACACTTCTTCATGATCATATGCTCTGACGTTTCGGTTAATTTCATTTAATAGTGTGTGCCGGGTTCGAATCCTGACTCTAGGTGTTTTTTGCAGGCAGAAGCTACTGCCTCGCAGTTAGTGTTAATTAAAAAAATAATAAACCCAAAAACATTTAAAATCAGAGGAATCGAACCGAACAATCAGGCTATCGAGGCACTGGATAGGAACTTGGCCTTATTTCTTGGGCAGATTTTAGTTTCATCAGCAGCAAAACCATATCAGTAAATGCTTTAATAACTTTAAATCACAGTTACTTTTTAAGTAATTGGTATATATGTATGTCCATTAAGTAAATTGCAAATATAAAAACTTGGCTGCCGTTTAATGGCCGAACAAGAAATCATAGACACATTAATGGAGATTTTTGTTCACAAGGACAATTCCTTTCTGCTACAAGACTGAAAAGTTTTTTTTTCGATTGGCTTCCGGACACATTTCATTGTTATACTCAAACGAATGTATTGGCATGATGAGCGTTGCATTTCCAACAATACGTTACGTAATTTTTGCTATAAAATGTTGATTTAAATACGTTGAAGTTGAAAAACTCAATACAGCAAGGAAGAAGGGGAAAAACTCTAAAAAAAATATTAACATACATATGTAGATGTGTATGTAGGCAATGTAATGAAAACTAAATAAAGGAGAATACATGTACCAGGACATGTATCCTTTTTTGTTTTATAAAACAATACAATTGAAACTCTCCAACAACCAAGCAGAACATGAATATTCTGCTTGAATTGTTAAGAAATTGAATGACTTCAACAACAATAAAGGTAAAATGAAAAGCTGCTGCATGTCGACTAAATAACAGATATTGCACTACTAAAATCCATGAATAAATGAATGAGGCAATGAATAAATGAATTGAATGAAATTGTATGACAAAAACCAAAAATGACTACATGACTGACTGACAGACTGACTGACTGACAGACTAACTTACTGACTGACTGATTTAGTGATAATAATGATAGGCTGCAGATATTGTTGATTTTAGGAATGTAACGAACGTATTGACAATTTTAAAAGCGAACATTTTTAACATGTCACTAATGTGAATTGTTTGAGAATATTTTTGGCTAATCATCAAACATAATCAATTGCAGCTATTTGCATATGAAAGCAATTGTTAAAAAATTTTGTTATGCCGTCGTTTATCATGTTCTATTAAAATGGTATAGGTGTTGTGCCTTATTTGCTAGAGACTGTAATATCCTTTATAACCACTATACTAATATGATTTCTTCCCCTTCTATAGGGTTGACAACTAAGTGAGGATTTTCTCTATAGATAAATTTTAACACAACGAAACAACGAATAATCTGTGTAACTATTTCTTCTGCAGTTTTTGTTATAAGCAATTATTCTAGCGCCATCGAATCAGAGATACATATAAAGCTACTAGGATCAGTTTAGATCGAAATATGAAGTGTAAAAACTACTGGATATTTTTACTAGGATCAGTTTAGATCGAAATATGAAGTGTAAAAACTACTGGATGGATTTTAAGAAAATTTTGTAAGGAGGTACCTTAGTATCCTGATTCAAATATAGACGCAAAAATGTCTTATTTCCAAAATACAGTTGAGAAAAAGCACTGCAGTACGCAATTTTACCGATATGCATAGTTTAATGCGGGATATTTTAGTAGGGATGAGACCCTTTATATAAAGTAAATATGGTTTATGTTATGTAACTGAAGCACTAAAAAAGTAAAGGGTCTTTGTGGATTGCTTTCAGAGCAAAATCGAATAAAATGTTGTAAGGACGCTTATCAAGTGGCGGGCTTAAGTATTATTAAAAAAAAGGCTCGAATAATTTATTCATATAATAAAACTGAAAGAGGAGCATACGAGAAATATTTTTTGAAAATGTTATTGCTGGTGCAAATAGCAATCGAAATGGAATACAAATTAGCAATTCTTGGACTTTTTGTCTGTCTCTCTGTGTTCGCATGACGTAAAAACTACTGGATAATTGTTAATGAAATTTTGTGAGGAGGTTCCTTAGTTTCTCTTTTTTAATTACAGGAAAATATCTCATTTCCAAGAGAAAAAAAAGAGAAAACTTTGTGAAAGTACTCAATTTTGCCAATTTAAAGCTACTGCAAACTTGGCAGCAGCTTTATTGTTAAAAGCGGGATATTTTAAATACTATTTACAGAACTCTATAATAATTTTATTATTTTATATAAATTTAAGAATATTTTTTATAAAGCTTTTGTTACAAAGTAATTACCCAGAGATAGGTACCTCCCAATACAAAGTCAAAAATTATTATCGTGAACCTAGAGGCCTTAATAAATGTGTATAGCTCAGCAAAAAACTGGGGCTAGATAAATATAGAGGGTGTGCTGCTTCTAATGCAAAGTAAAAATTATTAAAAACCCAGCTAGTCTCAGAGCGCTTCGTTACACCCATTCACAAAAATACAATAAACGTTTGGATGAAAAGTATGGTCAGCCTTTAACTCGAAAACCCACGCTATTCTCGGAACAAAACTGTTTCAGTCGTACCTTGCATATAGCAAGGTACGAAGCACAGTGTCTTGTTCCCATATAACGATGGGACAAAAATAGATGTTTGTGAAGATAACTACGTCAAGTTAAATACGTTTGTGAAAAAATATAGCATGCGATAAAAAACTTTCACATACATTCCATCTCAAGTTACATTTTCAAAATGTTATAAAAAGTTCACAAATAATTTTGGGAAATAGTGTGAACGCAGTTTGTTAGTTTGATATATTGTCTTTCTATTCCACCAGGTTTGATACCCTGAGATGAAAGGGTTTGGAAACAGTAATCATATTTCCTACAGAAGTCCGAAAATCCCTGCAGAATATGTACGAAATGTATGGAAAAACTTTTTTATCGCATGCTATATTTTTTCAAAAACGTATTTAACTCTACGTATTAATCTTTACACACATAAATTCTCATATTTTTGTGAATAAAATAAATCGTAATTAATATTACTGTTAAAAGATTAAGAGGGCGCTGTTGAGTTGGTTTTTGTCTATGCTAATGCACCTTAAAACTACAGTTTCGTTAAGCATTTTTGACAACTAAATTGACAAAGTTAAAATATTACTGTGTGGCAAGTAAGCCCGCTCTGTTGACTGCAAAATATCCATCTAACGTATAGCATATGTCCATGGCACTAAAAGAATTCCAGCTAAATTTTTCTTCCATTTTCTCTATATTAAATTGTTTCGAGCACTCTTTTCATAATTGCAAGTATCTATGTAGGTGACAACTAAGAAATCTAGTCTAAGAATAACAAGTATTTTTAACTTATTTTAATTTAGATATGCTCATCATGTCATGCATATGGCGACGATTAAAATTGCTCAGTGTAAGAAAGAACGCATGAAAAAAGAAAAACTAAAGTGTATTTCAAAGTCATCATAATTTCTTTGCCTTAATCTCTTAACACTCTTAACACTTAGTTACACCTTTCACTGTCATCAACTAAAATGTATTCGAATAATTGTAACGATAAAAAAGGCGGTATGAAAAACTGGTAAAATGAAACGTATTAAAATAATTTTTTATTTTTGTACAAATACTTACATGTGTTTGAGCCATATAAACACATACTTTAACATTGATCGTTACATTTCTGTCATACAATCTACTCTACATCAAAGACAATCTCAAATCCATCCATACTCATCACTGCAAACACGCTGATGTAAGCTAGAGAAAATGAATAAATCTTTGAATGGATGGATGGTAGTATTAAATATTTTGCCTTAAATGATACGAATGATATCAAGTGAATAACCAAGCGAATGTTGTTTTTTTAAGAGTTAAAATTATTTCAAGGAAGTTAGTATTGACACTTAACTACCAGGCACTAAGGTAAGTCATTACTCAATTCCCAGCCTATTGTTCATTATAAGTTGTATGCAAAATATTATTTCAATGGGGTTTTCCATACCTGATGCCATTTTTTACGACATTCCATAAACATATAGAAAAATATTGTAAGAGTGCTGTAGCAAAGGTTTAAATAGAAAAAAAGTGCAGGTCAGTCGTTGGGACTGCCAATAGAGGTGAAAACTAAGTGATTACTTTTCCCATGATTTTTTTATGAAATACAAAGCAACAAGAAAACTTAAATGTTTCACATAATAATTAAATACAAATATTGATAATAATTTTTTTATTATTACAGTTGACAGTTCTGCTACAGTTTTCAGCTCTACAAGATTTGTTTCTTTTTTAAATGTCCGCTTATTACAAACTTTTTGTAAAAATATATCTGTACCTCGGAGGGATACAACACTATGTCCATTTTCATAACTTTACAGGAGAGGAGTTTTAAACACATGGTGTTCTATCCCTCTAAATGAAAGTGGACTTGGTGTTATTTTAAAACATGCTATATCCGGTTCTAACTTGTTTTTGACATAGTGCTCTATTCCTCTATGAAATATGAGAATAGCTGATTTTAACTCTGTAATAAAGTCAATATGGAAAGAAATGGACATAGTGTTGTATCCCTCCGAGGTACAGATATACGTATATATACAAAATCTATAGAAACCAATTTTAGTTGACGATGATGTGAGTTCAATAATTTTTCGTCAACCAAAACGTGCAGACCAATGTATAGAAACAATGTTAGGTGACGATGCTGACGATGATGCGAGTTCAATCATTTTGCTTCAACAAAAACGTGCCGACCAATGTATAGAAACAATGTTAGGTGACGATAATGCTAGTTCAACCACAACGAGCAGACCTATGTATAGAAACAATTTTAGGTGGCGATAATGCGAGTTTCATATTTTTTCTTCAACCACAACGTGCCGACCAATGTATAGAAACAATGTTAGGTGACGATGGTGATGATGATGCGAGTTCAATAATTTTTCTTCAACCAAAACGTGCAGACCAATGTATAGAAACAATGTTGGGTGACGATGATGCGAGTTGAATCATTTTGTTTCAACCAAAACGTGCCGACCAATGTATAGAAACAATGTTAGGTGACGATAATGCTAGTTCAACCACAACGAGCAGACCTATGTATAGAAACAATGTTAGGTGACAATGGTGACGATGATGCGAGTTCAATAATTGTTCTTCAACCAAAACGTGCAGACTAATGTATAGAAACAATATTAGGTGACGATGTTGCGAGTTCAAAAATATTTCTTCAACCAAAACGAGCAGACCTATGTATAGAAACCACAGTTAGGGGACGATGATGCGAGTTTAATGTTAGGTGACGCGGTTACGGTTGTGATAATGGTGACGACGCACGTTGGGTTGAAATTCCCAATAATGGCTCTTAATTGAAAATTTATATTTTTAAAAAGTAATCTATTTTAGGTTATAGTAAACAAAATTGTGCATCACTAATTATCTTTTTCATTTTTCTATGTTATCTACTTTTCGAGTTGTGCGTTGTCAAAGTTGGATTTTTTTTTTTATTTAAATTTTTGTATTTTCCTAGCATAAAAGTAATATTTTTTCAATTGAACCTTCAACTTCAGGTATTTGGAAACTCAAATATGTATCTCAGTTAAATATTTTTGTTGTAGAAATATTATTAATATTTTTTTGAAAATTGGTGTAAAAAACAATAATTTTTCACTTTAAAGTAGAAATTCAAATCCGGTTTGGGGAAGCTTGGGTAAGCAAAAAATTTTTTGAATTTTCTATGATATGACTACTTACAAATCATATAAAAACATTTTTCGGGTTTTTTACGATAAGAAGGAAAAAAATACATACATGCATTAATTATGTATGTATGTAAGTGTGTACATACACATGTAGATTTACATAAATTTTTAATACATGGTCCGCAGATTATTACTCATGCACTGTAACCTATTGGCCAGTTATCGGAGGAAGAACAGGAAGCTCGTAATAAAGATTTTAAATCATTCAAAGAACATTTTTCACGGAAATGCAGTCGTGAAAAGTCCAATGAAGATATTTTCAATAGATTTTAATTAAGCTCTGATCCTATAATTAGTAATATGAGCAAACATTGCATAACGAAAATTAGCGTGTTACCAGAGCAGGTATTGGACCTTCTGTTTTTACCTGAAATTTCTATAGAAAATAATTTTGATGATATTAATTTTTGTGACAGCGAATATGAAGACTAATAGTATTAAACATAAACTGTAAATTTATATTAATATAATTCTTGCAAAAAAAACCGACTTCAAAACAGATATAAGGGCACCAATTCTAAACTAAAAATGTAAGAAGTAATCTGTAAGAATTAGATTTGAATCAAATAAAAGATGCGCCAAACTTTTAGGGAAAAAATGAAGACTATTTGAATGTCAAGCCTCTCCTCTTTTCATCAGCATCCGTCTTTTATAGGGGCACCATTCAAGCCTCGACACCCTTTAATTTACAATGTTAAATTAAAGACCTGTATAAAATTCAAATTTTATACTTTTTGTTATAGCTGACTTAGCACTACAGGTTCTTTGTAAATTTCAGCGGTCTGTGTACAACTGTTCAAAAGTATGGCCATATACATCAAATTAAATGAACTATTGGAGCACCCTTTAATTTAAAATTTTGAATATTTTTCAAGGTTTTGTCTATAACGGTTCAAAAGATAGACCCAAATAGGTCAAATTATGTCTCCTATGGGAACGCCCTTTAAATTTTAAACTTATTTTTTTATTCATTTCTGCTGTTGAGAGCTATAGCGACACGCAATTTTTTAAAATTTTAATTTGGTGCCCTTTATACGGTTCGTAATACACGTAAAAAACATGTATGTTGTATGGGGACACCCTTTAATTTTTAATATAATGAACGGTAAAATGGGAACAACCTGAAAGCATAACCTTTCAAATAAAGGAAAAAATTTTAAAATCGGTTCAGAAATGGCTGAGTTCTGCGGTTACATACATAAAAAAAGCAACATTCAGAGGAATAGTTAACCTGCTTCTTTTTTGAAGTCGGTTAAAAAACTTTTTAATAAATAAAGATTAGTATTGCCTATTTCCGGGAAATTTTGTATGGAGGCTATACGAAATCATTTACCAATTTCGTTAAATTTGTGTATGGTGACCTAAAGAAATCTAATTGCCCAAATTTCATTCATTTATCTTTAAAAATGGAACTTCCATTTCCCGGGTTACGGGTGTTGAGTTCAATAATTTTTCTTCAACCAAAAAGTGCTTAACATGCCTAAAGAAGTTTTCACTTCAAAAACAATATTTTTTTCAAGACAACACCACCTGCGAAGCTTCTCACTTTTCTGTCGAAAATATCCAGACTGACAGACTAGCGCACTACCAATCAGTCTATCCGGGAATTTAGCACACATACAACAGGTTGTGAATTGGAAAAATATGTCTTAACACAAACATCCAAAGAACTCAAAACAAACTAGCTCATTTTAAACCTGTATCTAGAAAACACATTCCATTAACTTTATTTGAAAAAAAAAATTAAAATCCCAATATTTTGCTGGGTTATAACATTAACTTTTTTTTTTGAAAATCAGTAATACACTTCAATCTTGTTTAGCAAAAAAACAAAAAAAAAAATAATTTTTCCACTTTTGTAAAAATTATTTAGCTCTAAAAAAAGTTCAAACATTTCAAGTGTAATTACAACAACGTATTCGCTTTGAAAATGTACCCTTTTAACGTACTTCAAAAACAAAAACGTCAGAATTTAGTTGCAATTTTCTTTTTGCTTCAAAGGACTTGAATTCAGTCAATAGATTAAAAAATTAAAAACGTTCTTTTGTGGTGGTTTGTTAAACCCAAAATATAAAATTAAAATAAAAGTGTTATGAAAAATAATAATTAAAACTTAAGTACAAAGTTTGAAGTTGCTGTAATTTAAATAAGAATTTCTGGAATTATTTACTTTGCTATTTTATGGATTGGCAGAATGACTGAAAGGGTTAAAGATTCTTGCTCAAAGAAGTTTTAAAAACAGAGAATATAACAGCATTTGGGTTAACAAAAAAACAAGAACAAGAACAAAATCTCATTTTTGCAACAATTTTCTATTCGATACGTTACGTACAAGACTAGTTTACATGGTGGCAGACCATATAAAATTTGTTAATGCTACTCGTAGCAGCCAATTAGGCAAAAAAAAGTTACACAAAAAAGAACTACTTTCTTAGAGTTAAATAGGTATTTGATTCATGAGCTTTTGCATATTGCTTTAAAACAAATTTTAAATTCGCCGTTAAGTATTCGAATAAAATATTTTATTCAAAGAAATTTTCTCCGATTAAATTTTTTTAATTGAATAATTATTATTAAAAATTTCGTGTTATTATTAAAAATTGCTTGTTAATATTCGAATAATATAGTTTATTCGAATAAATATTTTAATCGCATAATATTTTTAATTTTACATTATTATTAATTTTCCACAGAATTTATAAGAGATCTTATAAGTTATAAGTATTATAAATATAATGAATCTAGATCTTTAAATCGACTTTCCTTATTTATAACGAATTTTATCAGTTCGTGTTGACATTGATTTTCTGAGGATCCCATATTAAAGTATTTGCAATAAAGTGACTCTTAAGTGTTATTAACTTATTTTATTGTGCCTGTAATTTGCATGGTAATTTTGTTCATTTTAAATTGCCTGTAAAATATTCGATTTTCTATTTTATTCGAATAAATTTTATATCCGAATAAATTTTTTAATCGAATAATATTTTTATTAATTAATTTTCAACAGTATGTATAAATTATCCCATAAATTATATGCAATAGTGTTCCTTAAATCGACTTCCTGATTTATAACAAATTTTATGTGATTGTGCTTGGGTTGACATTGATTTTTCGAGGATCCCAAATTCAAGTATTTGCAAAAAGTATGAATTAAATGTTGTTTACTTATTTTATTACTCTTATTATTTGCCCTGTTAAATATTCGAAATTATATTTTATTCGACTAAATTTTTTAATCAAATAATATTTTTAGATTTCGTATTATTAATTTTCAACAGTACTTATAAGTTATATGAAACATTGATCCTTAAATCGACTTTCTTGATTTATAACGAATTTCTTGTGGTTGTGCTTGGGATGACATTGATTTTCCGAGGATTCAAAATAAAAGTATTTGCAATAAAGTGTGACTTAGTGTTGTTAACTCATTATTTCTATGGTCATTTTATTTACTTTAAATTGCCTGTTAAATATTCGATTTTCCATTTTATTCGAATAAATTTTATCCGACTAAATTTTTTAATCGAATAATATTTTTAGATTTCATATTATTAATTTTGAACAGTATTTAGAAATTATCCCATAAATTATATTCATTATTAATCCTTAAATCGTAATCCTTGTTGACGAATTTCATGTGGTCGTGCTTGGTTTGACATTTACTTTCCGAGGATTTCAAATAAAACTATTTGCAATAAAGTGTGACTTAAGTGTTGTTAACTTATTTTATTGCGCCTGTGATTTGTATGGTCATTTTATTTATTTTAATTTATTGTCTGTTAAATAGTCGATTTTCTATTTTATTCGAATACATTTTATCCGAATAAATTTTGTGATCGAATAATATTTTTAGATTTCGTATTATTAATTTTTAATAGTATTTATAAATTACCCCATAAATTAAATGCCAAATTTATCCTTAAATAGACATGACGGATGCAGAATTTTATGTGGTCGTGCTTGAGTTGACATTTATTTTCCGAGGATCTCAAATAAAACTATTTGCAATATAGTGTGACTTAGGTGTTGTTGACTTATTTTATTGCGCCTATTATTTGCATGGTCATTTTGTTTATTTTAAATTGCCTGTTAAATATTCGATTTTCTATTTTATTCGAGTAAATTTTTTAATCGAATAATATTTTTAGATTTCGTATTATTTTTTTTTTCAACAGGATTTATAAGTTATATGCAATATTGATCCTTGAATCGACTTTCTTGATTTATAACGAATTTTATGTGGTTTATGGTATTGTAAAGTAAATACGCTTAAGTCAGAATTTCTAGATAATATAGGTGAAAGACTGTTAAATTCTGCAAAACAGTAAAAAGAATTACAAAGAAAGATTAAGTTGGAAGATTAAAAAGCCAAGTTGTCTAGGTAGCGTAACATTGTCTTTTGTTTTCTGGTACCACTATTGGGATCATATTACTTTCACAAAGCATCTCCAGCTTGTCATTTGTTTTTGCCTTAATTCCGTTTGGTTTATCTGAATTTTTTATCTAGCTAAGTAGATGATTAATCTCGTGCAGCCTGTCCCAGGACGATATTGTCTAGCAACAACGCCTACATATGACTGTATTGTAGTGTAGATCCCTGCTATATGGGGTGCATCCCTTGCTGATCAATTTTCATTTTAATTTTCAATTTTTTTTTGTTTTTTGTCCTGTGCAGATGGCGTTTCCTAAACGTCCAAATTATGCTGATGTTTTTTGATGCTAGAAGTAAACGCCAGGCTTCTTCTCCTTTTGGTATACCCTTCACTTCACACTATTCATTTCCGACCCCATAGAGTATATATTTGTTATAATATTCTGGATCCTTATAAATAGAGAAGTTGATTAAGCAATGTCCGTCTGTCCTTGTTCGGGTTGAAATGTCATTTGCCAAGGCACCAGACGAGGTACAGAAAATTTAAGCACACCAATCTGCCAGGCATAGTTGCCAAAATTTTAGGATTGTAGTTCAGCAACATCAGACCATTCCTTTGGAGGCTGCGGAAAAAAAACCACCCCCACCTTTATTTTTTCACGTTGTTTTCAATTTTTTTCGTTAAATGTTTCTCTTTTGCCTTTTTTGTTAAATAAATATTACACCGCGATAGGCATTTTTTGCTTCAGTCTGACCATTCTAACGCAATATAGATTGCAGGAAAGTCCTAATTTTTACAAAAAATTTGGAAAAAAAAATTTCACAAAAATTTTTACAAAAAATTAAAAAAAAATTTTTCCAGAAAATTATTAAATAAATTTAAAAAAAATTCTTAAAATATGTTTACAAAAATTATTAAAAAAAAAAATATAATAAAAAATTTTACAAAAAATATTCTAAAATATTTTTACAAAAAATTAAAAAAAAAAATTTAAAAAAAATTACAAAAAATTTTACAAAAATTATTAAAAAAATAATTTATAAAAAATTTTACAAAAAAATATTCTAAAATATTTTTACAAAAAATTTAAAAAAAATCATACAAACAATTAAAAAAAATTAAAAAAATTTAAAAAAAATTTCCAAATTTTTTTTTAATTCAATGCACTAATGAAGATGAACCTTTAAATAAAATAAATACAAAAAATGGTTTTTGGAACAATAGAAATTTGTGAAACATATATTTGAAAACGTTGAAATTTATTACCAAACTATGCAAATGTAACTACATCTCGATTTGAAATTCGATCATTTAGTTAACAATTTGTTACCATTCACAAAAAAAAGTATTTGCATTAAAATCCGAACCTTAATTGATTATTTCCAAAATTTTTAAAATATCAAACTGGGAACTCCGTTAGTGTGCTAATCTATCTGTCTGGGGATGGTGGGTTCGATTGCCACAAAATTCTCTGGGTGGACAACGACTGGCGGTCTTCGTTACTATGCTTGGTAAATTAATTTAGCATATAATTTGTAATTGTATTCTATCATCTATACATATAATAAAATAGTAACTTATTTCCGTCTGTGTGTCTGTCTGCTTTTCATTTGTGTTCGCATCGCGTAAAAATTACTGGATGGATTTTAAAAAAATTTTGTGAGGAGGTACCCTAGTATCCTGATCCCAATATAGGATACTTTTTTTCCGCAAAAATATCTTATTTCCAAGAGAAAGAGCTGCGAAAAACGCAATTTCCGGTTTAAAGGCACTGATATTTTCGGTTTAAAACTAGGATTTTTCAACACGGATTTTTTTCAACTCACCTTTTTGAAAACGGAATACTTTAAGAAACTACTGTGCAACAGATGGCGCCAGTTGAATAAAAGTTATATTTAATTTGTATTTTTACTTTGTGGAATTACATTGTTATTAAAATATTTTAAACACCTTCTTATAGAGGTTAACAATAATTTTTTGAATTTTAGAATTTTTTATAAATTTTAGAATTTTATCCAGGGATGGATACCTTTATATAAAGTACATACATAAACCATAACTGAAAACTATAAAAGTAAGAGCCATTCAATTGGTGTGGAATACTTTTAAAGCAAAATTGAGCAAAATATCGTCAGGACGCCCACAACGGGGCGGGCACCACTAGTTTAGTAAATAAAATATCAAACTAAGGAACTTCTTTAGCTTTGTATAACAGAAAAGGAAACGGAGTATTGGTTTTGCACTTGATATATTTTTGTTGTTCTTCTCATAATTAAAGAAAGTGTCATATAAAACATCATAAATATTAGATAAAAAATAATCTAAATTTTCTTACGGCAACTATTTCAGTTTTTTTTTTCTCTTTTGTCCTATTTTATTTAGACTCGAGAACACTTTGACTTTTGTAATAAAGTCTTGAAATTTGATGTCATAGTAACAAACCTTTTTGAAGTTGTTTTTTGTTTTGTAAGTTTTCAAAATGTTTTTATTTTTCACTTTATTTTTTCATTATCTAGAGAACAAGGATTTGCTTTGTAAATATTTATTTCCTTAAAACTTTCATTTTATGTGCCATTTTATTAGTTTTGTTTTCTTTTTATTCATGCCTCTGACGCTCTTCTTCTTTTTTGTATTTTGCTGACTAAGCCTGTTCATGTGTGTCATGCCTCAAAGGCAATGCTGAAAAGGAACAACATGAACAGAGCAGCAACAAAAAGACTTATGACCTGACACTTGGGAAAAATTATGCAAAAGGAATCTTTGTCACATACAATATTTTTTTTCATATTTCTAAGTTGGGTCCTTTGGTTTCTTTTATTTTTTAGCGGATGTTTGCAAGCAGAAACAAAAAAAGAGGAGTAATAACACTGACACATGCGATGAAGAAAATACGATTATTAGAGTATTAGTGATACAGAGAGAGAGAGACTGAGATGTTTGTTTATTTTTCTGTTTTTGGGTTGCTGTTTAAATTTCAAGGGAAACTTAAATTATGCACTTTAAAACTTCCCTTTGTTATAATTGTTGCTGTTGTTGTTGTTGCGGCTAATGTTAATATATTGTTATATATCTCCTTTGGATTTGTATTTGTTATACATTTAATATTATTACTTTGTCCTTGTAAGTACCTTTATTTATGTATTTTTCCATTCTTGTTTCTTAGCTTCATGTGAATTTATTGCTAAGACTATTTGTGTGTGTGTGTAACATGTCCAAGTGTAAGTGTATTTGTTTGTGAAAAAGCAAGTAAATCCTTGTGAGCGTAAGTGTGAGCTATAGTAAAGTGTTTTTTTTTTTCAAAATTTTAACATGTCTTGCAATGGGGGATTGTTTAAGAGTTTTTTGTTTTAAACTCTTGTTTTTATTTTTCACAAAAAATCAGCATTTATCTTAATTAAGATAATGTTCTGTGGTTTGTTTTTTTTTTTCTTCTTAATTTAGTTGTGGTCTTACGATAATATATTTCCTTTGTTTTGACAGTAAGTTGTAAAACAATAAAAAAATGTTTTCCATATTTCGAATATCATTTTTAAAACAAAGCTTAACAAAAGAACAGCCATTTTCTACGTACCAAGTGGAGAGTTAAGCATGATCGTGAGTAAGATTGATCAGGGGGATAAAGAATCAATACCAGTAAAAGTTCATTATTAGAATTTTAAGGTTAATATTTCGTGCTTTTTAGTGTTCCATTCCAGTATGGTAAAATACAACCCTATAAATATCTTTAAAATACTACTTGCATTGGGTACTGTACATGTGCAATTCCATATTTGTCCAAAAGTGGTCACTAATTATCTCAAGAAATTTCTTATAAAAGAATTTTTTTTTCCAAAATAAATTCTCTCATATTCTTAAATTATTTCAGAAACCCCACTAGTAAGGTGTCTTTAAGGACCCCTTGGGCTAACACTAGTATGAATTGGATATTTAAAAAAAATTTTTTTTTTTAACCTTTTAAAGAAATTCCTTTAAATTACTTTTTTAAATGCACTTTTCTCAAAATTCCGTAATTATTTCATATTAATGGGGTCTCTTTAGAACTTCTTGGACTTATATATGGTTTACTAAGTGTGCTATGGCAAATTTGTGTAAAAATTGCCACAAATCTTCTAAAGAAATTCCGTATAAATTACTTTTTTTTTCAAAATTAACTTTCTAAAATACCAAAATGATTTCTGATATCCGACTATCGGGTCTTTTTAAGGACCCCTTGGACTAACACTCGTATAAGATATTTGTCCAAAAAAGATTTGAAAGTAATCCACACAAAATTTTAAGACTCTTATATAGTGGTTTATGTATTTAATTTATATAGAGGTACCCACATCCCTGGATAAAATTCTAAAATTTATATAAAATTCGAAAATTATTGTAGAGTTCTCTAAATGGTGTTTAAAATATCCCGCTTTAAAAACTAAAAGGTGCCTTCAAGTTTTCAATACCTTTAAATCGGAAATGAGGCATTTTTAGGGGTGGGAGGGGGTATGTATCCTATATTTGAACCAAGATACTAAGGTACTAGCTCGATAAATTTTATTTCAAATTAATCCAGTAGTTTTTACGTAATGCGAACACAGACAGACAGACAAAAATTCCAAAAATTGCTGTTTTGTATTCCATTTCGATTACTATTTGAACCAGCAACAACATTTTCAAAAAAATGTTTCATGTACAAAAATGGCTCGTTACACTTTTATTATATTTTATTATATGTATAGATATACAAAAAAAATATTTTTTCACCAATTAAAGGTTTTAATTGGTTTCAGATTAAAATTTAATTAAATAATTAATTGATTCAATTATTTGTTTAATTAGGAAATTTTTTTGTTCTGTTTTAAACAAATATATATTTGAATCAATTGAAAAATTAACTGAGTTTTATTTTAAAACCAATTAAAACCATTAATTGGTACAAATAATTTTATCTTTGTATCCGACTAATAGAGTCTCTTGAGAAACGCTTGGACTACCAATTTTATATGCCGAACTACATGTACAAATTCTTTATTGTCGTAAAATGTTTACTAAACTCCCAAAGGAATCCCACATGATGTCTCATTTTTTAAACTACTTTTTTTTTCAAAGTTGTTTCAGATATTTCACTGTTAGAGTTCTATAAAAGTGCTTTAAGCTTCTAAGTAGGGAAAGTAAAACATGATGAGTCATTTGCAGGGCTCTGTTAACTTTTAAATGTTGAAAAATAGTTTTTGTCTCTGCTGGTTAAAAACGTGTTTATCTTCAAATGTCGCGCAGTCACCGCTTTAACTGTGACCGCTTTAACTACCTAAGTCGTAACACGATAATGATGAAGCGCTCGCCAACCGTACCAACAAAAAATGGGCTTCATTAAAAGGTATGACAACAGAAAAAAACTTAAAAATTTAATTAGAAACTAAATGATCTTCCCATAGAACGTATATATTTAACGTGTATTGTTTATCCCTAATATGTTGTATTAAAATTTATACTTATAAATGGTTGCCTTTTAAATTTTTGACTTCCCGCTAGCTATATATTTTGAAATTGATTTTTGCAAGAATTTTTCTGTTTTTTTTTCTCTTTGCTTTTAACTGCATGTGAGTACGAAAATAAGTGTTGTTAACTTTAATAATACCTTTAATGCAGTGCTGCTCAAACATATACTACTAAACTGTATGATTGATTTTCATTGTTGAAATGTAAACAGAGCAACCGTAACCGCTCTAAAATAGAATACAACTCTCATTTATGAGTCAGCGTCCAAAGTCTATTTGGAAACTATTCGACTGTGTAGAGTATTTCCCAAAACTTTCACATAATTTTTTTTTGCTTCCATAATGGAATGTCCTCTAATGAAATTGAAGAAATAGCATGCTTAAGTCGTGTATAACGGTTATCATAGCACGGTCGTCATAACGATCAAATGGAGTGAAGCTAGCTTTGTAACCGAAGAGTTCATATAAAAACAAAAATTCCTCACACATTTTTGTTACTGTCACTTAATGTGAGAAGATACAATAAATCAAATCTGCTGTCCCATAACTAAGTGTTCGGCATAATGCGTTGCAATAGTGACGCCTTACGCTAATTTGTGCTAATGTCTAACTTTGAGGTCATCTAGGATGTAGTGCATGTAGTTTCTTCAACGAATTAAATAATTATAATTGTCTGTCTCCACGAAACAAATTTTGTCTTGAACCACATTAGATGTAGAAAGATCAATGCTAGATTTAGATCCATTCTTCTGCATGATCAAATATTATCAATATTCAGTGAAGATATCTTCTTTTAATTTTTTAGTCCAACCTCTTGAACCCCTTACCTACCATTTACATTACAATTTCCTTAAAAAGGGTTTAAAAAGCTAATGCAATGATCTGTATTAGCTGCCCCTAATTGGACTAGATTGAAGAGTGCAGAGTTGTGATCTTTAAACCTTATTCTCGATTCTTTCTTGAGGTAACTCAGTCGCGTCCAGGAGCTACTAACGGATTCAGAAACCTTAAGTGATAACAATATCTTTATTTACGATAATTTGTTGTACTACGAAAATAAGGCTACGATAATCGACTCACGAGAGATCGACTGATCCGCCTTATAGCTGCTCCGCGTGCACTGGATCGATGGTTTACAGATCCGAATGATAAATAGTTCGTAGATTCGGTTGATAACTAGCTCGCAGGTTCGGGTGATGCTAGTTCGTAGATTTGGATGATAACTAACCAGAATATGTAAGTGGGGATAATTAATATTATTGCCACATTACAGTGTTTGTAGGAAAATTCGTCCATTTACCCTTCTCTTTCACTAGAGCTACCTTGTGGTTTAAATATTGCAAGATTTTGCCCTATAAGAAGCGTAACAAATCGAGCGATTATCACCCTGTATCCACCTGTGCTGACAAATTGGTAATCCTAGAATTTATTAGATTAAATGTTTCAGCTGTAGTAGGCAGAGCTTTTTTCACCCACACTGTTAAGAAAAAAATATTTAACCATATTTTCCTAATCTCCAAAAAATTCTTTTCTAACAGTTTAAAACAATAAATTTTATTAAATACATATGTCACAGGGAAATATAAAACTAAGTTTAACTTGTCAACTTTATACAGTTTGCAATATTTTACTTTAGCTAATCGTTGTTGTGACAGAACTTTAAGCTTGAAAATTATTTCAAAGTATTCTTTATTTTTTGTGATTTGTGCTGAATTTACTCGTATTATTACACAAATGTTAACAGATAAAGTTAAATTATGCAGAAACTGTGGTTGGAATATTTCATTCCCAAAAAGCTGCTATTTAATTTGTGAATGGATTTTTTGAAAGAGTAATGTTAAGCTTTTGAGTTAGATGTATGTATGTGCATGCGATGTGCAGTTTAGTTTTTGAATTTTTGTTTGAAAATAAATCATTCTAAAAATGTTAAACAAATGGCCCTTAAATATTTGTTTTAATGATTTATTGAAACATAATTATCAGATTTGACCTAAATCATTCGCCCATGTTGTTGAAAGCTATAATTGTGTATGGTGTTTTGGCAAAACAGACTGAATAAATGAGAGCCAATTCTTCATATGTATGTAGCTTCAATAGCTTTTAAATGTCAAATTTCCGAAATCCCTGCTTTCGGACCCTATAGGTTTGTGTGTATTTTGTGTAGATGAATTATAGTCGTTAGCCTGAAATTATTATATAGATCATGAAGCAATTTAATAACCGTACGAGGCATTTCCTGGCAGTGCTGACAATTTCTACTACTTTCAATCATTCAATACTTCACAACTGGCTACTCAATGGTACTCAATACTTCCGTTTATATAACAGAAACTTATGTGCCGATATGCTTTTCAATACAAAACCTTATTCTGTGTAATTTATTTATTAAAAAATAACGATACTAAATAGTTACATGAGCAAGCTCATCTAATGAGTTTGCTCATAAGCTCATGAGCAAGTGGTCATACTCGAACACAAACTAGTTTACTCAACACTTGCCTACTCATACTACACTAGTAGTGAGCAGAGCTCTGTTCGTTTCTTCATTTATTTTTGAAAGCGGTATTTATTTTAAAGACAGATGACGCTTTTTTTAAATTAATGACAAAATGAATTGAAAGAAGGCGCTGTTTTAAAATAATGACAAAATATGAATTACTTACTGCCAAATAGCCAATTGAATAAAATTTGTATTTGATTTGTATTTTTACTTTGTGGAATTACATTGTTATTCAAATATTTTGAACAATTTGTGTAGAGCTTTATAGTAACTTTTAGAATTTTATATAAATTTTAGAATTTTATCCAGGGATGGGTACCTTGATATAAAGTAAAAACGTAAGAGTCTTTAAAATCTAAAATAATATTGTCAAGACGTACATAACGTGTGTGGGCACAGCTAGTCTTCAATATAATTAAGTAGCTAACTACACGGCGATGAATGTAGTCAAAGGCGTTTGTAGCCGTGTATCTGTCTATCCCCCATATTTATAAAAAATAAAACTTATTTGAAATGTATTTTCGAACAATTTTTGTTTGAAACATTAGTTCTAAAATAAATTTAAAATATATATTATCTATATATATAAAAACAGAAGCAGGGACGTAACAATTATAAGATAAATCACAAAAAAGTCATTTTTAACCAATAATATTCATAAATTTATATAATTCTTGTAAAAAAAACCGACTACAAAACAAATATATGTGTGCATCAATTCTAAACTAAAAATTTCAAAGGAAGTAATCTGTAAGAAATAGTACTCCAATCAAATACTTTTATACTTGTTGCTCTAACGGACATAGTAATATACGTTCTGTACATTCAAATGTCTATCCATAACGACAAATTACGTCAGATATGAGGACACCCTTTATTTTTTTACAGTTATTATTACTGACACAGTAATAAAAAGTAACGCTTCCAAAGATATGGCCATATAGCTTAAACAATATCACCTAGGGGACACCCTTTAATGTACAATTTTAAATTAAACACTTATTTTAAAGGACAGATTATTTGTAAATATCAAATGTCTGTCTAAAACGGTTAAAAAGTTTGGCCATATGCATAAATTTACAGAGACACCCTTTAAAATTTTAAATATTTCTAAATGTTATTATACGGGATATAGTAGTGGAGATTCTGTCTAATTTTCAAGTATTTGTCTATAACGGTTCAAAAGATAGGGCTAGATAGGTAAAATTATATAAATTATGGGGACACCCTTTAGTTTCCAAATTTAAATTATATACTTGATGTTATAAAGGACTTAGATATACAGGTTATTTGTAAATTTCAACCATCTCTCTGTTACGTTTCAAAAGTTTTGCAATATACATCAAATTACATCAACTATTGGGACACCCTTTAACTTCTAATTATAAATATTTAATTTCTGATTATAAATATTGGACATTCTGTCCAATTTTCAAGTGATTGTCTACAATGGTTCAAATGGTTCATATATTTAAATTGACGTCACATATGGGGACATCCTTTAATTTTTAAGTTTATTTTTTATTAATTTCTGTTATTGGCAGCTATAGTAATAAGCAGTTTTTTTAAGTTTTAAAAAGAGTGCCCTTTACGTATGTTGTTAAAATGGGACCAATCCGTAAGCATTTCCTTTCTAATAAAGAAAAAATTTTTAAAATCGGTTCAGAAATGACTGAGTTCTGCTGGCACAAATATAAAAAAAAGCAACACTCATGATCTCCTTCTTTTTTTGAAGTCGGTTAAAAATGGTTATAATTAACCATTTCTATAAGATATATTTTATTCTAGTCATCGCAACCAATTTTAGTGAGAGTTTTGTTTTTTTTTTTGGTTATAAATAACCATTATATCAATAAATTTTTTTAATTTTTTTTGGTAGCAGATAACCATTATGTCAACCGAAAAGATTTTTTGGTGAAAAATAATCATTACATAAGTTTTTTTTTCTTTTATGGTTATTATATCTACATACATGTGTATATAAATAAAATCAAATGTCGTTCGTTGGTTATCGCAACACTTAAGAATAAGTTGTTGTCATTAGTATAGACATTTTTATATGAATTTACTGATTTTCTTGAGACAAATTCAGTATCAGTAAATTTTTCTTGTGATTTTTGTATTGTCAATGATAACCAAAACAAAGAAAATATTTTTTAAAATTGTTATTTCTAAACAAAAAAAAAATTGTGAACAAAATGGTTATTTAAAATAAAAAAAAAATTTTTGGTTGATATAATGGTTACTTATAACCAAAAACAAATATTTCTTACTTTAATTGGTTACGATCACCAAATTTATATATATGCAATGATAATGGTTAAAAATAACCAATATTAAATAAAATTTATTTTTTCGTAACCTTTTTATCTGAAATAAAAAAATAAGAATTATGTTCGGTCCCTGAAAAGGAGATGTCACCACTAACTGCGGAAACGAGTCGACCGATTTTAGCCAAAATTTCAAGGTATATTGGGCATGGCCTGTAAATGGTTTGTTTGAAGTTTGCACTAAATCAGTTGTTACGGTGATATGGCATTTACATTTTCCTATATATTCCCATACAAATATCAACAAAATGCCCACAATTTTTCATATTATGATTTTTTGTTGTCACTTGAAAAGTTACGAAACCATGTATCGTAATGTCTTATGTGTATAATGATATTCGGTATTTTCAATTGGAATGCTGAACTGAATCTTTTCAGTCGTTGCTTCGTTCGTCATTTTATTTGTGCGCTGACCATTCGATTTTTCACTTGCTATACACCACTCATTGTATTATAGGTATGTGTTATTTTTTTCTTAACGTTTCCTTAATCACCTCCCCGATTGGTTGAACCCGATATGTGATGCTATTGTTGAGATGTATGCAAATGCTTTGTCGCGAAGCTATAATTATTTCTTCTCTGTTGAGAGTGAACCTATAGGGTGGACAGAACCGAAAAAGGGTAATCATTTCGCAAGCACTTCAAAGGGCTCTAAGGGTGGACCCAGACAACGCCGCACTGTGGTCAATATTTTGAGATAGCGGCCAAAACTCCTTTTGGTTTTTGTTCTCCGATTTTAAAGTTATTAGACTCATATGAAAGTAGTAAACCTCGGGATCCAAAAAATTAGAACTCTATTTCAACTATTTCACTGAGAACAGGGTGGTCCAAAATGGGCTTTTTCAGAATTTAGTAAATTTATGATATTTTTAGTTAATTTTTAAAGTTTAAATGATCATAACTTTTTTGTTTTTCAAGATTTTTGGACGAAATAAATTTTGCGTTGTAACTTAACTTATTTCCTATTACTGGTAAAAAAATTGAAGCTCTACTGTTTTCAGAACAATTCAAATATTTTTTTTAAAAAAGGTCAAATTTCTCGGAAATTTCCTACTTCATAGAGCACAACTTCTGTGAGTCAAGCTGAGTCAAAACACAAATTTACTATTTTGTAGTCCTAACTCTCCCCTACATTCCATATATACATGTCCATACATCGGAACTGCACTTTTTGAGCAACAGCAATTTTTCTGACCCAAGGTAAGATATGAAAGTGGTTATTTTGCATATATTTTGATCAAATTTTGTACAAGAGTTCTTATTGACCCAAAAAATAATTCTGTTGAAATTAGGAGAAGTTGGCCCATATTTGGACCTAGTCCACATAGAAGGGTGTATTAAAATTTTGACAAAAATGACAATAGAACTCTCAAATTATGTGGTATCTGGCAATTCATTTGGAAAAGGTAAAAAATGATTTTATTGCCATCTAATACTACACAACTTAAATACCTGAAAATTGCAAATAAATTTAAAACCAATGGAAATAACTGGTAAAACCAAGTACCTGTTATATTATGTTTCAAAGAGGTAAAAAGATCATATTGAAACTTCGAGCATTAGTATATTAATCCATGCATTCATTTTTTTTTTCTTCATTATTGTTTAAACAATGGCTAAATTCAGTTATAGTGTTCTATCTGATATATATTTTGAACGGAAAGATGAAAACGACATTATTTTACATATAATGAATAATCCATTCTTCAAAATATGCGACAAACAAGAAATTAAAATTCATAACTTAAAAATAAAAAACTTTTTAAATACTTTTAGAAAACGGTACAATCAATGTTCCAGAAACAAGAAATTGTTTTACTCACGCAACCAAGAATGGCTAAGAAATAAACTTATTTTTAAAAAGCCATCAGTAACTACCACGGAAACTGGAAAAGGTGGTCGACCAGCAAAGCCAATTGATAATTGTAGTGAAAGATCACGAAGACGCAAGCTTAAGCATATCAATGAAGAAGTTTCTTGTAGCATCATAAAGGATTCATTTCTGCATCAAATTTAACCATCGAAAACTAAAAAGAGTAAAATTGCTATCATTAAAAAAATAGTGGAAGCAAGCCCCAGGCGCACAAAAAGGATTTTAGAACGTATGCCGACAACAGATTCTTTCGCGAGCCCAATACAAGAAAAAATTTCCAGATATTGTACTAATGAAGATCTTATTAATATTTTGTTGTGCACATCAGACCCATATATGTCCAGTATTCGACAAAAATGGAAATCAACCTCATTAGAGTTAGATGAAGAAGCTGAACAACTACTGCAAAATGAAAATCAAAGCTATTTGGAATAAATTTTTACTAATATTGTTTAATTAATACTAGTTTAAAGATTATAATTTGTTTCTAATTTTAGTATAAATTTTTATTAATACATTTAAATAAAATATATGTGCACTTTAAATCAATAGTAAAAGTTTACTTAAAATTTTATCGATGTTGTGTTCTGTATATAATATATCCAAATGGTATTGATATTGTTGGGAATTTCAGTGTTATTTTTCAGTTTAATCCTCACAAAAAAGCTTTCTTCCAAAAAAACCAACCTTTGGCCCCTGTGAATATTGAGACTAAATAAATGTCAGGGGCCAAATGTTGGCATTTTCTGACCAAAATTAAGTTTAGGAATAATAAATAATTATTCGTTGTAAAATACGATTGAAGAAAATAAGAAATTAAAAAAAATTACCTATTAAAAATGTCAAAATATTCAACTTTTACATGGAAACTCAACAAAAAATTAAAATGCATTTTTAACTCCACATTACTTACGTTCCTATCAGTCGATTTTTACGTTTGAACACGCAAATTGAAGCTTAAAGTCCCTCCTATTGAACAAAGCAAATTGCGTAAAAAAATACCAATCCGGTCAAAAGTTATAGAGTTTTGACCGCTATCTCGCGAAATTGACCACTGTGCGCCGGGTGAAATACACTAGTTTTCTATAAATATGGGGGTATATGTTTAAAGTATTTATAAGCTAACTTTATAATACAGGGTGGGCCAAAAGAAACCAAGGGCTCTCCAAAAATTTGTCTTAAAAGTGCCATTGTGTCTCGGGCAGTATGGGCAGTGGCTCCGTCCTGCTGAAACCACATACCAGGTCTGTTTTCAAGAGCAGGACGTAAAAAATTTTCTATCATAAACCGATACCGCTCTCCATTTACGGTTACAGCACTTCCATCTTCATTCTCGAAGAAGTAGGGCCCAATGACATTTTCAGATGTGATCCCACACCATACTGTACACCTGATGGGGTGCAATTGGCGTTGATGAATGACTCTTGGATTTTCAGAACCCCAGAACCTACAGTTCTACTTATTAACAAAGCCATTCAAATGAAAATGAGCTTCATCACTCATAATCAAATTTTCAATAATGTCGGCGATATGCTCTTTGCGTTAAAATAATTGATCTCTGGTTTAAATAATACAATTCCAAGTGTTGTCTATATAATCTGAAAGAAAAAATAAAAAAAAGTTAATAAACAAAAAAGTTATTAAACTTTTACACCCCTTGGTTTCTTTTGGCCCACCCTGTATAATTTTTTTTTTTAAATAAGTAAAATAAATTTTTTTCTTTTTCTTTTATTTTTTAGGTGAGTGAATCTTTGGCGTATATTCAGTGATTATAAAATGTTTGACATTGAATCAAAATACTAGTGGTAAATATACAATATATCCAACATCATGCAAAAAATCATCTCTTATTTTTGGTGTTTTGTCTCTACTTACTTACTTACTTTCCTAATTACATACATTATTATTTAATTAGTTTTATTATATAATTATAGTTTTAATGTGGCACCCTTTTGTTACACTTTTTCCTGTCACTTCCCTACTACCCTTCCTATTCTAAATTTAACATGACACTCTTTTGTTACATAAATAAAAAGAAACCCAAAATATTCCAATTTTTTTTCTGTTTTAATTAAATAAAAACTTAAACTTTTTATTTTTCTAAGCATGTCCCTGAAAGTTTTTGTTGTTCTATTTTATTTTTTTTTTTTTTTTTTTTCGAATAAAAGCAATAAATTGAATTCTTTTGTTTCGAATGTTTTTAGAAATAAAGCGGAAGTATTCACAAACACTTATAAATGAATAAAATCATGAAGTACAACATACATATTTTGGGGTAAAACTAATTTCCATTTAAACACTTAACACTCAGTTTTACACTTTAGACATACAAAATACAATTTATATTGTTGCAAAAAAAAAGTTGTAACGACTTCCGTTTTTATTTCCTAATAAACACACTTGAACATATGGCGGCGTATAAGCGCTAAAATGAGACAAGCGGAATACAACAATATTTGGCTGGGTTAGCAGCAGTAGCAATAACAAACAGAAGAAAGTAAAAGTAGGTTTAGAATTATCAATTCACTCCTTGGCCGGCCACCCCTACTCTATACTCATACAACAGGCCAATTTCTAACAGAGAGAGGAGAATTCAAATGGAAAATAATATTTAAAAAAAAAATAAAGTGATACAAACAAAAATTTGTCGTCATCATCATCATCGTCATTATCAACCCAAAACAGCAAATAACAAACACCGACTGACACAATAACCTCACATTTTAAAAGGAGACCAAGTAGAACACAGGCCAAAACCGACGACATAGTTATGCCTTTACCACTGTGCCACTCATTCTTTAAGTGAATAAGAAACGTATAATATGGATGTTAACATATGTATGTGTGTGGGTGGGTATGTGTATGTTAACAACATTTAAACAACAAATGCACAAATACAAAACATTAGCAACTGCAACAACTGCAACAGAAAAAATATAGAAACATTTTTATTCACATTTTACATGAGTTTGTTGCTGCATTGCAGGAAATAAAACTAGTTTTTCTTTCTCGTTTTCTATTTCTTTTATTTTAATTTCAATTTTGTTCAACTTTAGTTCATTTATAGTGAAACTAAATAACAAAAAAAAAAAAAACAAAATAAATAAAAGAAAATAAGAAAAATTGAGACCAGAACCCACAACACATTGTAAATCTTTGACTGCCTGTGAAAAATTCATATATATTTTTTGCAGATTTACTGAATGCAGCAGCAGCAGCAGCAACATACAAACGAAACGAAAAATAACAATTTTATTGCACGAAAAAAAAAAATGCCAAACATACTTACATTTCGAAAGAGGCTACAAACAAAAACAAAAACGCATTTTGTTGACCCAGTTTTATAGCAAATATACAATTTTCAAATAAACATAAATGCAAGACAGAATAAAAAAAAATTGTTAACAGGGAAGGTATTCCAAAGGGACTTCCTGGTGGTAGCTAATAACCACAAGACAGCTTTTACTCAAAAAAAAAAAAAAAAAAATACAAACAAACATCCCAATGTGTGTCAGGTAGAGCCAGTGTAATTATGCTAAACAGAAAAAATCCAGTTCAAAAAAATTCTCTTCTGTAAAGACCTTAATTTGCCCACTTGTTTTTCTTTTTAGCCAACATTTATACAATAGTTTTTGATGGAAAAGCAAACAAATTAAAGAGATTACTTAGATGCTTCACTAGCCAAATGGAATAACTCTATATTCTTGATTTTTTTTTTACTAAAATTTTATACTAAAATCATTATAAGATAAAATATGTTTTGGAATAAATTTGCTCTTTTAAGAATCGAAAAAGTGTTTTGAAATGATCAGTAACAAAAAATTGAAGAGTAGAGTAGTCAGGGTGTACCATAAGGCTTATTAGGTAGTGTGCTTTAGTGCTGGCAATTTCTACTATTTTTCATTATTCAATACTACTCAATATTTTTTAATTGGGTAACCAATAGTAATTAAGGATGATAGAAGACAAGGTTACGCCATCCCGAAAATAAAATTTCAATTTTCTGCGCATGTCGGCCTAATGACGTCACGAAACTGTCTTCCTATTGGCTAATAATTCTGATTGAGAGTATAATTATAAATTATGAGAGTTTATTTGCAGGGTTGCCAATTTCTGCCTATTACTTAAATTTATTTGTACATATTTATTTGAAAAAATTTATTTGATTACCGACTTGGCAACCTTAAATTGTCCGAACAACCTCATCTAACGGGAAACCATGCGCAAGGCGTAATTCTGTCTCTTATCATTCTTTATATGTATATGTAGGTTTTTAACTTCAAATTCAAGTTTATAAACTTCAAATTCAATTTTATAACCTTTCAATTCAATTTTTTAAACAAAAAATTCAATTCTGTAAACATCAAAATCAATTTCAATTCATATTTATAGAAAATTCAATTTTATAAAATATGTTCTATAAAATTTTTACAAATAATTACTATAAAATTTAAAAAAAAATGTCTTAAAAATTTTTACACAAAAAAAACTTCAATAATATTTTTACAAAACATTTTGCATAAAATTTTTAAAAAAAATTTTTCAATAAAATTTTACAAAAAAATTTTCAATAAAATTTTACCAAAAAATTTTCAATAAAATTTTATTGTAAATATTTTGTAGAAAATGTTATTGTAAATATTTTATAGAATTTTTTTTGTAAAATTTTATAGTATTTTTTGTAAAAAGTTTATAGTAAATTTTTGTAAAAATTTTATAGTAAATTTTTGTAAAAATTTTTTGCAAAAATTTTATAGTAATTTATTGTTAAACTTTTATAGAAGATTTTTTTTAAATGTTATTAAAAATTTTATTTAAAAAATTTTTTTGAAAATTTATTTTCTTGAAAAATTTTTATTTTTTTGCAAAAATTTTATTGGAAATTTTTGGTAAAATTTTATTTTTTTTTTAATTTTATAGAAAATCATTTTATAGTAATTTTTTGGTAAAATTTTATAGAAAATTGAATTGAAATTGAATTTAAAATTTATAAAATTGAATTTGAAGTTAAAAACCTTGATCAGCAATGTATCATCTCTGCATACATCGATGCAAACCTCAACCACCACGTGAACTCCCGAAGGGGACCTCACCAACACACAGAGAGGAGCGGCTCTCTTTGGGGCTACCGGTTCCCGTGGTACCAGTTGTTTCGACACTGATCGGGCCTCGAAAAGGACCCATAATAAAACAGATCTTGTCTTTGAGATTAAGGTTCCAGGACCCCTGGCGTCTTGAGCCCGGGTAACTAGTACATCGGTTTTCTGTAGGATGTGCGAGGGCAAAGAATAGTGTGAAACTGTCGAGCATCATGTGCCACTGCATGGTGTTTGATGCGCTAAGCGACATCGCTCGGTGTAAAGTGGAAGACGCCGCGACGTCGACTTCATCACGGATATCATGTGGCTAAGTTATAGGTAGTATGACACAAATGTTTTACTTTTTTAGTATGACTATCTGAAGCTAATTACAATGCATCCTCTGGGGCTCCGAGTGGACGTGGCATTTTTGGCACAAGCCTTCTAAATCTAACCTAAACAAATATAGGTTAGATAATAACTATTGTTGGAGCATCGCAGCCAGACAATGAAAACGAACCCAGTGTCTGTGCAACTGTCACACGGCTATATCTCTTGGCCTGTAATAGGTAGACACCTGAGTCTGCATTACTGTGGCCGATACAAAAAAAAATGTATTACTGTAACTTTAATTAGGATGGCAGTTTTTTTTTAATTTCCAGGGCAGTAAATTTCAATGCAAAACTATTACCCATTAACTCAGATTGAAAGAATCGTCTTCTTAATTTTAAGCTTAAAATTAATATTTTTCGAAATTTGCACTCTGCTTTATGTTATCTACGTTTTTCTTAATCTACTCCTATTGCCACTTGGTAAACCTTCTCATACTTTTTTTTTTTTTTTTTTTTCTTCACTTTAAAAATGTTTCAAATTTTGCATATTTAACATATTGCGGCCGACTTGTGTAACTTTAATTTATTTATTTAATTTTATTCCATACCCAGCCATTTAGTCACCCTTTGCTGGCCGCCTCTCTTTAACAACTGACCAAAAAATTAAACCCCCACATCTTTAACAACTCTGTATTTGCATGCTACATTATTTTCAGTTGTAGCAATCACAGAGTTACAAAAAGAAATTAAAAGTAGAAAGAGTTACGTGCAACGTAAGAAGAAGAAGAAAAACTATAACGAAACATATAAATATATTTATTGTTACTTTTGCCAAAATCCACAATAACTCTGCTACAAACAATTTGTTTTTTACTATTTATGATGGTTATTTGTTTTGGTTGGCAAAACTTTTTTCAACATTTTGTGCATATTTTAGTTAGAAAGGATTTTATAGTTTTGCTCTCAGCTTAAGTATGAAATTGAAAAAACACATTAGAATGGTTTATTTAGCTAAAAGGTATAAATTTATACACATACTTTGCTTTGCAGCAATAGTTTCCCTGATATACGAGTATGTATTAAAAACCACAAAACAAAAGTTTGTTTTAATCTTATTTTTTCCTTTAGGGCAATTGTGCAATATATATGTAAATATTTTAAAGGTAAATCGAGCAGTGTGGAAAAAGATCGAATTTTATATTACTACTAGCTATCCTCGGTGTTTAGAGTTGTGTAATTCATAAACGACTTAGTTCAACCGATCATGCAACTGACTTAAGAGAGCTGATTACCACACTGACCTCATATCAGCTGCTTAGTTCAGTTCAGCTCCTTAGTTTAGTTAAGCTTCTTAGTTCAGTTACTCAGCTCACTAGTTCAGTCAACTCACTAGTTCACTCAGCTCACTAGTTCACTCAGCTCACTAGTTCACTCAGCTCTCTAGTTCACTCAGCTCACTAGTTCACTCAGCTCACTAGTTCACTCAGCTCTCTAGTTCACTCAGCTCACTAGTTCACTCAGCTCACTAGTTCAATCAACTCACTAGTTCACTCAGCTCACTAGTTCAGTCAACTCACTAGTTCACTCAGCTCACTAGTTCACTCAGCTTACTAGTTCACTTAGCTTACTAGTTCACTCAGCTCACTAGTTCAATCAGCTCACTATTTCACTTTGCTCACTATTTCACTTTGCTCACTAGTTCACTCAGCTCACTATTTCACTTTGCTCACTATTTCACTTTGCTCACTAGTTCACTCAGCTCACTAGTTCACTCAGCTCACTAGTTCACTCAGCTCACTAGTTTACTCAGCTCACTAGTTCACTCAGCTCACTAGTCCACTCAGCTCACTAGTTCACTCAGCTCACTAATTAACTCAGCTCACTAATTCACTCAGCTTACTACTTCACTCAGCTCACTAGTTCACTACAGCCTCAGCTGTAGCTATGGGTGATGTAGATGTTAAGGAATCAAAAGCTCTTGGCATGAAAGTCCAGTAAGATATCCGTTGGACATCGCACAATTTTCAAGTCTCGAAAGAAACTTTCAAGCGCCTCTGTTTTTTGAAACGGTGTAAAAGATACTCCATCTGATCTTCTTACTATTTATATAACCTATATCCGGCCTAAAATGAATCTACTCGACCACTGTAGAGGGCGAATAAGCTCATCGGTGACAGTAGGGTATCCAACTCTATTGACTCACTGGTGCATCGACGCAATGCGGGATGTGTTTCGCTGTTTTACCGTTTCTACAACGGAGTGTGCTCTAATAAAATCAGGGAAATTGTACCCGAAACCCACTCATTTTTGCGTGCGATCTCATCAAGAGCCCATCCATTAGAGGTCGATTTGCCAGTGAATCGCACTACGCATTATAGGAAGTCGTTCCTGTCAATTTCAATATGAGAAAGTTCATGTCTAATGTCCACATAATCAAATTTCCTAATTCTGGTAAAATGCATTGCATGAGTGAGATGGGGCAACCTCTCAGTGCTGGTTCAATAAAAAAAAAAACACAACTCCACCGGGGTGATTCGCTACCTAAAATAAACATTTGTAAGTGAAAATATGTCCAAGCTTTAGTTTGAAAATGCACCGTATTCACACAGTAGCCTATGTCAAGTTCAGAGCTTAAACTCCTATAACAGTTCTCTAGGTATACGCTAAAAATTTCGACAGTTATAGCTTGTGGCGAGCGAAAGTCGAAGTTGACGTGTTTTGGACCACATATGTCGAATTTAGTAAATTAAATAAAAATGCTTTATTATTGAACAAATTGAATTATAATTTTATCTTTATTTAAACGTGCATAGCCATTAAGAAGCGCCATCTGGTGAGTAGTACAAGATACACTCGATTAATAATACTATAAAGGACCTTCCTCGTATATTTTTATCATTTTATAAAATTGAATTATAATTATTTAAATGGATAAAGCCATTAAGAAGCGCCATCTGGCGTGTAGTAGAAGATTCATCCGATTTATAACTATAGTATTATTAATCGGGTGCAGGACGTTCCTTGAAGATTCTTAAAATTTTCTAAAATTTTTAATTAAATTCTTCTCTATTTAAGCTCTATTTATGTTTATTGTACCTAAAGGCCTCTTCATGGATTTGTTAATAGCGTTAATGAATAAAATACATTAAAAAAATATTTCAAATTCTGTTAAAACCTTAATTGGTTAAAATGTCTTCGAGACATTATCAGCCCCATTAACGTACATATCAAATCAACATAATCATTACCATATCCATGGTTATCATCTCTTTCTAAAAATTGTTATTATTATTATTATTGCCTTGAGTATCAACAGCAACTTTGTCTACATCCTGAAAGTTGTTGCCATTTTCTGGTTTTGGTTTTTCGTTTGTTTTAATGCTGGAAGTTTTGACACATAAACAAACATTAAATTAGATGAGAAAAATGTCAGGCAAACGATAAACTAAATAAGCAAAATATTTCAAATGTATATGTTTGTATTTGGATAAGAAAGGGGAATGGACAAGAACACAACTAATGTAAGTGGGTTGCTAAATATGTAGGTTATAATAGTTGATATTATGTCTACCAGTCGGGGGGACATGTCAAAAACATTTATATTTTCAAACGATAAATAACATTGTATTTTATTCCTTCAGAGTTACACTTAAAAAAAATATTAACTTAAATTAATAGTTAAAATAATAAACCAAATTTGTTGGCTTTAGGCTTTACAAAGACTATCCTAGAGTTTGTGAAAGATCTTAATTTGCCGTTATATGTGCAGTAAAGAGCTGCCAACCAAGAAAAGCAAATATAAAACAGGTTTTGACAGTTTAGGGTTAGAAAAATGGAGAGCAATACGTTTTCATTATTCGTACAAAATATTTGCGGACTGTTGATTCACCTGCATTAGCTAAAAAGCTATTTGAATAATAGGTTAAGCGGTGCCATTAAGGCCCATTGTGATGCTCCAAAAATAATCTACCCCCTCTATAAAACTCCAGTATCTCCAGTCGCAGGATCAATCAGGCTAACCAGTCTCACGTCGCTAAGGTAGCCCAGGTCCTTAAAGAATCGTTAGCCGAATAATTTGATCTTACGTTCTTGCTCTGCAAGGTAGTCGCAGAGAAGGTGTTAAACTGAATCTTCCGTTTCTTCATTCAAGCGACTTTTGCAGCTCTTACCACGAGACATAATACAAACAGTGCCCAGTTATAATGCCTACGAGAAGCGATATTGGAGTTTTTCTCGAGGGCCAAAATAGCTTCATAAGATCTTAAGCCAAGATAATAGCCATAACCAGTTGGCCAGACCACCTGAGAGCAGTTTTTTCTAACGACCATTCCCCTGTTTGAAATTTCAGCCAAGGTTTGTTGATTTTCCCCTGTGCATATACCACGTCCAGATACCCCCGGGGGTTCCAATTGTCATTGCAGTACATTCTCAAATGCCTTGACGCGGTTCACTCGGGGAAAATAGGGGCACGCTAGGGTTCCTAGAACCTAAATCTGGAAGAAAAGGTCTGTGTGTTAAAACACACGGGTTCACTTCGAGGCCCGAGCAGTGCCCAAAGGACTGGTACCACGGGAATCGGTAGCCCCACAGAGCGACTATTCTCTCTGTGACCGGTTATTGGTGAGGGCCCCTTCCGGGGTACACGTGATGGTTGTGGTTTAAGATCGATTTATGTAGGTATGGTGCACGGTCGATCAAGTGTGCTGTTGCACTCTCAACAGACGGAGTTCTGATAGTCTCCAAACCCCTAAGCAAGAGAATGCCCTCATAACCTGAAACCCAAACTATTCTTACACGGTGCCGTCTAAATAGGACCAGAGATTGAATGTTCTTTAGTACACATCTCGACTTTAACATTTTCGAATCAAGTACCTTAATGGTGGCTAGACTGTCCACAATAATAATTTCGAAGCAGTACGTGTGAGTTTTGGGAAAAGTCGAGTCACGTGGATTCAGCGTTGCGTAAACAGAAACAGCTAATTTCAAAAAGCTTGCTGCAGCGTATACTCACTTAAGTCCTGTCTTTCCGTGCTTACAAACAACTAATGATAGAAAAATGCCTAAAAGCCTAATGATCATGCGCATTTTCACCATTAAAGCTTTATAAACATCAAAATTGCGGCATTTGGAGTTCAGAGAACCCACTTAGACGGTAAAAAAATAAATGCAGCCACCAAATATCAGTGTTTAATTCGGATTGTAGAGGCTTTTCATGCAGTGGCTTTGACTAGCGTTCGATGTAGCACGAAATGCCATACAATTCGTAAAACTTATTTCTGAAGTAAATTAACCAAAATTGGATTTTGTTGGATTATTAAAGTCAGGTGCCTATAATTAGCCGAAACATTGTAGGAGAGATTCAACGCTACATTCAACCACATTTACGTAAAATGTTTAGGGACAATATCGTGAGGAAAAAGAGTGCGTATATGTTTATATGCGTATAAGCTTATTGATTAGTTCTACTTGGATCTTGAAGATTTTTGTTAAACTTCTCCAGACACCTGATTTAAGCTGGAAACTCCGTTCAGCAGTTTTTAATTCATGCCATTTATCTATACATATAATAAAATAGTAACTCATTTCCTCTCTCTTTTTTTGTGTTTGCATCACGTAAACCTACTGTATTACTGGAGGTATCTTAGTATCCTGACTCCAATATAGGATACTTCTTTTCCGCAAAAATATTTTATTTCCAAGAGAAAGTGCAGAAAAAGCATACTTTAAGTATGCCGATTTTTTTTAACGGATTTTAAGGCATCATTTATTTTTAAAAGTAGGATATTTTAAACGCGCTTGTGCGCTGTTTTCAAATAATAACAAAATATGAATTAAAAGCGGAATATTTTTAACACGGTTGCGCAACAGATGGCGCTGTTTTCTAATGACAAAATATGAATTACTGCCAAATAGCCAATAGAATAAAATTTGTATTTGATTTGTAGTTCTACTTTGTGGAATTATTAAAATATTTTAAACGCCTTTTACAGAGCTTTACAATAATTTTTTTGAATTTTATCCAGTGATGGGTACCTTTATATAAAGTAAATACGTAAGAGTCTTAAAATTTGGTGTGGATTACTTTCAAAGCATAATCGAACAAAATATTGTCAGGAAGCACACAACGTGTGTGGGCACAGCTAGTTAAAAATAAATTTAAATTTCTTAATAAAATTAGAAAAACAATAAGTAGTCTTGGCAAAAAACATACAATTTTCGAAAGGCCTGCTGGAACGCTAGCTGGCTGGAGCGAGAGTGGAAGATCTTTTCCGCAACAACCTGTGTAAAAAAGATATGAGTAAAGAGAAGGACTAAAGTGGCCCTCTAGAAGTCCTTCATACTCCTTCTTTTTACCACTGGGATTTCTTTGTCAAATATTTCTAGGATTATTAAACACACACACATGCTTATGCAATCAGGTATATAAACGGGAAAAATAATATAATTCTTATCGATAATAATGTTTTGAGTCTTCAACAATATTTCACAATCTTTATTATTTTTCTGTGTGTGTGTGTGTTCTTAGTTTTTGTATGTGTGACTATTGCCAGGAAACACACGCATGTAACTAAACACCCATACATAAGCACACATCCTGCTTACATTTTAACTAACTTATTTTTATTTAAACAACTTGGTCATAAATATGGCAAATATTTAAAGGCCTTTTTCCAACTTGGTGTATTCGAAAACAACGACAACAACAACAACACCAATAAATAGTATCAAGGTTTGCTGCTTTTTAATATTTTATACAACACAGGAAGGAAATAACTGTACTTATTACATACATATGTATATACTCACAGGCACACAACATTATTCGATGCCACCTTTTTGATTATAAGGTAACACATATACGATGTGTGTATGTGTTTGCCATTAGCTTATTTGCTTAAATGTGTGTGTGTTGTAATTTAGCTGTGGTTGTGATAAACTTTTAAGCAGCTTTTAGATTTTAAATATTAATGTGATTTTAGGAAGTCCTATGTTTATACATGGTAAAGAATTTAAAACATTTTAAAGTCTATTGCAAAGAGTATAACTCCTGTAATGTAACTGTCATCTTTAATTTATGTTATTGTGTGTGTGCTTCTGTATATTTGTGTATCTATAAACAATAAGCAATATCTTGATAGTGGTAAGAATTTAAAAAGGCTGAAAGGCACGTAATTTTAATGATACACATATTTGATGTATTTCGTCCCATTGTGATTTCATATTTAATTTAAATTTAAAGTAAGAAGCTACAGAAATAGACTTTTCCAAACCTGGAATTCGCAAAGAATGCTATTCTCATAGTTAGTTTTCCTGATTACTACATATTTGTGTTACGATAAATACGTTTTTGTTTTTAATATATAGCATGCGATAAAAAAATGTTCTATTTATTTAATTATCATTCTACAGTGAATTATGAACTCGAGACTGATCGAAAAATTGACATATGCTATTTGGGCAACTGTTGAAAATTATATATATAATCCAATATATAAACAATCCAATATTTTATTTGTATACTAGCTATGCCCACACACGTTGTATGCGTCCTGACAATATTTTGTTCGATTTTGATTTGAAAGTAATCCACACCAAATTTTAAGACTTTTACGTATTTATTTTATATAAAGATACCCATCCCTAGATTAAATTGTAAAATTTATATAAAACTCTATAAATTATTGTAAAGCCCTGTAAAAGGCGTTTAAAATATTTTAATAACAATGTAATTTCACAAAGTAAAAAAACAAATCAAATACAAATTTTATTCAATTGACTATTTGGCAGTAAGTAATTCATATTTTGTAATTATTTTAAAACAGCGCCATCTGTTCGGCAACTGTGTTTAAAATATCCCGCTTTCAATTCATATTTTGTCAATATTTTAAAAAAGAGCCATCTGTTGCACAACCATGTTTAAAATATACCGCTTCCAAAAATAAAAAATGCATTAAAGTAGGCACTACCTTTAAATCGGTAAAAAAAATCGGCGTACTTTCACTGCTTTTTATCCACTTTCTTTTGGAAATAAGATATTTTTGCGGAAAAAATGTATCCTTTATGGGTATCAGGATACTAAGGTACCTCCTTACAAAATTTTGTTATAATCCATTCAGTAGTTTTTAAGTGTTACTAACACAAAAAAAGAAAGAGAGACAGACAGACAGACAGACAGACAGACAGACAGACAGACAGACAGACAGATAGACAGACAGACAGACAGACAGACAAGAAATGAGTTATTGTATGTTTAGATGACTCTTCTGTCGCTTTTTCGATTTTTCTTTTAGTGATTTTACAACACAAATTGAAGAAATTGATGGACTTAACATCAAACAAATCCCAAACTTTTTTTAGGAACATCGCAATATGCCAGACTTTCAAACCTCCCTAAATATTTGTAGATGACAAAGACAGAAATTGTCAATCGGATTTAATCAATAAAAATCAAACATTTCAGAGATTGCGGATATTTCAGATATACTATGAATCACTGGGATCTTACTGCCAGTCCCACGATGTCGCTCGATATCGATCGTTCGCACAATTACATTTAAAACAAATTCAAACATTTTGTTTTTGTTTTAAATGTATTTGTGTTAACGATCGACATCGAACGACATCGTGGGACAGGCAGTTACTTTCAAAGTTCGTAAGAACTATGTTGTAGGCGTACATTCAGACAATACAGGCATTATATTGCATTATTTCTAAATAGTTATGTATGTATATATGTATGTATATGCATCTAGGGTGGATTACTTAAGTTGACCAATAACTTCATGTGTTCTTTTTGACCCCGCATTAATTTCTAATTTCCTGGAACGACTTGTACCTCGTGCTACAACTAGTATTAACTTTTGATCCTACCAATTTTATAATGCCGACTGGTAACTGTCGACCTGTTTCCTCATTTCTAAATCTCTCGTAATTGCATATATTTTTACGAGGCTAAGGTACCCCATAGCATTCACATTTAATGTGTGTCTGCGCGTGCTCTTAGTTCTAATGCTAGCCAGTGATGAACAACAATGTATGCTACTATCTCAGTCTCTTTCCAGCTCAGTCTGCAAGTCTCATCTTCTTGAATTTTCATCTTGGCCAGATGATACTTGAAGTTTTCATAAACTGACAGTAGTGCAGTTACCCACCCTAATGTACATACTGTAGGTTAACAGTTATCCAGACTTAATTTAGACAACTTCCTCGCAGAGACAAGACGTTACTGCCATAAGGCATACCTCTGTTTTCTGCCTGCCGAGTGTTAATATAAATACATTTTAAGGGAAATTCGAAGGACCTAAAATATAAATATTAAGGGAAGTTCGAAGGACCAAAAATACTAGGTAAATTTTATACTATTTACATATATACAACTAAGAAAGAATACAACTCGTTTTATTCCTAAGTCATACCGTTCGCAAATATGAATTGCTGAGTAGGGAGTTACTCATCGGTAAAAAAAAATAATACAAAAATCGTAAGCAATTTAGTCCAGCAATAAATATTTTTTTGTTTATAAACAATAAAAAATGACTCGTTAGAAGCCAGCGATTCATTTAGAAAATTTTTATAGAAATAACTCAAAAAATTGACTGATTATCATACAAATATTCTAGACCAATTTGCTCGCTTGCATTGCAGAAACAGCACGTAAGCCTTTTAAATTTTTTTTATTTTTCCATTGATTTTTGGGGTTCGTTCAGTTCGATAAAGATAGAGAAGAGAAAAAAAGAAAAAAGTTTATATATTTGTTGTATAGGGTGATTCAAGTAGAGATACTTTTTTCAATAGCCTTTTTTTGACAGATCACGTTTGAGTCGTGTCATGCTGTCATGTTATTTTGTTTAGTATTGTTTGGCATTTCATAATGGAAAGACTTACGCCTTAATCTCTTCGCTCTATGGGCTCTTGAAAAGTTCCAAGAAGATCCGACGTTTTCGAGGCAAATTTTGTTTAGCGATGAGGCCCATTTCTGGCTCAATGGTATGTAAACAAACAAAATTGCCGCATTAAGGACAAAGACCAACGTGAAGAGATTCAAGAGCTGCCACTTCATCCAGGTTTGTGGGCCGGTGGAATCATCGGTCCATATTTTTTGAAAATGATGCCAGTGCAAACGTAACCGTCAATGGCGAACGTTATCATGATAACCGGCTATTTGATGCCTGAAATTGAAGCTCGTGATCTCGGCGACATTTGGTTTCAGCAAGACGGCGGCGCCACTTCCCACATATCGCATTAATCAATGGATTTATTGAGAGAACATTTCGGTCAGCACATAATTTCACGATTTGGGCCGGTCGATTGGCCACCAAGATCGTGTTATATCACAGCGTTAGACTTTTTCCTGTGGAGATATGTAAAGTTTAAAGTTTATGCGGACAAACCCGCTTCGATTCAGGCCTTGGAGGAAAACATCACGCGTGTCATTCGCCAGTTACCAGTCGAATAGCTCGAACGAGTCATCGAAAATTGAACTCAACGGATGGACCATATGCGACGTAGCAACGACCAACATTTGATAGACATAAGCTTAAAAAAATAAATGACAAGGAATGTTATTTCAAATGATCATAAACATTTTCGAATTTTCTGTGTTTTTTTTTTTTTTTTTTGTTTTCTTTAAAAAAGTAGGGAACCTCGAATTGGATCACGCGTTGTAAACAGAGTGGAATTGTCCCTGATGTTTGTTATTATAAGTTAAAAAAAAACTCTTAAGCTTATTCTCCTACACAGAAAACAATTTTTGCACCAATTAAAGGTTTTAATTAGTTTTAGAAGCAACTTTATTTTAATTTTTATTTAATTTATTTAATTAAAAAATTATTTTATTTATTCTTAATGAAGTGTATAACAAAATAAATTAAAAAATTAATTAAATTTATATCTCAGACCAATTAAAATCTTTAATTGATGGAAAAAAATTGTCTCTGTGTACAGTAGTAAAATTGTTTTGCTTTAAGGATAATTCTTTGCTATAAAGACATGTGGCTAAAGGAGATTGCTTTGATATATATTTCACTTTTAATAGAAATGTTGATTGTTATTGGCTCAAAATAAAATCCAAGCAATTAAAGTCATCACATGCTTAGTAGCCGAAGGCTCTAACCACTAACTTGGCGTATTTCTGTTTCTGTATTAAAGTTTCAAAGAAATATTTGTTCTGTTTCATTGCCTGCCAGTTGTGTCTTAATTCCATACGATTTATTGTAAAATATTTAGTTTCAGAAATATGCATGGCATCTGAAAATTAAGCTATTTGTGCTTAAATACGAAATTCTAATATAACGAGTATTTCTTTTATGTGGTTATGTCTCTTGAAATTTCGCTAAATCCCTTTCACAAAATTTCTCAACTGAGTGCTTAAGGATGTCTGTTGTTGTTTAGTGGAATACGCGTGTTGCATACTGATGTATAAACACAATAGAAGTTAAATATTTTTATTTAAACAGAAAAAAGCGAAAAAAAGGGGAAATGCAAGTAAAGAACCAAAAATTTTAAGTAAAGACATGAGTGTAATTTATATAACTTTTCAGCAAATTAGCAGAAAAAGCAACGTTAGGTGGGATTTTTTCCCATCGATTTTAAAAATTATTAAATTTATAAATAATATTCTTTCAACTCTATTGAGCAGCCATAGAGAATAAACGAATTTGAGCCTACTTAAGAAATCAAGAATAATTAACTAAAAATTGTTTTATTAATCGTTAATGTCTTGTATTCTAAAAAATGTACGGAACGTTACCCATAAGTTTTTTAATTAATTGATCAATTTTTTTAAGGCAATTAAGGAAGGTTATCCATCCCAATTGTTGCCCATTGAGTTACACACTGTGTAATTTTTTAAGTCATGGCAAAATAACCATATACGGACACCACTACGTGATAAAAGATCAAAAAAAAGACCCCTGTCTCCCAGTTTTGCCCAAAGTCCTCCAGGTTTTTTTTATGGGCCCTCAAAGATGTGGGGCCTCGATGTCATTTTTGCGAAAAAATGATCATTTCCTCAAGCTCATATTTTGCAAACCGTTTGAAATTTTGATATACTCTCTGAGGCAAAATTGTAGCTCTTGTCATAAAGAACAAAAATTGTGAACATATAAAATCAAAAAAACTTCATCTTCAAGGTCAAAATCGCAAAAAACTTTAAAAAATTAAATTTTTTTTAACTTTTTTCCCCTGTTCAGGTCCATAGGTAGCAAACCGTTCAAAATTCAAGGAAACAATCAACTAGGTAGCCGCAAAAGTGAAAAATTTCCCGAAAATTTTTTAGCTACCTAAGCGCTACCTAAACGGTGTTAAGAATCATTCATTGAGCTACAACTTTGCCTCAGAGAGTATATCAAAATTCCAAACGGTTTGCAAAATATGAGCTTGAGTAAATGATCATTTTTTTGCAAAAATGACATCGAGGCCCCACATCTTTGAGGGCCCATAAAAAAAAACCTGGAGTACTTTCGGCAAAACTGGGAGAAAGGGGTTATTTTTTGGTCTCTTATCACGTAGTGGTGTTCGTATAGGGTTATTTTTTTCCGTGTTGCACTGTGTTATGAAGTGTGTATTAAGAAAAAATGTGAAATTCACATCAAAAAGTATTGAAAGTTACTTTGAAAAAAAAATTTTTTAAAAGATATTGCTTTGAATTTGAATATGGTAACAAGTGGTTAACATCAGCCGAAAAGCAAAAACGATACATTGTTTTAATTAACTTCTGGTTAATGATAAAGAAAGTCAATTTTACATATGTGACCGCGCACAGAGAAAGGGACCTAACTAAGCCAAAATTATTAATTGGTATTTTTATGTTTATTAAGAGAACTGCTCCAATGGATGCTAATATCTGAAAGAACGAAATGTAAATTTTATCATCGAAAACGAAAAGCCATTCAGAAGAAAACTGCAAATGCATAATCAATTCGTTCAAAATCATAAATTGTCCGATTTTCATTTTTCTATTTTATTTTTAGGGTTCCGTACACAAAGTGTAAAAACGAAACCCTATTGTTTTCGCTACAATGTCTGTCCGTCTGTCAGCGCCTTTTATCTCTGGAACCGTAATAGGTAGACTCTTGAAATTTTCACAGATGATGTATAGTTGTTGCCGCTATAGCAACAAATACTAAAACTTATAGGATGTTCCAATAGAAATTTACGAAAATGTGTTTATTTCTTGAACTGTAGGAGGGATACACTTGAAATTTACAAACTGTAATAAAAACGTAAGTCGCCTTATATACAAGTCTAAAAAATAAACCTAAAAATTAAAGGGTGTTCCAATAGTGGTGTGATTTGCATGTATAAGGCCTAAGTTTTGAACCGTAATAGGTAGGCGCTTGAAATTTTCACAGAAAGTATATAACTGTGACCGCTATACTAGCAAATACTAAAACTTATAGGGTGTTCCGATAGAGAGGTGTTATTCACGAATATGTGCTTATTTCTTGAACTGTAGGAGGAATTCACTAAAAATATGCAAGCACTAAATTAAAATTAGTTCGCTATATAAACAAGTCTGAAAAAAATAAACCTAAAAATTAAAGGGTGTTCCGATAGTGGAGTGATTTGCATGTATAAGGCCTAAGTTTTGAACCATAATAGGTAGACTCTTGAAAATTTTACCAAAGGTGTATAACTATGGCCGCTGTAGCAAAAAATATTAAAACTTATAGAGAGGTGTTATTTACGAATATGTGTTTATTTCTTACAAACAGTAATTAAAACTTAGTTCGCTTTATAAACAAGTCTGAGAAAATAAACCTAAAAATTAAAGGGTGTTCCGATAGAGGTGTGCTTTGTATGTGTAAGGCCTAAGTTTTGATCCATAATAGGTAGACTCTTGAAAATTTTACCGAAAGTGTATTACTGCGGCCACAATAGCAAAAAATACTAAAACACGTCACTAAAAAGTGACGTGTTATTTACTTTTATGTCTTTTTTTTGAGCTGTAAGAGGAAACCACTTACAATTTGTAGACTGTAATTAAAACTATGTTTGTTTTATAAACAAGTATACAAAATTGAACTTAAATATTAAAGGGTGTTCCAATAGTGACGTGATTTGCATGTATATATCCTAAGTTTTGAATGAATAGGTGGAATCTTGAAAGTTTTACAGGAGGTGTATAACTATGCCCACTATAACAAATAATAAAAATTAAAGGGTTTTCCGCCAGTGGCGTGATTTGCATGTATAAAACCTTATTTCTTGAACCGTAACAGGTAGACTCTTGAAATTTTGTACAGAAGATGTGTTGCCACGGCCGATATGACAATTACTAAAAATTAAAGGGTGTTCCGACAGTAACATGTTTATAGTGACTTATTTTTTAATCGCAATAAGTAGACTCTTAATATATTTATAGAAAGGAAGTTGCCATGGCCACTATAATGAATAATAAAATTAAATGGTGTTCCGACAGTAACAAGATTTTATAAACCGTAATAGATACCCTCTTGAAATGTTTACAGTAGATGTGTTACGTCGGCCGCTATAACAAATACTTAAAATTGAAGTGTGTCCATTAGTAACGTGTTTTTCACGAATATTACCTTATTTTTTTAACCGCAATAGGTAGGCTCCTGATATTTTAATAGAAAGTGTATTACCATGGCCGCTATAAAATCAATTACATATTAAAATTTAAAGGGTGTTCTAATTATGATGCAATATTACTTTAATTTTAAAATTTTAAAATTTTTTATTACTTTAATTTTAAAATTTAAGGGTGTCCCATAAGACATAAAGAAATAAACAACTGGAATTTTTACATTATACTGAACATAGTACAGAACCCTACGTGTGTGAGTGTAACTCGCACTTGACTAATTTATTATATTTAAATTCATTTGTTTAACTATTTCTTAACATACTAAACATATTATTCTGGTCACTGGCAAATCGTAATGCATTTTGAAGTAAGGCTTGAGCTCGTTTTATTCTCTCTAAATTGAAAGAATTTTTTACAAATTAAATGATTAATTTACAGGAAAAAATTGGAAAAGTATTTTTCTGGACACTGGCAATTTTTAGTGCATTTTCTGGTTCTTTACATCATTCCTCAGCATTCTTCGCATCTATCTTCATTGGGTGGTGTATAGTTTAGGAGGTGGTAGACTTCGTTTTCACCAACTGACGTTAGATGATTGTATACAATTTTCTCGTTTTCTATTATATTTTGGTTGGTTAAACAGATGATGTTTTCACCAGCACTCCAGTTAGATAGATGCGAAGAATGCTGAAGAAGGACTTAGCTATTTAAAAATACAAAATAAGAAAATTAACAAAGCAAAATATGTAATTTATCTGTTAATATATTTTTGTTTGATATTATTGAAGTGTTATGTAAAGTGTAACAATTGTTGACAGGAATTATGGTTATATTCTTGTTTTAATAAATAAAATAAATAAATATTTATTTTCGATAATATTGATGCATAAAACTAGGGTAACGTTCAATACAAAAAAACAATATTGATAGCATTATTAGGGGATCCATTAAATGTTACTCAAATTGCAGTCATTTTTTATTATACAATATTACTAATATTTTTTATATTATTTATATCTTTATTTTGTTTATATTGGTAAATAAATAAAAAAAAACAAACATAAATATACATAGGAGTACAAAACGAGAATCATCCATATAAGTATATACATTTATATTTATGTAAATATATGCTTTTTGACAAACATTATTCATTTATAAAAAAACTATATGAAATACTGACAGTTACACAAATTTTCAAATCAAATGACATATGACCTCATGTGCAAATAGTAAAGGAAATAATTCAACTGAAATACAGACCAAAAATTCTTTATAAAAAAAACTAAAAATAATAACTTCACGCACACAATGACAATGACAACAATAAACAAATATCATTTAATTTACTCGGTATGTATGAAATTTTTTCACTTGGATTTTTAAAATGGGGACAAATAATGAAACAGCAAAATATTAAGAGAGCAAATGTTTAATACAAATAAACAAAAAATAAATCCATACAAACATAATACACGCACACAAACATATGTTATTTAAACTGCACATGTATATTTTTTTGTATGCAAATGCAGCATTTCTTTCTAAACAAATAACACCCACATACTTTGTAATCGAAATAAACTGTTTGAATTTCAAATAGGAGCACTTGATTATAAAAAAGATGCCAGAAATAAATGTAATGAGGTGTGAAAGAGTCAAGTTCGCCTAAAAGATAAGAAAGTCTTTCACAATAGAATATAACGCGTGATCCGTTTCGAGGTTCCCTACTTTTTTAAAGAAAAAAAAAACACAGAAAATTAAAATTTAATGGAGAATGTTTACTATCATTTGAAAGAACATTCTTTGGCATTTATTTTTTGAAGATTATATCTATCAAATGTTGGCCGTTGCTACGTCGCAGATGGTCCATCCGTTGAGTCCAATTTTCGATGAATTGTTCGAGCATTTCGACTGGTAACTGGCGAATGACACGCGTGATGTTTTCCTCCATGGCCTGAATCGAAACGGGTTTGTCCGCATAAACTTTAGATTTTACATATCTCCACAGGGAAAATTCTAACGGTGTGATACACGATCTTGGTGGCTAATCGACCGGCCCAATACGTGAAATTATGTGCTCACCCAAGTGTTCTCTCAATAAATCCATTGATTGATGCGATATGTGGGCAGTGGCGCCGTCTTTCTGAAACCAAATTTCGCCGAGATTACGAGCTTCAATTTCAGGCATGAAATAGTCGGTTATCATGGCACGATTGACGGTTACGTTCGCACCGGCATCATTTTTAAAGAAATATGGACCGATGATTCCACCGGCCCACAAACCACACAAACCGTTGTTTTTTTTTTTTTTTTTTTTTTTTGATGAAGCGGCAGCTCTTGAATCTCTTCAGGTTGCTCTCCGTCCCAAATGCGGCAATTTTGTTTGTTTACATACCCATTGAGCCAGAAATGGGCCGCATCGCTAAACAAAATTTGCCTCGAAAACGTCGGAACTTCTTGGAACTTTTTAAGAGCCCATAGTGCGAAGCGATGTCGCTTGGAAAGGTCGAGGGGCTTCAATTGTTGCACAAGCTGTATTTTGTATGCTTTAAATTTAAGATCTCGACGTAAAATGCGACCAAGTCATTTCATACGTCAATCCAAGTTGCTGCGAACGGCGCCGAATCGACTCTCCACGGTCTTCGTGTACACTCTCAGCTACGGCTGCTATTTTTTCTTCACAGCGTGCTGGACGTGGTCTATTCGGTCGAATATTATCCAATAATGAATGCTGGATCTCAAAATGGGTGATGGTGTTGCGGATAGTACGCTTAGTAGGCCGATTATGTTGACCATAAATAAGTTGAGCGAAGTGCACGAAACACATTCCTCACAGAACGTGAATTTTCGTAATAAAGTTGAAAGATTTGTAAATGTTGCTCAGGTGTAAGTCTTTCCATTATGAAATGCCAAAGAATAGTAAACAAAAAAAACATGCCAGCATGACACGACTCACATGTGATCTGTCAAAAAAAAGCTATTGAAAAACGTATCTCTACTTGAATCACCCATTATTAAAGTATGTTGCATTAAACACATAGAAAATATCGGGCTACCGTCTACATTCTGTCAAAAATAAAATACTCACGTTTATAGGAAGACGATTATTTTAAAGCCTTCAAAGCTACATGGCTACACGACCACCGTTGTGGCTGTAGTCAACTTTGGCTAATTTATTTTTTTGTATGCGACAATTTTATTTTATTCAACAGAAGAACATGTCACAAAATTAAAAATTACAAATTCATTTACAAAAGGTCATTTACAAAAGGTTTTGAGGAAATATGTATTTATTATTTTTTGAAAAAGTTATTTTATTTTGTAAAAGAAAAATATGTATTTCTACAACAATTTCAGAGTTTACGATGTATGTAGCTGTCGTCTTCAATATAATTAAGTAACTGACTACACGGCGACAATTGTAGCCATCTAGCCATGTAGCTATGTAGCCGCTGTTTTCTATGAATTTAAAGCATTACATATATGAAAACGTCTACAAGAACTCAGCGTAGAGTAATTCTTTTGGTGCTGCCTAATTGATTGTCTTATATGGCATTTTCAAGCTAACTTGGAGGTAAATTCACGAGTGCCTTGATTCTGAAAGAATAAAAGTTTTATTTGGATTCAGATACAATTTTGATTAATTTTTGATTTCAAATTGGATTGATTTCAATTATATAATTAACTAGCTCTGCTCGCACACGTTGTGTGCGTCCTGACAATATTTTTATCGATTTTGCTTTCAAAGTAATCAACACCAACCTTTAAGACTGTACCCATCCCTGGATAAAATTCTACAATTTATATCTGTACCTCGGAGGGATACAATACTATGTCCATTTTCATAACTTTACAGGAGAGCAGTTTTAAACTTTTGGTGTTCTATCCCTCTAAATGAAAGTGGACTTGGTGTTGTTTTAAAACATGCTATATCCGGTTCTAACTTGTACAGATATAAAAATCTAAAATCCTAAAAATTATTGTAAAGCTCTGTTAAATGTATGCCCCTATTACGGTTTACAACTCAACTCAGTTGAGTTGTCTAAAAGACAACTGCTACTGATGAGTTGTATTTTTTTAAACTTTTGTTAACCGAACTAACACAGTGTTGTAAACGGTGAAACTACAACAACTTAAATTTTTGACAAGTTGAGTTGTAATTGATAATACCAAATTGTAAAATTTCAACTGAATTAGAGCATTATTCATAGCTTGTCATTATTTTAAAACAGCGCCATCTGTTGCGCAACCGTGTTTAACATATACCGCTTTCAAATCGGTAAACAAAAATCGGGGTATTTTCACAGCTTTTTTCACTTTCTCTTGGAAACAAGATATTTTTGCGGAAAAAAGTATCCTGTATTGAAATCAGGATACTAAGGTGCCACCCCACAAAATTCTGTTAAAATCCATTCAGTAGTTTTTACGTGATGTGAACACAAACGAAAAGAAGGACAGACAGGCAATGAGTTACTGTTTCATTATATGTATAGATTAAGAAAGACTAAAGTAATATTATAATCAAAAAAAATAATTGAATTAATTAAAAAAATTTTAATTAAAGTTGTATTCGAAACTAATTAAAACCTTTAATTGGTGAAAATTATTTTTTCTGTGTAGAGGTTAGCTATTTCCCTTTTCTCTCCGTTTATTGAATTTACTGTTAATAACGAATTGAGCAAAACTTTCAATGTCATGAATTTTCGTATTTCGTATTTCGTGAGCCTTTTTCCCATAAACTCATAGAAGTTCATACGGGGTCCTACTACCCCGCTTCGGATCCTTTCAAGATTCTGGATCCATCAGTGAACCATTTATTGATGCAATTTCTGAAGTTTTTTTTCACTCCCTTTTATTAGACAAAACCTTATGGGCCATAACATCCGTGAATTGCTTAATAGGGGTAAGAAAATTCCCTATCTGCTCTCCTCTCGCTGTTTTAATCACATTTCGTTGGCAGCCGCCTTTACCAACGAGAGTGAGAGCTGTATAAATAAAATTGTTTATTGGCACAAACTCTATCCTTAGCTTAGAACACAAGCCTTTACTTATTAATTTAATGCTAAAACTAATATGGGGCTATAGAGTTCAGTTGTTGAAGGGGGCGGGGGTTTCACTTCCAGCGCATTTATCTTGAAAAACAAAAAAATATTCCGAGAATGATCACAAAGATCAAACGTACTATTGGTTGAAGCAAAAACATACGGCAAGGTATTTAAAACAGCTTGAAACACATTCAAGCCCGTTGGTCGGAAACATCCCAAACGTTACATTCGGTGTGTGAAGGTTATTCGAAACTTATCACATTCTCTTGTGTTACTCCTAAGGCAAGATCATGACTAACTCCTGCAAAATATTTGTAATGCTCTTAAGCAAATTTTATCTGTTGCTTTAAGCATGAACAGCTTATGTTACACATACGTACATACATGCATATGTAACTCACACTTGCAAATGACATACTTAAAATTTGTAATATCACTGATTCTGGCAAATAGTTATTTGCAATAAAGTTCAAAAGCGGCAAAAGCAAAAACGAAGTACCAAGAAGAAAAATATTTTGTGTAAACAATTTTCTTTTTTACCCATACACATACATATAAATTAATAACTCACATTTGTATAAAAAAAACTACACACATACATGCATATTAAAAATTCTGTGATGACTGTGTGTGTGTGTTTTTTTATAAAAATAAAATTTTTAAATTTAATTTTTCTATATTCGACTATAAAAAAGTAAAATTTATTACACAATCATTTCCAACTGAACATAAACATTGAATATTATTATTTGAGCGAGAGATTAAGAAAGAGATGGAGAGAGTGAGAGTGTGATATTAAAACATTGTATACTTTTCTATTGTAAAATAAGGCAAATATTATGTGCTTGAGAGTATGGAGATTGTCAAAGGATAAACAAATATTTAGATGAAAAATTATACTCTACGAGTATAATGGAAGTATGTTCGTGTATGTTAAATAAACTACAACTACAATAATATTTACTAACACATATGTATATCTGAACTTTGTTGCATATTTGTAATATTTTTATTTGCAGCTTCGTACATGTGAGCTGTTAGTTGAAGAAAATATTTTTCATATTGCACAGTAAATCGTAAACAATCATAACTCAAAATTTACAAATATTCAGGAAAGGCAAAAAACCACACCAAATTTTAAGTCTCTTATTTATTTATATAAAGGTACCCATGCCTGAATAAAATTTTAAAATTTATAAATAATTCTAAAAATTGTTGTAAAGCTCTGTAAAAGGTGCTTAAAATATTTTAATAACAATACGAGTATAATTCCACAAATTAAAAATACAAATCAAATACAAATTTAATCTAATCGGCTATTTGGCAGTAGGTAATTCATATTTTGTTATTATTTTAAAACAGCGCCATCTGTTGCGCAACCATGATTAATATATCCCGCTTTCAGTTCATATTTTGCTATTATTTTAAAATAGCGCCATCTGTTGCACAACAGTGTTTAATATATCTCGTTTTCAAAATAGAAGATGCCTTAAAATATGCAGTACCTTTAAAAAAGTAAAATTGCGTATTTTCGTTTTACTGCCTTTTCTCTACTTTCTCTTGGCAATAAGATATTTTTGCGGAAAAATATTCTATATTGAAATCAATATATTTCTATATTGAAATCAGGATCCTCACAAAATTTTGTTAAAATCCATCCAGTAGTTTTTACGTCATGCGATCGTAAGCAGACTTACAGGAAATTTTTTTTTTCGTAATTTTTTATTTATTGTATCTTCAATATAATTGAACTATCAATAATTACTCATATCTTAAGTCTAAAAATATACTTGTTAAGTCCAACCAGTGCTGGACAAAAAAAAATGTATGTTTCACGGTTACTGTAATTTGCGGGTTATCCCTCTGATGTACGGATGAGAGAAGCAGTGTCCCTCCTTCTTAGTCGAATGTAACCAGGTTCATTTAGTATGTTACGGGCCAGTGGATTAGGATGAGTTTCAAGCTTCTTTAAATAACTTATGGCAAGTTTCGCTATTTCCGCTTTAACTGTTGGCACGTTTAGATCTTTATGGATGTTCGAGTTTTTTATATACCAAGGAGCAGATGTAATTATACGAAGAATCTTATTTTGGCGCCTTTGAATTTTTTCTACGTTGGTAGCTGAGGCAGAGCCCCATAATTGAATGCCATAACACCATATTGGTTTTAGAATTGACTTATATAATAAAAGTTTGCAATCTAAAGCTAGAGTAGAATTTCTGCCAATAAGCCAGTTTAGTTGGACTGCTTTTAACTTCATTTGTGTTAACTTTGTTTCTATATGGCGTTTCCATGTAAGGCGCCGGTCAAGATGTATGCCGAGATATTTGACGTCTGAAAGTTGAGGTATCGTTTGGTTATTTATCCGAATAGGGGGGCAAGATTCTCTACGCAGTGTAAAGGTTATGTGAGTACATTTTTGTTCATTAACTTTTATTCTCCATTTCTTCAACCATTTTTCTAAATTGGATATGTGGTCTTGTAAATATCGTGATGCTACTTCGGGTCTTTCGTGAATGCTCAAAAAGGCTGTGTCGTCAGCAAATGTCGATGTGTGAACTCGGTTACTAGTTGGCATGTCTGAAGTATACAATAAGTATAAAAAGGGCCCCAATATACTACCTTGGGGAACTCCGGCTTCGATTGGCTGGGGTGAGCTCAAAAAATCTCCTTCTTTTACAATAAATTTTCGTTCGGTTAAATAACTATCTAGCAGCTTATATAGGTTTACGGGCAAATTCAGTTTTAGCTTGTATATTAGGCCTTCATGCCATACCTTATCGAATGCTTGAGAAACGTCGATAAAAAGCGCAGAGCAGTATTTTCTCTCTTCAAAAGTCTTCTTAACAACATTCACTAACCTGTGAGTTTGTTCGATCGTACTATGTTTTTTCCTGAAGCCGAATTGATGGTTTGGAATACATCCTTTGTCGCTTAGAATAGGGTTAAGCTTAGTTATTAACATCCTCTCAAACAGCTTTGACATATTTGACAAAAGGCTTATTGGTCTGTATGATGAAATTTTTGTGTGGTCTTTTCCTGGTTTAGGAATCATGGTAACCAAGGACACCTTCCACTCTGTGGGAAAGTACTCAAGACGTAAAATGGCATTAAAAATAAAAAGAACGATTCTGAGTGCTATACGGGGTAACTCAATTAACATCTTGTTACTGGTTTTATCAACGCCAGGGGCTTTTTTGGTGTTTAATTCCGTTATTGCCTTTTCAAGATCACCAAATTCAAATCTTATCGGGACTGCAGCGCTAGCCTCGACAACTGGCAACTCAACTATATCGGTCGATATATTTGGGGTAAAAACCTTTTTCAAATGTCCAGCAAATAAATTTCCTTTTTCGGTATCACTCCTTGCCCAACCTCCAGCTGAAGTTCGCAAGGGAGGCTTACGTAAGACTGGCCTTTTAAGGTTTCTACAAGCACGCCATAACGAATAATCTGATTGAGGAGTTACGTCTAGGTCTCCCAAATAGGCTTTCAGGGATGCTACTCTTCGAGATTCCAGCATGTCTCTTAGCCGGTTCGTGCATTCTTTAAGTCTGCTTTTGAGTTGAGGAAATCTCTGTGATTGCCATTCTCTACGAATTTTTCTTTTTTCAGCCAAGAGCCGTTCGATATCTGCAGAATAAATTTGATTGTATCTAGCTAATTGTCGGGTTATTGTTGAATGTTGGGCAGCTGATTTCAGGTTTTGGCCAAAATCAATAAGACTGCGCTCGACGTCTTCAGGTGCTCTTAGCGGGATGTTTTCCTAACAATGAGTACTAAGATACTTTCTATATTTCAGCCAATTAATGCTTGTGATAGTCATTGGTGATATGATGTTTTGTTTGTCCCATATATAGACGATAGTGGGTGAATGATCTGAGGATAATTCAAGTGACGCTTCAGCTTTAATCGTTTCTCTCGGAATACCCTTAATCACGCCAAAATCGATAACATCAGGTATTTTTTGTCGATCAGTAGACCAATAGGTGGGTTGTCCACTCGATATCACATTCAGATGCATTTTTGAAATTGTGTCAAACAAAACACGACCTTTTGGAGTTATTAGGCAGATCCCCAAAATGTATGTTTAGCGTTGTAGTCGCCTGATGCTATAAAACAGTGACCTAGTGATTTGAAGAAATCGCTGTATTGACTCTCTGATGTTTGAAACCTAGGAGGTGAATAAATCGAAGAAATAACTAAATTTTGATGAAATTCTTCAATGCAGACGTTTGTTGCTTGTAGGTAATCTTCACAAAAATCACACTGTAAATAATGTTTGATTCGAGCCTTTATTAGTATTGCTGAACCACCACATGCTCTGCCACGGGGGTTTGGTGTCATATTTATTTTAAAAAAGCTATTTGTTGTTAAGTGAGTCTCTGAAACCAGCATGACATCAATTTGTTCCTTCTTAAGGAAGTACTCGAGTTCATTTTTGTGTTGGCGCAAGCCGTTTGCGTTCCAGAAACATATTTTTAAACAGTTCATGGTTTGTTAAGTAACGCCTGCAACATAGTAGATTGCATGCGTACCATTTCTTGCATCATGCTGCTCATAGAGCTCATAAAACTGTTTATCGAATGCACTAATGTCTCGATGCTTGCTTCGAGACGATTAAAATTACCAGATGGTGTTTGTTCTTTAGGATGCGATTGCAAATTAGGAGTAGAATTAGTTGTCGGTGCCGCTTTATGTACTGAAGTATGATTGGTTTTTACCATATCTGCGTATGAAACATGTTGTGTTGTTGGTTGGGCTAACTGAGGATAATGAGCATTTGCTCGATATTGTGGGTGCTTAGCAGGAGTATTTGATTTTTGAGTGGTTTTCCTTACCATGGAAAAAACTGGACAGCCTCTGTAGTTAGCAGTGTGGTTTCCACCGCAATTGCTGCATTTTTTAACTTTCGAGTCATCCCTTGCTTTGTCGCATTGGGCGGAACAATGTAGCTCGCCACATACAACGCAAACCGGAGGCAACTTACAGTAAGCCCTAGTATGACCATATTCTTGACAATTTAGACACTGGACAGGTCCTGGACGCTTATGCGGCTCCTCTACAGTTATTTTACGGTGTAACAGGTATTTCAGATTGTAAATGGGGTGCGTTTCGTTCTTCTTCAATCTGATATCTCCAGGTTCCAGTTCAACGCGAAATAGTGGTTGGGGGACACGTTCCCGATTACGGACATTATCAACACTTACAGGAAATGACTTGCTGTTTTATTATATGTATAAATTGAACTCATATTCAAATTGAGACAATGATGCAAACGAAATTTTGATTTTCTGAACTAGTTTTTGAAAAAAAAAAAATAATAAATTTTGAATTGTGGCTGTTTTTGACTTAGTGTGCGATATGTATAGTTGAATATAGGATTTTCTCATAGTACCTAAAAACTCAATAAATATTTAATAAACTAAAGAACTTGTTTGGAATATTTAAAAAAGAAATTTAGCAAATATAGAAACATATTTTTAATAAAAATTAAATGAGGTCCTTTGGGGCGTCCTGACATTATTTGCTTTGATTTTGCTTTAAAAGTATTCCATACCAACTGTAAGAATCTTACTTTTATAGTGCTTCAGTTATGGTTTATGTATTTCTTTATATAAAGGTACCCATCATTGCATAAAATTTTAAAATTTATAAAAAATTCTAAACTGCTTAAAATTAAAGCTCTGTAAGAGGTGTTTAAAATATTTTAATAACAATATAATTCCACAAAGTAAAAATAAAAATTGCATTCAACTGGCGCTATCTGTGGCGTAATAGTAATATAAAAATAATAAAAAAAGTGTGTTGAAAATGTAAATGTGTTGAAAAAATCCCAGTTTTAAACCAAATTTTTTAGTACCTTTAAACCGGAAATTGCGTTTTTCACAGCTTTTTCTCCTTTTTCTCTTGGAAACAAGATATTTATGCAGAAAAAAAAAGTATCTTATATTGGGATCAGGATACTAAGGCACCTCCTCACAAATTTTGTTAAAATCCATCCAGTAGTTTTTACGTGATGCGAACACAAACGAAAAGCAGCCAAACAGTCAGACGGCTATGAGTTACTATTTTTTTTATATGTATATATAAAAACACCCGAGCAGCTAGGACTTAATTTATTTATTTTTTATACCCTTCCAAACAGGTGGAAATGATACTTGAAAGTTTGTCATTCCTTTTTCGACCCTATAAAGTATATATTTTCTGTACCCTTCCTATACATAAGCAAGTCGAGTTAGCTATGTCCGTTGAAGTTAATTTTGCTAAAATCTCCAGAAAAATTAAGTACGCCAATTTGTCAGGTATTATTTGGAAAGAGTAGCTTTTGAAATCCAGCATTATTGGTCCACAAATAGTGTACATATGGTTACAAAAAAGGCGATCGCCTGTAATTTTCTTACGTTTCTTTTATGTTATTGTTGTTTTTTCTACATGATTATTGCTTTTGGTTTTTTGTATTATAAATAGAAAATTCAGAATAAAATTCTAGATTACCAAAAAAAAAAAAAAATCGTAATTCCACTAAGCAATCGAAATTTCACAAAAATTTCACTAAAAAAATTTAAATTTCAACCAAAAATTTAAATTTCTGATAAATAATTTAAATTCATTAAAACCTGAAAATGCACAAAACAAAAACTTAAAAACTATTAACATTTCAAAAGTACTTTAAAATACCAACGTTTTGCCAAACCATCAATTTTCTATCCGTTTTAAAGTTGAAATGTCTTATCTCCAGACTCTAGGTAACTTATGGAAATTCTTGGTATGCCAATGTGTCAGATATAGTTTGTAGAAATATGGTATTGAAAATCAGTAAAATCGATCTATAAATGGTGGAGATTTCGTCAAAAAAAAGGGCGAGCGCCTCTATTTTGCAACAGCTATTCCCACGTTGTATATTATTATTTTATATATTGATAACACAGTGCAACACGGAAAAAAATAACCATATACGGACACCACTACGTGATAAAAGACCAAAATAAAAAGACCCCTGTCTCCCAGTTTTGCCCAAAGTCCTCCAGATTTTTTTTATGGGCCCTCAAGGATATGGGGCCTCGATTTCATTTTTGAAAAAAAATGATCATTTCCTCAAGCTCATATTTTGCAAACCGTTTGAAATTTTGATATACTCTCTGAGGCAAAGTTGTGGCTCTTGTCATAAAGAAAAAAACTGTTAACATATAAAATCAAAAAAACTTCATCTTCAAGGTCAAAATCGCAAAAAACTTTCAATTCTTATTTTGTCATTATTATAAAACAGCGCCATCTGTTGCGTAACCGTGTTTGAAATATCTCGTTTCCAATTCTTATTTTATCATTATTTTAAAAATTAAAATCTGTTTTATCGATTTAAATACCTTTAAATCGATAAAATTACATACTTTCACTGCGTTTTTTCCACTTTCTCTTGGAAATAAGATATTTTTGCGAAAAAAGTATCCTATATTTGAATCAGCATAGTAAGGTACCTCCTCACAAAATTTTGTTAAAATCCATCCAGTATTTTTTACGTGATGCGAACGCAAAAGAAAAGCAGACAGACAGACGGAAATGAGTTACTATTTTTTTATTATATGTATAGATTAGAATTATAAAATTCGCTTGTAATAGAACAAAGATGTTCAGAACTAGAGGTCAGCTATCTAGAGTTGAATCGACTTAGCCAGCCTCCTAGCAAAGACAAGATCTTATTAGAGGTCTGTTGCAGGCCGCCATCATGAGGTGGTGTAATCGAACTGCTGACTATATACTCGGTTACTGCAAACCATACCCTTGCACTTGTCAGCCGAGGGCTTTGTACTGGTTGTAATACTGATATATTTTTATGTGTATTTTTGGCATCTTCCTCATAAATCATCACTATTGTGTTAAAAACGATTATTTCCCTGTTCATCTTTAATTATTTGTCTGCTATTTAAATTGACATTCCATCCGTTTACACATCCTTTTGACATGCAATTATTTCCTAAAATTATGACATTTAACAATCGTTTATAAATTATTTTAATTAAACGCAATTACAACTGTTGTGCGTGCTAATGACGATGCCGTGTGTATGCGTACTTTCAATAACAATTCTTACTTCTTAGGTGGTAATGGGCTCTGACATTAGTGCGATCATTATTAGAATGTTTTGTATTTTATGAGACCCGCAACAATTTGGCTTAATATTATTATTTTGACTACTCGATTAATGGCATAATCAACTCCTTATTGACACCTTTAACGAAAAACCATCCTTTGCTCAAATTTATCCGCAAAACACACACATATACGAATACATCTGCATAAACAGATAAGTAAATTGAACCCAAAAGGATTACAATACATTTAGTTTAGTATCATCTTGACTATTTGCTGTTTTCAAGTTGTTGTTATACAAATCAATAGGTTTTGTTTTCTTATTCTTTTTGGAAAATATCTTGTGGTTGTTGTATGTTTGCTGTGAGTTATAGCGTATAAGATGTCCTTGTTTTAGCTGCCATTTGGTTTTTAGTACACATATTTAAGGCTTGTTTAAGAGTTTGTTTTTGGATCATTATGTTGGTCCTTAAAATAATCCTGGGATCCTTTTTCTTGTTTTAACAAAATAAATTCTTTCAATTTTAGTTTTTAATGTTGTTGCTATTGGTTTTTCCATAAAGAGACAACCTATGCAATCCTTGTTGTTTGTGGGTCACAAAATATAAACTTACTCGTTCTAAATGAATTGTAACCAAAACTTAAATTGCATTTATTTACACATAATGTGTGAGTGTGTGTGTGTGTCTGTGTAGTTAACCCAAAAAAAAATAATTTACATATAAATACAAAGACACACAAATACACAGCCATTTGGCTTTGTTATCCTGTGAATATTTGTAAAAGAGAAATATACAAAAAAAAAAGGGGGTTACCACACCAACAGGGAATACATAGATGAGTTGTGGTTAAACAAATAGGAACCAAATGCCCAAACCACAATACGTTTAAGACAGTTAAAAAAAACAGAATAAGAGAAGAAATAGGATACCAAAAGGAAATACAATTTTTCATATAATTTTATGGAAATGTTAGCATTTTATGTGATAATCACAAATGATGGTAATTTTGGGTTATTTTGCCAACTTAAATACAAATTAGTACAAAAAAAAAGGACCCAAAGAATTTTTGTCTTAGGAGACCGTTTTTATTATATTAAGCACCAACAAGAAAGCGTGAATTATTTATTAAGTAAATAATTTTGTTTATTTTAATAATTTTAATTTAAAATAAACAAATTCTTAAGTACAAATTTAAAGTTTAAGGGAGTTTACGAGGGTAGGTTAACATGTCTTTAGAAAAGCACATAAGAAGTTTAAAAATTAACTAAGTTCTTGAAAAATTTTCAAGTTTTAAAAATTTTACGTAGACATGGTAGATCGAAAATTCAATTTAAGTTTTAATGAGGACTCAACCGTTCTCTCAATAGCGTCACCCTAGGAGCGTAAGTAGAGCACCACGGATTTATACAATTTTTATAGACTGGCCATATATTTGTTTTCAACTGATTTCGAAAATTGATTCAACATTTTTTGTAAGTTTTATTGAAAGTTTTTGTAAAAATATTATAGAAAAAAAATTTTTAACCATTAAGCCCAGTACGCAGCTCACCTGAATTTCAGTTTCCCATAAGAAGTATGTGTAAAAAAACAGCCTGAAATTCAGGTTGGAAAATTTTCAGGCAACTTTCCGTGTGGCAGTACGCAGCTAAAAAGAAAAGTAAACGGAATTTTTGACTATTACAGGGTGTTCTAACAGAAAGTGTAGACTTTTTTTCTTCAACTGAAACAAAAATTAATGTTCAGGCAATTTTTTGGAAACGGAATTTATGACATTTCATTTTTTTTATACATTTAAAATATTTTTTGTTCATTTTTGTGTCGATATAATGTTATTGTGTACAATATACAATAAAATTTTAAGAACACGACAACATGATTTTTATTTCTACAAACGACCACATGATAATTTTTACTTTTGTAGAAATATAGGAAAAAAAATCAAACCTGAAATTCCGTAGAGCTGCGTACTGGGCTTTAAAAAAAAATTGGAAAAAGTTAATTTTAGGTAAAAATTTATTTAGGAAATTTTTTTTTAATTTTTTCTAAAATGTTGTATTTTTAATTTTTGGTAAAATTAGAAATCTCTTGTAATCTATATTGCATTAGAATAGTCAGACAAAAGCAAAAAAATACTTTAAAAAAAATTGGAAAAAGTTTTTGTAAAATATTTAGATTTTTTTTTTTTTTTTTTTTAATTTTTAGTAAAAATTTATTTGGGAAAATTTTTTTTTAATTTTTTGTAAGTTTTTAATTTTTTGTAAAATTTTGTAATTTTTTTTTTTAATTTTTTTGTAAAAATTAGAAATCTCCTGCAATCTATATTGCATTAGAATAGTCAGGCAAAAGCAGACAAATCCTTAAAAAAAAATTTCATCATATTGACCCCTCCCCCGCAATGTGCCATTTGACTGCACCTGGTTACCAGTGGGCACCCTGTGGGTCTATTGGTTACCTCTATGTGTATTGCTTTCCATAAAGGCCTTTAATAAAAATCAAAGCAGCAAAACTTTACCAGCCTAAAAAAAACAAAAAAATAGCCCCTCGCAGGGGGGTTAATAATTACCCAAAATCTGTATGCTTTCCTTGCGATCTACTTGTCGCGATCTAATATTTATTTAACAAAAAAGCAAAAGATAATTATTAAAACCGAAAAAAAAAATAAAAACAACATGAATAAATATAGGTGTAGTTTTTTGCCCGCAACCTGTTTTCGAATCGTCTGTTGCTGAATTGCAATTCCAAAATTTTCCAAACTATGACTGGCAAATTGTTAAGCTCAAATCTTCTGTACCTCGTCTGGTGCCTTGACGCCTCAGCTCACTATGTCAATTTTTAGCATAATTATATTTGGTATATTTTTAAAGACAAAAACATGCACAACAAGTTCTTGGTAGAAAGCGAAATTAAAAAATGTTTGTTACTTATACTTTTAACAAATAGACTACAGCGGCTACACAGCTGCACGACCACAAATGCCGTTGGCTACAATCGGGGCACTTTTGTTTGTTTACATACCCATTGAGTCAAAAATGGGCCTCATCGCTAAACAAAATTTGCCTCGAAAACGTCGGAACTTCTTGGAACTTTTCCAGAGCCCAAAGAGCGAAGCGATGTCGCTTGGGAAGGTCGAGCTGCTTCAGTTGTTGCACTAGCTGTATTTTGTATGCTTTAAATTTTAGATCTCGACGTAAAATGCGCCAAGTCGTTCCATACGTCAGTCCGAGTTGCTGCGAACGGCGCCAAATCGACTCTCCACGGTATTCGTGTACACTCTCAGCTACGGCCGCTATATTTTCTTCACAACGTGCTGGACGTTGTCTATTCGGTCGAATATTATACAATAATGAATGGTGGGTCTTAGAATTGGTGATGGATAGATTCCTAACAGAACGTGAATTTTCGTAATAAAGTTGAACGATTTGTAAACGTTGTTCAGGCGTAAGTCTTTCCATTATGAAATGCCAAAGAATACTAAACAAAAATAACATGACAGCATGACACGACTCACACGTGATCTGTCCTAAAAAAAGGCCATTGAAAAAAGTATCTCTACTTGAATCACCCATTATCTATAATTGTGTCAAAATACTTAACTTCATATAAACGTTTTTATTTTAATTTTGACGCGTTGTAGCCGGTGGCCTGCTGTCGTCTGTATGTTTCAGGCATACTATTGATTTTTTTTTTAACTTTTACAATCATTTTTTTTTTCCTAAAAATACTTGCTTTAAGTCTGTCTGTATGTTATTAGCTCGTTATGCATAAAAACTTGTTAAGAAACACGTTTAACAAATTTGCATTGATGTTCTTTTTTTTTGCTTCATTCAGCCTCTCTGGCTAAAAAACTCGTAAAAAGAAAAAGTTTTTCTTTTAACAAATTTTCATCATTATATGGTTATTGCTTTTATTAAAAATGCAATGTATCACAAAAGGACGGAACTGAAAGGGATATTTTTTTTTTCTTTTTGTGTTTGTTATTTAACTTTTTGTTACAGTTTTACCACGTCTAATAAGTTTGTTGTTTTTTTAAGATTCTTAGAAAATTTTGTTAAAAATTATATTGTCCCAATATAGCCCAACACCTAGTAAATAAAATACAAAAATTTTAAGTTGCAATTTACCCCTTACAGTGGGTATACTTATGTTAAAGACTGTAAATAACTTCCACTTTACACTTAATAACAAATTGCACAAGTTTGCAATTATTTTCAATTAAATACCTAATTATAATTTTCACTTAATCCATAAAAGTATAAGTTAAAAACTAAACACATACTTAACCTTAATAGGATTATGTTGCATGATGCACTTGTATTTATTTTGCAGTCTTCTTGCCAAATTTGCTTTGCCAAAGAAAATCTATGCAATCTAAACAAACCTTAACAATTTTATATTACATAACTATTAATTCAAAATAAATTTCATTATAAAATCTATAAACTAAAATGTAGATGGATTTGCATTTATTTATTAAAAATTTCCATATAAACAAAAATTTTGCCAACTAGAATTCTTAACTTTAGAGATGATAGATAAATTCATTACTCTGCAGCTGGTTTGGAAAATATGAAGCTCAATATTAGGCCATAAGGAAACTTATAAATACCTTACTTACGTCAAACTTAATACGTTTTGAAAAAAATATAGCATGCGATAAAAAAGTATTCCCATACATTGTAATGTGTTTTTGTCGTAGGCTGAGGTAGCTTAGTCTCGTCCAGGGTTTACTTACGGATTCACACAAATCTTAAGAATTACAAGAGATTATTTTTCCCTTTCTGGGATTAATCAAATCTATATTCTTTATTTAATATTATAATTTGTCACAATACGAATACAAAATTACGATAACTGACGCACGCCAGCCCGACTGATTCGTCAAATAGCTGGTTCGGCTGTACTGGATGGATACGCAGGTTCGGTAGATAACTAGTTCGCAAGTTCGGGTTACTGGCAGTGTTGGGATCTGACAAATTGTACTGCCCCAATGAGAAAATTGTACCAAATCTGCATCAATTGTACCAAAATTTTGCATTTAATAAAAAAACAAACAAAACATACATGCAGTAGCTCGACATTATAATAGGAAACATCAAAAATCAAAAAAATCAAAACTCCACAAAAGTAACCATCTAAATCCGGATTAGTATTACTGGAGTTATTTTTAAGAATAATTAAAGAGCCGTCTAATTACCAAAAAACCCCTTTCGATTTTTTAATAGAAAAAAATGGAAAAATATATCAGCCGAATACTGCTGGAAACTAATTGAGGCGATGAGACTATATTTCAAATGCTGTAGTTCAGCATAAAAGGTCTTGCAAACTAAAGGCTGTCAAAGTAAATAATAAAAACACTGAACATAAATCAAGTATGTTGCAATTTAAAAATAAGAAGAAATGTTTATTATTGTAAGAAAAAGTATAAAAAAATATTCATTAAATAAAAAAATTTATTCTATAAATTTTATATGAAAGTGTACCAAAAAACCACGAAGTGTACCAGCTGATGTGTAGATTGTACCAAATTGGTACAATTGTACCACAAATCCCAACACTGGTTCAATAGGCAAATTCGGGATACAACTAGTTCGCAGGTTCTGATGATACTAGCTCGGGTTACTTAATCTAGGTTCGTAAATACGTACGTACAATGTCTTATTGTTAGATTTTTACAGTCAGCCGAAGCCGCTGTGTTAATTTATCATACTTGACCGAGGTCAGATATATAGTAAAAATGGTTTATCAGGTAAACCAGCCGGCTCTTCTATTATACGAGTGCAAGGAATAATATCCAAGTCTTTATGATGTCACAAATTCCTGTCTTGGGTGGATTGCAACATGCCGGTTGACTGCTAACCTTTAATACTTATACTAATTTTAACATATACTAAATGAGAATTATTAATATATTTCTAGTTGCTGGTATACTTTCTACATTATGGTTGTGTTTACAGGCAGTTATGGTTGTTTTTACACGACACGTTGTTTTACCAATATATAAGAATATGTACGTGGGGATAATTTATATTATTGCCACGTTACAACATTTAGTACGTATTCTGCACAGACTTTTTTTAAGAATTACGACAGAATACCTACTTAATGTATGAGAAAACTTTTTTAACCCATGCAATATTTTTTCAAAAACATATTTAGCTCGACATATTTATCAATTTTAATTTTTTTTATAAACTAAAATCTGAAATCTAGTGTTTTAATTACAAAAACTTATTCACCCTTATTTTATTTGACGTCGTCGTCACAACACGACGCGGCTTTGTTTAACTTGGTATGGCCTTCGGTGACATCAATATTTATCGATGACTATTTATTTTTATCGGCTGTTTTGTAAGAATATGTGACGCCGTTATATTGTTGTGTTGACAACGTCAACACGTCAACAAGTTGAAGTGCTACAAAATTCAAAATAGAAAACAACCAATTCGAAAAATTGGTGGAAAAATTAAAAAAAAAATCCTTCCATGGCAAGAGGCTTCTAAAGATTATTTATTACTCCCAGCAATTTTAACTAGCTGTGGGTTGGTTTTGCTACTACATTAAATGGACGGCCAAGGTCTCAGTATGGGTGGCAAAAGGTGGGAAAATGAAATATATATAGAGGAAATTATAGGAAATATTGATTACAGACTTCAAGTTTAAGGTACAGAAGATAATGGTGGTATCCATTACAGCTTAAGCTAAGGCTACTGGGAGTGAAATTAATAAACAATTTATACTTAGCCCGTTAGGAGAGGCTGTAGTAAATATCCATACAATTTGAAAAGCATCTCTGAATTATATATCGAAGGAATACAGTATAAAAATCGGGCAGTGAGTGCAATTGAAATAGAAATGGCTGAAAATTTTGCTTATGTCGGTAAATTGTCGACGGCATCGTGAGACTGTTAGGGAATATCAAATTATAGTTAAATTGATGGCGACGTCAATACAAAGTGATGTCGACTCAAAAGTGACGACATTGATGCCAGCGCCAAAAAGTAATTATTCCATGCCGGGCAGTGTTTTTAAGACCAGAGGTAGAAAACAATTCCAAGAAGATGAAGCTACAACCCACACAGCTCGACCAACTATGGCTCTCCTGCGCGAATAGAATTTGGGTATAGAATAATATCGCTTTTTCCTGATTTCTTTTCATTTTTTTAAATAAGGAAAATTTTTTTTTTTTTCAAAATATTTAATTTAAGGTGAAGAGTTTTAGTATTAAATTGTCACCCACATTATTTATTTACGTGCTATTTTGAGTGAATTGTTATAATTTTGAATTCCGCAATTGTTTCAAAAAAATATTGAAAATAATTTAAAGAGGGTTTACCTGATCCCCAAGGCCTTTTCACTGATTCCTCAAGTCAGGTCGTCAAAAAAATATATTATTTAGTAATTTTTTAATGTTTAATGTTTTTTACGACAAGCTATTTTTTCGATCTAAACATTCTCTTTCAATCGCAGTTATGGTTTAAAGGACTAACGAATCATTTTGTTATTTTTATTTTGGATAGGCAGATTAGCGAACCTAGAAAAAAATTCAAAATATATACACAGAAATAAATATTTTCCCAAAAAAAGGTTTTAATTTCTTTTAGATTAAAAATTAATTAAATAATTAATTGATTCAATTAATTGTTTAATTAGGATTTTTTTGCTATGTTTTAAACAAATATATGTATGTATATGTATATGTATATATTTGAATCAATTAAAAAAATGAATTGAATTTTAATTTAAAACTGATTAAAACCTTCAATTGATGAAAAAACATTTTTCTGTGGATCTACGCAAATTGCCTTAGTTTTCAAAATATGTATGAAAATAGTCTATATAATCCCCTCTCTTGACTTTTCAGTTGTAAAAAGAAGTATTTATAATAACGAAACAATAGGGCTGCCCTTAAACATGTGATCGATAAAACTGTTTCTCAAAAGAAAACTGTTGAAAGCCCTACCGGAGTTTTCAAGTGATATCTTTAAATGCTGGGGGTTACCGCGTAAATCGATTCGAATACAAAATCATTCGAATTTGTATGACTTATACATAGTGTATCGAAAAGGTTTTCTTTCGAATCGAAATACGCAGTAACCCCGAAAATCATTTAAATCTTGCCAAAAACCAAAAATAATTTTGCTTTATAAACCACAGAATATTGTACATTATACAAACGGCTTGACAAACTTATCTAGCTAGTCTTGACACTCGTAGTACAAATGGCTAGTTAATAATTTGTAGCATTTCTACCTTTAACTAGTTAAGTGCTTTTAATTATATTTTTATTAAGTATAGACATACATATGCTTACATTTACATCATCACCCTTTATACACAACAGCAACTATTTATAATACTTTAAGAGTGTAATCATTACAATTGGGTATTTTAATATTAAGCCCTACAATTGCATACCTAATTTTTTAATTCCCAGCAAACTTGAATATTTTTATCAAATTAGGAATGGTTTGGTATCAATCATTTGCTTAAACTATAAACGTTAAACAATAATTTGAAAATAGTTGGTAAATATTTAGTAAATAATAGCCCTGCCCTGTAAGCAAAAAAGTAGAGTTTTTATTTAATTTCATCTTATTCTCAAACGTTTGTCTTAAAGGTTTGAGAATTAATAATAATTCACATTTTTTCAAATGTGAATTAATATTAATAATTTTTCAAATGTCAATTAATATTAAATCGGAAACACAATTAAAATTTTATATTTCAGATTCATTAATTTTGAATTTTTAAAAAATATTGTTAATTTCGACACTGGTTTATATATGTTCCTTTCTCGCCTCGAGGTAGCATAGGGCTATAAACACTGATTTAAGGTTCGAGAAAAACTTCAAATTTATAATCAGAATATAAACGCACCATAACTTTATCGAAACGTTCGGCTTTGTGTTTGTTGGGTTATAAGATATATGTATGTAAACAGATATGCTACGTAGGTATATAAAAAATCATTCTTGCTCCTTGATATTATATGCTTTGAAAAATGTTGTAAACTTATTTTAATTGATTGAAATTTAGTTAAACAGACATAATTACATTATTTTGTTTGTAATAATTATTATGTGGTTTTGTATATTTAGATACATACATATATTGTTTATACTAAACTTCTAATAATATTATGTAATGTACTAATAAAAATAATATTTTGGTTTGATATAAACAAATAACAAATATTATACTTTATACACACACAACTACAAAAGCCGTTGTCTACAATTTTCGCCGTGTAGTTCAGCTATTTAATAATATTGAAGACGACAGCTACATCCTAACGTCTGATATTGCTGTAGACACACATATATTTTACTTTTATAAAAATAAAATAACTTGAAAAAAAACCTCCTGATTGATAAAATTTTATTATGCTTCAAACATATAGACGATAGTGGCTACACAGCTACATGACTACAAATTCTGTTGGCTACAATTGTAGCCGTGTAGTCAGTTACTTAATTATATTGAAGACGACAGCTAATTACATCGTAAACTCTGATATTGTTGTTGAAATTCATATTTTACTTTTATAAAATAAAATAACTTTCTCAAAAAAAAATAATAACAAATATTTCCTCAAAACCTTTTGATTGTAAATTAATTTGTAATTGTTAATTTTCTTCTGTTGAATAAAATAAAATTGTAGCCATGTAGCTTTGATGGCTTTAAAATAATCGTCTTCCTATAAAGGTGTGTATTTTATTTTTTTACAGTTTGTAGTCGGTAGCCTGATGTTATGTTTAACTTCTTAATTACGTTATATTCTCTTCTGTTAAAAAAAAAATTGTCACAAAAAAACTAGGAATTAGTCTATGTTGGCTATAGCCACGCCACAACGGTGAACGTGTGGCTATGATGACGTGAAAATAGTCGTCTTGATATAAACGTGTGTATATTATTTTTGCAGCTTGCAGTCGGTAGCCTACTGCCGTCTATGTGTTTAATGCATTAAACGTAAAAAAAATACATTATGCCATTGGAAAGATAAGAATACCACCAGGTGGTTCAAATACAAGTATCTTTTTTAAAGTTTTTTAAAATTATCTAAATTAACTTAAGAAATAATTATTCCCATTATTTATGGAACACAATTTCATTCATGTGACTGTTGCGGTTGGTTTCGCAGTAGCTTATTCTGTCAGTCCAATTTTACAAGACTTTACGGTTTCTGGTTCTTATCCGCAATGGTGTAAAACATTTCTGGATTATTCGCATAGATATGGTAACGACGCAACTTTCATTCGGACATCGCCAAGATGGCTGATAATAGGATTACCGATGTTAGTACACAAAAAAAAAAACGATTGTTTGATAAGCTGTGTGACATGGTGCGTCTTCCAGCTGAAATCAAAGGTTATTCAACTTCATACCCACAATTTCAGATTATAAAAATACCTCATATATGGCTATATAGCGCTCAACCTTAACTGAAATTGCATTGGACAAAATTGGACAAAATTCACTCGAAACTATCACTTTCTGCAGATAAAGATACTTCTCTACAATGATATTCGGGTTCTTCGATCTATAGATGCGAAAATTTTGTTTGTTGACATAACCGCCGATATGAAAATGCACCTCGTCAGACAAGCTGATTGGCCTAATTCGATGTCTGATTGAAACTTCTGTATGACACAAACTGAGAAGCCGTAACTAAGTGGGTGGCCGTTTGCCTTAAACAGCTGTGTTGAGATCGATGGCTATTCGACGTTAGGTAAGTCGGTCAGGTCCAAACTGCTGCAGCAGTTTGTAGCTTTGTGGGGATTCGAATATTTTGTATTTCTGGTGATGTCGTTTTGGTGTTTCGCATCTTCTAACTTAATGGGTACCAATCCGAGTTCGACCTTTATTAGGCCGCTAGTAAGACATTTATTTTTAATGACGTTTGGTTAAAAAAGAATTAATATTCAAGTGAGGGACCTATATTTGAGGACGTACAGTCCATTGAGGTCGCAGTAATTTGAACTTCAAGATTCTCAGCCGTTCAATCGAAATAGTCCTGGCCAATGTAATGAGTATTGGGTACCCAGTTTTGAGTATTTGACCTTTTTTCGATTACTTAATAATCAAAAGTAGTTACTCCATACTTTTAGGGTTGTATTTTTTAGAACGACTACAATATAATTTTCAACTGCGTACCAAAACCATGTCATGTTTTCTTGACTTTAGATTGTAGTTGATTTAAGCTAACAAATATCATAACGTTTCTATATGTAAACGAAAGTATAGAGTACTATTGAGTACCCAATTGAATAGTAATGAGTAATAGAAAGTGATAGAAATTGCCAGCACTTAGTTACACCACCTCAAAACTGTAAAACGCCAATGAAAACAAAGAATAGAAAATTTAAAACCTTCTAATGGTATGTTTAGACGACATGTTGGTAAGATCTGACATGTTACATGGCCACTGCATAATTTGCGCGTGTTATACGATTGTTTTAAAATATTGGATCTGTTAAACTTACATATGCAAAGTTGTCTGCCAAAACTTTTATTGTTTGTGTTCTTTTTGATCTGACAAAGTAATTGACACTAACGGTTTTTGGCATAACACAGCTGAGTGCTCAGAGATCCAAACCATTGGAAAATAGTCCTCGGTGTCTAAATGCTAAATATATTGACGTTAACTGAAGCCGTCAGAATCCAATACTTTATAAGAACAATAACTTGTTTTTGACTTCTTTTTTGTGCTTAGCTGCTGGCCCCACGACCTCTTGTTTGTGCCCTGCTTTAGTACCATTCAAGACTTTTTCAAGATTCTCACTCGCTCCATAAATCCATAAAAAGAAACGCAATTATATTTTTTTTATCATTTAAAGAGAATAATTATTCAAGTACTTTTGAACAATTAGTAAAGTTTTACATTGTAAACAAAATTTATATGTTGTTATTGTGTGTACAGCATGTTGTGCCTTTAAATTTTCAGTTGTCTGCAGCCGACATTCAAATACAAGTTCTTTATCGTCTACGAGTTGCTTGGATTGTCTGCATATAATTGATTTATTAACAGTCATAATTTTTATTATTTTTATTAAAAGCATTTGTCACTTTAATTGTCGTACATTAATTTATTTTAAAATACATTTCCATTCATTGTTCCCTTGCTTTAGCCTCTGTATTTGAGAGCAAGGATTAATGTTAGTGTTGTTTGTGTGTCTGTGTTTGTGTTTTTATAAGCAGGATACCAGCAAAATGTTTTAAAGACATAAATTTATTTGTATTTTACACTTTTTTAAGCTGTCAAATAAAAAAGAAACTTGTTGCAGTGGAAAATTTTTATCTGTGTTATTGTCTGTTTGGGATTTGAACATAAATTTTCACTTCTTGTTCATATTTCTTTTTTTTATCATTGTCAGTGATTTAGTAGGCAACATTAGGATGTTTTCAGCAAAAGTAGGTTTGCTATATATATTAAAATAAAATATGGTAATAATCGACGGAAAATATGGTTCTTATTTATTTATTTTTTTTTTTGTAAAAAAAAAATTTTATCAACACCCCAGTTGAATAAAAATTTAAACAAAATAATTTTGCTAAAGAGAAAATTTTATAGAAAATATTCTCAGAAAAGCGATACGGTTGTTTGTTAAAGTATATTATATAGGGCGTTTAAATTAAATTTCCATTTTCCCATAAAAACTAATGTAGATCTGGCAACTCTGTGCTGAGTTTATTTTGCCATCTTATCATTAACTAGCTGTGCCGACACACATTGTGTGCGTCCTGACAATATTTTGTTCGATTTTGTTTTGAAATTAATCCACACCAAATTTTAAGTATTTACTTTATATAAAGGTATCCATCCCTGAATAAAATTCTTAAATTTATATAACATTTTTTCAATTCAGATTTTTTAATTATTTTAAAACAGCGCTATCTATTGCGCAACTAGTGTTTAAGAATACCGCTTTACAAAAAATATCAGATGCCTTAAGGTATCTAGTACCTTCAAATCGTAAAAAAAAAATTGGCGTACTTTCACTGCTTTTTCTCCACTTTCTCTTGGAAATGATATTTTTGTGGAAAAAAAGTATAATTTATTGGAATCAGGATACTAAGGTACCTCCTCACAAAATTAGGTTAAAATCCAACTAGTAGGTTTTACGTGATGCGAACGCAGACCGACAGACAGGAAATGAGTTACTGCTTTATTATATGTGTAGATAAACTAGAGGTCATAAAGTAGCTCTGGGTTGATAAAACAACGCGCGCGCGTTATTGTCATTAGTCAATCAGGGCGTTCTTATCTTCGGCCTTTGAATGGTTTGAGTCTGCGATACATTTATTGCTGGTTGCATGAATCAGCCACATGCAATAGTTTTGGACATCGTTTATAACCTTATAAATTTTACTTAATAAATCGTACATTGGCAGAGCACCATATAAAACTAAAATTTTTATGCAAGGAGTACCAATAAACTCAAATTTTCATCGGGGGAGCACCATTAAACTCAACTTAATTTTAATAAGCTGAATTTGGGAATTTTCACTTTTACTTCCTGTTCGATCTGTTGCAGATCCTGAAGGAGGATAGTTAATCTCATTCAGTCCTTCCGACGGTGCCGATGTCATCCTTACACGCGAGAAGTACATGTGACGGTTGGTGTTGATTGTCCCTTTTTATTAACTTTAGCTTTTTTCCAAAACAGAATGTTTAAGACGTTGCCCGACAGACTAACTAACAGCTGTCTTTTGTATTAATTAATGGAGTAGAAATATTTCTCTTTTATCGGAGTATTAAATGTTTTCTTACAGGTCAAATATTTGGTCGATTGTTGAATAAATCGGGCTGAGGTCAAACTGATAGGGTGGAATCAAGTCGGCAACCTTAGGCATTATTCTTTCACTTAATATAGATGATAATATGTTATATGCAATGGATAGGAGACTTTTACTTGTAGCAGTTGTCCCCGTATGCTTAGGTTCCAATCATCGGACCGCATCTCAGATTTCAGTAGACTGGCTAATGCATGTGCCTTATCATCTCGTCTCCTTCGTTTTTATACAGGTTTGCTACTATTCATGTCTCGCTTTGTTCCAAGGCAAATTCTATTTTTTTATATAGATTTCAGGGGGGAAAATGCTCACTAGATGAATGAAATCATATGAATGAAATCGAAATGTAGAACTATATATAAAAATTATAAACAATTTTTGTATATATGTATGGAATGTGACAATTGCAAATAAACAGAAAATGTCTAATTCGCCTTGACACACATATATTGGTTATAATATAAATATACATACCCCTTTAAAAATAAATAAAAATTATTAAATTTAATATAACTTTTCCGTAATCTTTTTTTATATTTTATATATTCTTTTAATTGTTTAACTTTTTTATATTTGCAGGTTACAACCGTTTAAACGAATACATATCCCATTATGAAACATTAGATTATGATCATCAACACATACGCGCTAGTCACCACAGAGCCCGTCGATCAGTGACCAAAGATCATTTTGTACATTTAAAATTTCAAGCACATGGAAGAAACTTCCATATTAGATTAAAACGTGATTTACATACATTTAGTAATAAGTTAGAGGTAAGTTGAACTAATTGCAAACTAAAAGCTTAAAGACGTTCTGGAGACAATCTAATTTTTTGCCACTCGAATGTTGTAAAATCGAAAACTCTTTCGATTTGACAAAAAAAAAAAACAAATCCCACTATTAAATGGTTTCAACTAATCACCCCTATTCTATTTGGCGTCGTCGACATAATACGATGACATTTTGTGTCGACGGGTTTAAATTGTTATTTAATTTGTCGACATCAGCATTCTTCCTCGTTGAAGTCCAAATCGACAAAAAATTTAAACAAAAAAATAAATAATAGATAATCCGTCGACGTCATCATAAACCTGTTAGGAAATTATACTTGAATTGATGACGACGAGTGATGTCGCCTTAAAAGTGACGATGATGGCGTCGACGCCGAATAGAATAAAGCTGAATATTTTTCTATAAGCAATTATTACGATTGTCAAAAAAAAAATGTTTTTTCAAAAAAATTAATTAGAAAATTCATATTTCCTTCCCAGATAATTAATAGCAATGGCCCTCTTGATGTATCTACTGATCATATTTATGAGGGTGATGTGATAGGGGATCGTAATAGCTATGTATTCGGTTCCATATTGGATGGCGTATTTGAGGGTAAAATAATAACCGAACGCAATGCCTACTATGTTGAACATGCCAAACGTTATTTTCCAACAAATTTTACACAAACGCAATCATTACAATTGCACAGTACTGATGAAATATTTAATACATCTACGCCTACAACAACAACACCAACATCGTCTACAACAACAACGTCATCCACCACCACCACCGCCACCAAAACAACAAGAAACTCATCTTTAGTCAAAAGTAAAAGCATAGAAAATCATCATGATGAAATCATTAAAAACATTGGATTTCATTCGGTGATCTATAAGGAATCACATGTTGATGATGCCTACAAGGATGTTAGAGAAGGTAAGTGAATGAAAAACTTTACAATATTGTAGTATAAAAAAAAAATACAGTTTAAAATTTTTGAAAAATGAAGCTCGATTATAAATGATACTGCATAGTTAGTGTCTGATCAAATCGAAAGATATACTTGTTGCACACACAATATTTCGGAAACAGATTTTTCCGAAAATATTCTATTCACATAAGCCGCAAGTATTCCAAAATGGATAAAAATAAATAAAAATGAAAGAAGTTAAAAATTAATTTTATTTTACTTATTTTTAATTTTTCTTTACTTATTTTTAAGGTTTTCTTAAATTAAATAACAAACTTAAAGGCGTAAAAATATCTAAAAATTTTAAAAACCTTCTAATGATAGCTTTAAATGACATTTTTTATTTTTAATCCGACTAGTAAAATTTCGCACTGCAAAATGTGATCCTTTTAAAACATTACTTCTGTAAAACTCATATGCAAAATCATCTGACGAAATTTTAGTTAGATGGTGCCGTTTTGTCATAACAAAACTGTGTTACAGATCCAGAGATCCAAGCTGCGGGAAAATAGTGGACGGCGGCTAAATGCTAAATTTATTGGTGTTAGCGGAAGTCGACTGAAGGCTATATTTTTTTCACCAATGAACGGTCTTTCCTGAGACAAATTAAATTTATTGTTTTATTAATGCAATTATTTATTTAATTAGAATTTAATTTTGTTCTTTCTTAATTAAGTATATACGAGTACATAATTGAATCAATTGAAAAATTAATTAAAATTGTATCTGAAACTAATTAAAACCTTTAATTGGTGCAAAAGAATTTTTCTGTGAGTTGAATTGGATTTTTAATTAAAAGTTTTCTTAAATTAATTTGCAATTTAAATTATTTCACAAATCTATATTTCCTTTGACAATTTAATCAGCGATAACCAACTCATCAACAATGATGATTTTCAATATAGAAAAAATTGTTTAAAAAAAATTGTTAAGTGCGTGTCAGAGACACATACATATGGTTACCCCCGGGGGTTCCATTTGTCACTGCAGGAATATGGCAAATGCTTTGACGCGGTGCTCTCGCGGAAAATAGGGACACCAGACGCTAGGGTTCCTAGAGCCTAAATCTGGAAGAAAAGGTCTGTGTGTGAAAACATACGGGTTCTCTTCGAGGCCCGACCAGTGCCCAAAGGACTGGTACCACGGGAATCGGTGGCCCCACAGAGAGCCTATCCTCTCTGTGACCGGTTATTGGTGAGGTCCCCTTCGGGGGTACATGTGGTGGTTGTGGTTTAAGATCGATTTATGTAGGTAAGGTGCAAGGTCGATCAAGTGTGCTGTTGCACTCACAACAGACGGAGTTTGGATAGTCTCCAAACCCCTAAGCAAGAGGTTATAATGTGGATCTAGGCTTGCCTTGGAAAGGCTTGCCATATTATATAAATTGCTACTCATTGTGACTGTATTACGCACAAAAAGCGATTGGTGGCAATCGTAAAGTGTTGTTATACTACACAATGGAGGCGCTAGTCTACGCCTAAGTTTCACTCGGTGGTAAGACCACCGTGAGGTTAGACCGAGTAGGCAGGTACTCACGTTAATCTTGTTCCACATACATATGGTTTCTGACTACGTTCAATATATAACTGTAAAATTACAACATTTAATTTGTTCACGTCTTTTATAGGACTCCCTTTAATGTTTATTATACCCTTCACCACAGATGGAAAACAACAATATTCATATCCGACCCCTTATAAGATGGCGAGCGACGAAACAGCTGTCAAGTGATTTATTCTCAGTTTGGTTTGGCAATTCATCATGAATAGACTTACGCCTGAACAACGCTTGCAAATAGTTCAAATAGAGCAAATTGTGCAATTTCATGTTTTGGACCTGTGGATTGGCCTCCAAGATCTTGTGATTTAACACCGCTAGACTACTTTCTGTGGGGCTATGTAAAGTCATTGGTCTATGCGGATAAGCCACAAACGCTTGACCATTTGGAAGACAACATTCGCCGTGTTATTACCGATATACGGCCACAAAAGTTGGAAAAAGTCATCGAAAATTGGACGTCCACATTGGACTACATCCGCGCCAGCCGTGGCGGTCATATGCCAGAAACCATATTTAAAATGTAATGCCACAAGATTATCTTTCGGATAAATAAAATTCATGTCAATCGAATAATCCATCGTTGTTTTATTGCAACTGAAAGTTCTATACCTCTATAAAAAAACACTCTTTACATAGATAAGTTGATTAAGCGATGTCCGTCCGTCTGTGTTCGGGTTGAAATCAACTTTGCCAAGGCACCAGAAGAGATACAAAAAATTTAAGCTCATCTATTTGCCAGGCATAGTTTCGAAAACTTAGCTAATGGATTTCAGCAAAATCACCATTCCATTCGAGGCTGTGGGCAGAAAATCACGCCCACCTATATTTTTTTATGTTGTTTTTATTTTTTTCGGTTGTAATTATATGTTTTTTTGTATTTTTTTGTTTAATAAATATTACACCACGATTAGTAGATCGCAGAATGGGCATACAGATCTTGGAGTTAAATAACCCCCTACGCGGGGGTGATTTTTGTTTATTTTTAGGTTGGATGGGCTTTTTTTTGCTTTCTATGACTTTCGATAAAATTTTTACAAAAAACTTGCATGGATATTGAAAACTTTTTCTCTATTTAATTTCTTCGCCCCTATAGAAAATATATGTCAAACTTAACAAAAAGTTTAAGGAACGATTAAAACAGAAGCAAAAAGGGTGTATGTATAACGATATATTATCGTATAAATAATCTTGCCATCTAAAAATTTAATTTCCAACAGCTATAATTTGTTCTTGTTTTTTTTTTTTTTTTTAACAAGAAAAACTTTTAATTTATATGTGACATTTTTATTTAACATGTACATAACAAACCTGCATAGAATTATGATATTTCATTAAAATAAAAAAAGAAATTTAAATAAAACATATAAAACCACTGACCATTACTGCAGCACCTAGCAACTATTTTTATTTTACCAACTTTATGGTTGCACTTAGATTTCCTTCCTTTTCAAGCCACTAAATCTCACCCTCGTGTCTGTTCAAATAATTGCAGCCATTATTTTTTTATTATGACTTTGACAGTGACTGTACTGTTTTAGTACAGTCACTAAAACAGTACAGCAATAGATTGAAGCAACCAAAATCAGTACAGTTGGAATGAAAGAAAAATATTGGAAAAATATTACAAATCGGAGTGGCTGGAAAACGGTCTACGAATGGCAATCGTCATATATATTTTTTTTACTAAACCTTAACTTTGACATTAACTTTGTATTTAAAAATTTTAATATAAATAATTATCCCCAATAGTTTTTGTCTTAAGTGAAATTTAGTTGCAAGAGAAATGATCATAAATCTGTCGCAAGACTCGATAGAACTAGTTCTACGAAAAGTCGATTTCTAAAATATATGTAAGTCAGTTTCTACGAAAAATGTGTTTTATACTAAATTTTATCAGGCTGTCGCTAAATTCACATGTGGTCAGAGCACGATAACAAACAAAACGAAGCTAAACGTTTGCTTTCGTTTTCTTTTGTTTGTCTCGTAAATATAACGAAAACAACATAGGAACAATGACAACGATTGTGATCATTTATATTTTGGGTATTGAAACATTTATAATTTTAATTTTTCTTTAATAGCGTGCTATTAACCCAAATTATAAATTCACTGAAATTGTTTACTACGGGGAAGCTAGTCTCGATGGCCATTTCGCTAAGTGCTCAATTTAGCATCGTCAGAAAACCTTAACCCAAATTTTAGATGACCTAAAGTTACTCTTAAGTAGAGAATTTTATTTGACTAAATAATAATTAAGTCAAAACAATTTAACGACAAAGCTCAAACAACACAATTGTAACCAACAGTGAATCTATATTTTCTTACTTTATTTCTACACTGTCTGGTTTTATCCAACTCTAGTTGTAGTTGTAAGCAGTGGTTTTGTGTTAGTTTACAAACTGTACTTTAAATTTAAAAGTACTCAAGTTGAAAAGAAAACGATGAGAACAAAATAAAATAGTTTTGAGGAAAAACGTTTCGTAAACGTTTGCTAAATGATTTGCTCATTATTTTCATGATTTTCTTTTGTCATTTTCTATTTGAAAATGTGTATAAACACATTATATGTGAATCTGTAAAAAATTCTCAATAATGTGTATAAACACATGATGTTTAGAAACACATGATATATATATAAACCAGGGTTCAGAATTTCTCATTTATGAATATTAAAAAATCAACTTTCATGATATTTGTAAATAAATAAGAAATCTAAAATTTTATATTTATTTTTCTCGCTCATAAACGAACAACAAAAAAATGTTCTTCCTATGTTTATACATAAATGCGTGTACCTGTTTGTTTTTTGTAATATACATACATGAATAGTTATAAATTAGCTTCCTCTCATTAATGTTCTTTTTCATAGACGTACGTGTTTACTTATGAACGTTATAAAATTTCTCACAAATGAAGATAAAAGAATTTTCTGCCTACGATCGCATATGCAATAAAATGAAATAAAAAAGAAATAAAGAAAACATTTTTTACTGCATACGCCGGCAGATGCACATTACAAAATATGTGCTTACATTTATGTATGCGAATGCTTAGCGCACATTGTTCTACGATCTTTTTATTTATGTAAAGTTATCAAAATTTTAAATACTCAAATATGAACACTTGCGTGAACAACAAATATTTTTGTTCATTTATTTACTTTTGAACAGAAAGAGAAAAAATAAATCATAAATGAAAAATGAAAGAACACAAAATATTTTGTAGTCTCTCACATATGTATGAGAAGATGCAGCTAAAAAATAAAATGTACACATTCATACATGAATGAACAGTGGGTGAACATTTCGGTACTCTGATATAAACACATGATGTTTATAAGCACATAATGTATATAAACACATGATGTATACAAACATATCTTGCATTTTAACATAGAAAATGACAAAACAAATTCTATAATTAGAAAAAATCATTAAATGTCCTTTTTTTTACAAGTAATTGGTATCACAGAAAAGTTTATGCCTTCTAGATTAATGTTTCGTAGAAGTTCTTTCTCTCGCTGCATTTTTCAAATACTATTTAGCTTTAAAACTGGAAAATTCACGATATAGTAAAGTTTTGCGAAAATCATATCCTTTTCATATCCTGCGACTAAGATATCCTTTTAAACAAGTGGTAATAAAAATTTTTTAATATTTTATATTTTGACACCTAAGTTCCCATTGGGGAGTAAAATTCCTACTAAGGACGTATTGCAGCGACAAAAGTTGGTTAATGTAAAAGGGGACTAGTCAAGGGTTAAGGCTCTCAAAATCTGTTTACTTTTTTTAAATGTATACTTTGCACTCGGAGAAATTTTACAATAAGTCATAAATTTTGTTTCAAAATTGGCTATGACTGGATTGGGTTGAAGCGACAACGGTTACAATTTATGACCCACTTTTTTCGTTTATTCGCATTGTCTTTAAAATAGGTAAAAACTAACTAGTACCGAAGTAAGTTTACTTTATATATGTAAAAAAAGCTAAAACACCTTTCCGGGGAAAACCTTGCAAATATTATAGTTTTTACATTTTTCCAATTCAGACTCGTGCAATTTTTTAAAAATGAGAGTTATAAGTACAAAAATTTATATTATTTTATTTCAAATTTTATCGGAAATACAGGCAATATCTTAAAATAACAATGCGACCATAAATAAGTCCACCACATCAAAATTAATAAAAATTATTAAAAAAAAATAGAGACAAAATAATATTTCAAAAAATGTGTACATTTTTGTACATATTTTCAAGGACTATCTGAATTTTAAAAAAAAAAATTATTATTTGAATTATAAATAATCTTTTGATTACATTTCAAAAACATGTATGCCCAAGGTATCTAACTTTAATGGCATACCCACAAGCCTCCCTTCGCCCTAGAGCAATTCCTATTTTTATCAATATATAAATTTAAAAATTTGTATGTGTCCACATTTTGGTTTATTCAACCTTTGTTTGTGCATAAAGAAAAATTTTACAAAAAGTATTATTTAAACTAATATAATGTTTTTCCATAGCTTGTTATTTTTGCAACAAAAATAAAGGGGGACTCATATAAAAAAACAATTTTTCATATAAAACTTTTGATAAAACAAGTAGATTGTTAAACCATTTTGACTGACATGTTTTTCAAGTGACATGTTTGTTTCACTTCTACTCTTATTTTTCCTGTGCGTTGCGTGTTTTCCTGTGTTGTTTTTAACTTTTGGTTTGGTTTATTTCTGTTTTATTTTAATTATATGAATGCATAACCGTAAACCCACCTACATATATCATTTGTTTTTATATTTTAAACATTAAATATAAAAAAATAAATTTAAATTAAACTGAACTGAACTGAACATAAACTTTAGTAAATGACACTGTTTCCTAAGGAAATAGTTAAGATTGGGTTGAGTAGCAGCAGACAAAGATCGCTGTAATTAAACCCTGAAACATGAAATTTGTGTGGCAATGTATTATGTTGCTTATAGTTGCGTTTACTTCTTAATGTAATAATTTCGAAAAATAAAGTCAAAATAGATTCTATTAGAAACTAGTCAGATGCCTTTTCTGTGCCGCTATAGACTTCTTAAGCATGTTTTGAGACAACTCTTTCATACTTGTATTTATGTACGTATGTACGCTCTTAAATAATATTCTTGTTTCTCTTATCCTTGTTGTTTACGAACGTTTCTGTATAAGCTACTCTAGAGAGTTCTGCAACACAAACTAATACAGACTTAGGGAAGTGAATGTATTGTTGCTGTAAAGATATCTATTGATCATTTGTTTTCAGTTTTTAATAATTCTTGCAAAGAAACCGACTTCAAAACAGATAGAAGGGCACCAAGTAATCTGTAAGAATTAGATTTAAACCAAATAAAAAATGCGGCAAAATTAGAGGGATAAAAAGTAAAGACTATGTGAATGTCAAGCCTCTCCCTATTACTGTTCAAAAGTTAAGCTATTTTCACCAGCATCCGTCTTTTATGGGGACACCATTCAAACCTCTGTCTATAACGGTTTCAAAGATAGGGTTACATAGATCAAATAACATCACCTATTGGGAAACCCTTTAATTTACAATTTTAAATTAAAGACCTGTTGTTATAGAGGACTTGGCCACAAAGATTCTTTGTAAATTCCAACTATCTGTCTATAACGGTTGAAAAGCTTGGACGTATATATCAAATTACGTGAACCCTTTACATTATAATTCCAAATATTTATACTTGTTATTATACCAGAGAAAGTAGTGGACATTCTGCCTAAAGTGTTTGTGTTTAACGGTTTAAAAGATAGGGCCATATAAATCAAATTACATAATTTGGGGACACCCTTTGAATTTTAAATTAAAATTGTATACTTGCTGTAATGGACTTTGCAATACAGGTTCCTTGTAAATTTCAGCTGTCTGTCTATAACAGTTTAAAAGTTTGGCCACATGCATAGAATTACATCAACTATTGGAACACCCTTTTATTTCCAAATTCAAATTTTATACTTTTTGTTATAGCTGACTTAGGAATACAGGTTCTTTGTAAATTTCAGCGGTCTGTGTACAACTGTTCAAAAGTATGGCCATATACATCAAATAAGATGAACTATTGGAGCACCCTTTAATTGAAAATTGTGAATATTTATACATTTTATTATAATGGTCATAATAATCGATATTCTGTCATATTTTCAAGGTTTTGTCTATAATGGTTCAAAAGATAGGCCCATATAGGGCAAATAACGTCACCTATGGGGACACCCTTTAAATTTTAAACTTGTTTTTTTTTATTAATTTCTGCTGTTGGGAACTATAGCGTCACGCAATTTTTTAATATTTAAATTTGGTGCCCTTTACGGTTCGTAATACACGTAAAAACATGTATGTTGTATGGGGACACCCTTTACTTTTAATATAATGAACGGGACCAAAGCATAACCTTTCAAATAAAGAAAAAAATTTTAAATTGGTTCAGAAATGGCTGAGTTCTGCGGTTACATACATAAAAAAGCAACATTCAGACGAATTGAAAATCTCCTTCTTTTTTGAAGTCGGTTAAAAAGAGTTCATTCTTCTTTCGTAACAATATATCGGGAGGTTAAATTTTGAATGTGAACCGATGTTGAATGTGAACCACGCCTAAACGTCAAGTTTTTTTTACATTTAATTTGACATTTCTCAATTTGAACCATGGAGAGATATACAGTCGAGCGTTTCTCGATTGTGTATCTTTTGCGTGACAAATTCAATGGCCGTGTTATCTCACGTGGTGGCGATGTCAATTTTCGGCCGAAATCATGTGATTTGACACCGTTGGATTTTTTTCTTTGGGGTTATTTGAAAGAAAAGGTATACTTCGATAACCCAGCAACAATATAAGATAAGACGCATAATCAGCGTCATCGAAACTTTGGAGCATCGGATGAAAGTGTGCCACCGAGGTCGCGGCGGCCATTTGGCTGATATTTTGTTCCATACATAATTGAACCATAGCAATTATTTTAAATAAAAAGAAAATGACAATAATTTCCTAAATAATTTGTGCGATAATCAACATCGGCCCTTTAAATTTAACCACCCATAAAGTTGTGCAAAAGTAACAGATTTCTCATGTTAAGGCAGTCCACCAATCGAAGTCATAATCATAGTTAAGGCAGTCCAATCATAATTATTGTTAAGGCATTCCAATAACCTCATCCAAGAATCATAGATTTCAAGGACGAGATGCTTCTGAATCTGTTGATGCGGTATACATATCGCTGTGGATTATTCAAAAAGTCTTATTTATGAAGTGAATACGAGTCTATAAACATCCTCGTAGATGACTCCTCCCAACTGATGACTTTCCTATACTTCTGATCAACCGATATTTCAGATATTTTATCTGTCAAAATTCTTAAAATAAATAATTAGGGTCAACACGCCGACCGGGTCTTCTTAGTTACATAAAAATTATCAGTTTAAATTATATTTTATTAAAAAGATTTAAAGCAATATACCCTAGACAACTAGTACTTCGTTATACTTCTCATAAAACATTTAAATTTCCTTATTAAACTTTTAATTCTTTAATATTTTTGATAATTAATTTCATTAATTATTTCGAAAATTTGTGTTTAAATAAAGTTATTAACTTTGCCCTATAAAACTTGCTTAAATAATTAAATTTGTGTCTTCTTTTGCAAAATTTTCTACACTTACACCCTTTACACCGCCCTTGTACAGTTAACCTTACAATTAACTGTAAAATTAAGTTTATAAACTTAATCAACAAAGAATATTAGTTGTTTCAATTATTAATACAAATCAACGACCTCAACTTTAGTAGCAACAGCAATAGTAGTTGTGGCAGTAGCAATCAACTCGACTGAAACATCAGTAGCAGCAGCAATAGTGGTTGGCAGCAGCAATAGTGGTTGTGGCGACAGCAATCAACAATGGCAAACACCCTTAATAGTTACTTACTGCTGATTAAGAAAAATAAAAGAACAGAACTTCATTTTTAAGAAAACTATTCAAAGTGAAAAATTTATATTTCTGACAACTAAAAAGAAATGCAGTCTTAAATAGGAAATCATTGACCTTGCATTTGACTTTTGCCGCCTTCATTGTGTTCTGTGGTCCATTATTATAATTATTAATGCAGAGGGATATCGAAGTATACCCTTGAGTCCACAATGATTATAGGAAATAGATTTACGGCATCCTTACTTTCACGTGCTACCACCAGCCTTTGCTCTTGACTTTAGTGATTTCAGACTGCCGATTGGTAACTGTCGGCCTTTTTTCTCATCACGGAGTCTCTAGTAACTGCTAGTTTTTTTCCAAGGCTTATATCCTCCTTGGTCCCACATTTAGCAAGCCTGTGGTTCTGTCTTATGCTGACCAGTGCTGGACATTTACACACAATGTGTGCTGCCGTCTCAGCCTCTTCCAGGCACAGTCTGCAAGTATATTCTTCGTAGATCTTCATCTTAGCTAGACTATACTTGAAGTTTCCTTGACCTGTCACTAACGCAGTTATCCAGCTGAGCTACTTACTTGCCTTCCGGCCATTATAGCAAGTCTACATATAGTTTGTTTGAGCCGTATAGAAAGCCACACGACAACCTTTTGAATTTTTGGAACTGTTTTACTGATGATCAAGAAAAAATTCAAAAAGAATAATTTATTTTATGAACAGGTCTGGGAGAGGTTACCTTCCAGAGTAATTCTTAAAGAAACTTTATCTGGAGAGCTTTAATTACAAGACTCTGAAAAATTAATTTAATTTATTTTGATTATTATTGGTGTGGAAGTGGGAAGACTGGTTTCTCCTATACAAAAAAGCTTATAATTATCATATGTCTGGAGAATTGTATTAGACTCTCGGTCTTTAAATTTAAAGCAGACTAATCTGAGAATAAAGTGAGTTTTCTAACAAAAATCTGAAAGTATAGTAGAGGAGACGGATACCTTTAATTTATTATTTTACATCACAAGAAGTACAAAACTGAGTCATCAATTTTTTGAGAGTTACTTTGAAGATAACGTGCGTGGCAGGTAACGGGTCCGCCAAATAATTTTTTTTTTGAAAATGCTATAAAAAAAAAATTCTGAATATTTTCTCAAATTTCTTTTTTTATTTGAAAGTACAATCCTTCCGGTTAATAATAACATAATTTCAAACAAATGGCTGCCTCGACTGGCCATGCAGTAGTCTACACGATCGGTCCAATTTTTAAGCACATTATCTATTGTGTGCAGCTGTATTTCACCAATGGCTTCACGGATATTGTCCTTTAAAACGTCAATTGTCTCTGGCTTGTCGGCATAACACTTATCTTTGATGACACCCCACAAATAATAATCCAATGGTGTCAAATCGCAGATCCGAGCTGGCCAAACGACATCAGCTCTGCGGCAGATAATGCGAACTTCAAAACAGGGCGCAAAATATCGAGTGTAGCTTAGGCTGTGTAGCACGTATCGCCGTCCTGTTGAAACCAAATGTTTCCAGTATCCTCCTCTTCAATTTTTGTGAACAAAAATTCGTTCAACGTGGCCCGATAACGATCGCCATTTACTGTAACATCCTCTCCTTGCTTATTTTCGAAGAAAAATTGCCCAATTATGCCTCAGGACCAAAATCCGCACCAAACAGTGACTCGTTTTGGGTGCATCGGCTTTTCAATGTATTCCTGAGGGTTTTTTGTGCCCCAAATGTGACAATTTTGCTTATTTACATACCCGCCAAGATCGAAATGAGCTTCATCTGAAAAGATGATTTTTTTTTTTTGCAAAATCGGCATCTTCTGTAAGTCAGTATTTCCCAGCGTTGTATACACAACCATATTCGTTCAGCGGAAGGATAAAACTAATAATCTGTCAAATCAGACATGAGCTAAGTGTTACCATTCACGAAATAAGCACTAGTTGAAAAAAAAAAACCTAAGATCGCGGACACTTTAGAAAACAGGCAAAATGGATGGATGGAAGGATACTCCTTTAATTTATGTATTGTCCTATATATGGCAAATTACAATAGATAGTAAAAATCTTTAAATATAATAAGGCTTTCTTCAAAAACAAAGAAAAATTCGTGAGGAAATATAGGAGGATATGGAGCTCAGATAGTGGCACTTCTCCAAACAAAGTAATTATTAATGATGGCATGATGATATGCATAAAAAGTATAGCTAGAGTTTTAAAATTCAAGCTGTGTAACTTTGAAAATAAAATGGTGGTAGATTAAATAGAATCCTGGCGGAGTAGAATCGAGGCCATGGATACTTCCCAGGTAAAGAAACAAGGGGCTTAATAGAAACTACAAACAAAATAGATTCGAGGGTTAGGGGTCTACCTAACTTACGAAGTATACTTTCAACCCCGGACTGATAGACTAGAACCTACCACTCCAAGGGGAACCTTTCAGGAGTTTAGAAATCTATTGGTGGTATTATTTTGAAGATCAAAATTGTTTTTTACGACTGTGCGTCGCTCATTTCATTATAAGAGGACTGTATAGAACGCTATAGAATGAAGCACAATTTTAGTGAGATGCTTGTTGTCTTATAAAACAAATGCGCAGGTTTTTATTTCTTTATAAAAATTTTTTAGTAAAGATCTTAATATGAACTTTTTAAGGAACTTACCCCCATATTTATAAAAAATAATATATATTTGAAATATATTTTAGAACAAATTTTTCAAACACAAGCAGTTCTAAAATACATTTCAAATAAGTTTTATTTTTTATAAATATGGGGATAGACAGTAGCGGCTACACAGATACACGGCTACAAACGTCGTTGGCTGCATTCATTGCCGTGTGGTTATCTACTTAATTATATTGAAGACTAGCTGTGCCCACAAACCTTGTGTACGTCTTGACAATATTATGTACGATTTTTAAGACTCTTACGTATTTGCCTCATATAAAGGTACCCATCCCTGGATAAAATTTTTAAATGTATATGACATTCTAAAAGTTACTGTAAAGCTCTATAAAAAGTGTTTAGAATATTTTAATAACAATGTTATTCCACAAAGTAAAAATAACGAGTGATTTTTTAAGAGCTTGAGAACTTTTTTTTAAAAAAAAACGCATAAAATTTGCAAAATCTCATCGGTTCTTTATTTGAAACGTTAGATTGGTCCATGACATTTACTTTTTGAAGATAATTTCATTTAAATGTTGACCGCGGCTGCGTCTTAGGTGGTCCATTCGGAAAGTCCAATTTTGGGCAACTTTTTCGAGCATTTCGGCCGGAATAGCCCGAATTTCTTCGGAAATGTTGTCTTCCAAAGCTGGAATAGTTGCTGGCTTATTTCTGTAGACTTTAGACTTGACGTAGCCCCACAAAAAATAGTCTAAAGGCGTCAAATCGCATGATCTTGGTGGCCAACTTACCGGTCCATTTCTTGAGATGAATTGTTCTCCGAAGTTTTCCCTCAAAATGGCCATAGAATCGCGAGCTGTGTGGCATGTAGCGCCATCTTGTTGAAACCACATGTCAACCAAGTTCAGTTGTTCCATTTTTGGCAACAAAAAGTTTGTTAGCATCGAACGATAGTGATCGCCATTCACCGTAACGTTGCGTCCAACAGCATCTTTGAAAAAATACGGTCCAATGATTCCACCAGCGTACAAACCACACCAAACAGTGCATTTTTCGGGATGCATGGGCAGTTCTTGAACGGCTTCTGGTTGCTCTTCACTCCAAATGCGGCAATTTTGCTTATTTACGTAGCCATTCAACCAGAAATGAGCCTCATCGCTGAACAAAATTTGTCACATTTGAACATTTCGAACCGAACACTGATTTTGGTAATAAAATTCAATGATTTGCAAGCGTTGCTCGTTAGTAAGTCTATTCATGATGAAATGTCAAAGCATACTGAGCATCTTTCTCTTTGGCACCATGTCTGAAATCTCACGTGATCTGTCAAATACTAATGCATGAAAATCCTAACCTCAAAAAAATCACCCATTACAAATCAAATACAAATTTTATTCAATTGGCAGTAAGTAATTCATATTTTGTCATTATTTTAAATCAGCGCAACCGTGATTAAAATATTCCGATTTCAATTCATTTTGTTATTATTTTAAAACATTGCCATCTGTTGCGTAATCGTGTTTAAAATATCCCGCTTTAAAAAACAAAAGATATCTCATTCTCCACTTTCACTTGGAAATAAGACATTTTTGCGGAGAAGAAGTACAACTTTCAATTCATTTCATTTTCTGATTATTTTAAAACAGCGCCATCTATTGCTCGACCATGTTTAAACTAACCCGCTTAAAAAAAAAATATCTTTAAATCGTCAAAAAAAAAGTCGGCATACTTTCATTGCTTTTTCTCCATTTTCTCTTGGAAATAAGATATTTTTATGGAACAAAAGTATCCTATATTGGAATCAGGTAGTTTTAATCTTTAAACCGGTGTTAACGATCTTCATATAAGATTTCCATGGATACCGAGTAATACAAGAAACTTAATTAATGTCTAAAAAATCATTGTTTCGATGTCGTGAATGTACTTTATTAGGTCACAAAACGACTAGCAGACCACTAAGTTTATGGTTTCTTTTTCGACCCTCCATCGAGTTTCATTTTGTCACTGGCCTTTTACTCTCGACTGTAGTTATTTTAAATTGATGACTGATAATTTTCGACATTCTTCCTCATCATAGAGTCTATGTTAATTACTAACATTTGCCTAACGCCAAGGTCTCCACAGCATCTACATTTTACATGTGTGTACCCGTAGACCAAAGCCCTTATGTTAGCCAGTCTGATGGATATCCACACCGTCTTTACCTTTTTCCAGGCACAGTTTTCAAGCATAGTCTTACCTCGACTTTTAACTTGGCCAAATAATACTTGGAAGTTTCCGTGACCTGTCACTAACGCAGTTAACCATTAGTAGACACCCAGATTATATCCAAGTACCTTCTAGTTTTTTCTGCTTGTAGTGAAAAATGCCAGTGTATTTGGAATAAATCGAGCACAATAGGCAGCGACCTTACTAGATATTTCAACGCAATAACCACTAGGATCCACACGTGAATCGGTTTTATTAACTAGGCGAGTAGGGTGGTGTCAAAATGGAGCCACTTGACTCTACTTAAAAGCAGCTACGCAAACCAACCCTTCACAATGCAAATCATTTCATCTTTTCGTATCTTATAACCAAGAGCCCCCACACAAACCCCTAAGGGTCTGTGAGCACATACACAATCTCAACCAGAATCTCAGAAAGAGAACAAAACATGTAAAAATTTTAAATCAATGGCATAAAAGCTTTCAACAATTTAGGTTTGTGTCACTTTGCTAAATACTTAGCAAACCAATGCATTTTCATTTAAACCAATTTTTTTGGTTGGGGGCCTTTGCTTATAACACAATAGAATTTTATACATTTAAAAAAAGTAACCCTTTGCAAATAAGAGGAATATTTTTGTTTAGCTTTCTATTTAAGAGTTTAACTAAAAAAGTCAACACAATTTCTTCCGTTCTTTCGTAACATACCCCAACACTAAATACTAAAAGAGCAGACAAGTGTATGAAAGGTATAAAAATGAAAACATGCCACAAGAGAGTGTTTAACAGTTCACAAAGACAGAACCGCTGAAATTCTATGTCAAACAGTGAAACATTTAAACAAAGTTATGCAGATCTTAAGGATTTATTCTTGAATATTTAAAAAATTTTTTTACACTTCTTCTTTCGATAACCCCATAAGTATATAATTTTTTTATAATTTCCCTTTTTTTCTCAATCCTTTCCACTGTATTAAAAGACAGAAAGAAGTTAACTTTATAGCAAGCAGGTAACCAACCATAAGAACATATAAAGTTTTTAGCGCAGTAATGAGTTCATCTATTAAAAAAAAATATATCAAAGAAACCCAAAATCCCTTAGTTCATGGGTTCTCCATGAGCAGGGGTGCTTTCCTAAATATACTTGAATTCAATAAAATTAAAACCAGCAAAAGTGTTTATGGGTATTTGTATGCATGAAAAACAGCTATGAGCAGTGGCATTTAGTTTGGTTGAAAGTAATATAATTTGGGGTTAAAATACTTAACTTTCAAATAAAAGCAACTCACTCATACACCACCTACACCTACACTTATTTTCTCATCTTATTTAGCAGTTTGCATGGATATTTATTTCTCAAAGGGGACAGATTTTCTTGCTGTTCACTTTTCGAATAAAAACTACTTTTTTGAATTGTACGTTGAATATTTAAGGTTAAAGAATATTATAGGGGTTAAAGGTTAAAGCTTTTAAAATAGATCTACGGGTTGGTTTTTATGCATATTTCGAAATAAATCGGTTTTTTGAGAAATTTGGTTTTAATTTAAACTAAAAACTAAAATTAGAACGTATAACTATAACGAAATAGGTTTAGTCTTTTGGATCTTTCTGAAAAAAATTCGTAATTCCTTTTTAGTTTTTATGATTTTTTATGAATTTTTTTTAAATTGTCAGTGTAGATGTTTTCTTTCTTGTATTTAAAGATTAAGGTGAAGCCGTTTATGGCCCATTTTAAATTAATCTAGCTCTAATCAACGGGCTAAGTTTTACAGATAGTCATAATAAACCGGTTTAATTAAATCGTTTTAATTTTCTGTTGTTCTAAATAAACCGGTTGAGTTATTTATAAAATCGTTTCAAAATGCACGCAGAAAATTATTTGAATAATTTTTTCATAAGATTACACACTGTGTAATTTTTTAAGTCATGGCAAAATAACCATATACGGAAACCACTACGTCATAAAAGACCAAAAAAAAAAGACCCCTGTCTCCCAGTTTTGCCCAAAGTACTCCAGGTTTTTTTATGGGCCCTCAAAGATGTGGGGCCTCGATGTCATTTTTGCAAAAAATGATCATTTCCTCAAGCTCATATTTTGCAAACCGTTTGAAATTTTGATATACTCTCTGACGCAAAGTTTTAGCTCTTGTCATAAAGAACAAAAATTGTTAACATATAAAATCAAAAAACTTCATCTTCAAGGTCAAAATCGCAAAAAAACTTTAAAAAATTCAATTTTTTTACCTTTTTTCCCCTGTTCAGGTCCATAGGTAGCAAACCGTTCAAAATTCAAGGAAACAATCAACTACAAAAATGAACCTAAGATCTCAATAAACAACTTTATAGAACATATGAACTTCCTCGGAATGATTTTTAACACCGTTTAGGTAGCGCTTAGGTAGCCGCAAAAGTGAAAAATTTCCCGAAAATTTTTTAGCTACCTAAGCGCTACCTAAACGGTGTTAAGAATCATTCCTAGGAAGTTCATATATTCTAGAAAGTTGTTTATTGAGATCTTAGGTTCATTTTTGTTGTTGATTGTTTCCTTTAATTTAACGGTTTGCTACCTATGGACCTGAACAGGGGAAAAAAGGTACAAAAATTGAATTTTTTAAAGTTTTTTGCGATTTTGACCTTGAAAATGAAGTTTGTTTGATTTTATATGTTCACAATTGTTGTTCTTTATGACAAGAGCTACAACTTTGCCTCAGAGAGTATATCAAAATTACAAACGGTTTGCAAAATATGAGCTTGAGGAAATGATCATTTTTTGCAAAAATGACATCGAGGCCCCACATCTTTGAGGGCCCATAAAAAAAACCTGGAGGACTTTGGGCAAAACTGGGAGACAGGGGTCTTTTTTTTTGGTCTTTTATCACGTAGTGGTGTCCGTATATGGTTATTTTTTTCCGTGTTGCACTGTGTTATCAAATCATACAGACTTGTCTAATCATAGTCCGCCCTATTCACTTTTTCAGCACACATGCCATGTGAAGGAATCATGGCACAAGGCAGATCTGCTGTGAATTTCCGTGGACTAGAACCCAGAGTTGCCTAGAGTTAACGTAGGCCCCACAATGAGTAGACTAGTAGACTATTTAACCCAAAAGAGGTGGAGGTAAGCTACCACTTGTAGACAAATGGTGCTAAAAGAACCCCTCGGCAGGAAGACCAGTATAGTGCTTAGATTTAATAGGGGTACCTTACGCTGGATGATTACTGCGTTAGTGACAGGTCATGGAAACTTCAAGTATTATCTAGTCAAAATGAAAATCTTAAAATATAATACCTGCATACCCTGCCTGGCAGAGGCTGAGACAGTAGTGTGAATGTGCAGCACTGCCTAGCTGGCAGATACTCCTTAAATGTGATTGCCATACGAAATTTAGGCCTTGAGCAAATGCTAGTAATTACAAAATTATCCTTTATTAAGAATAAGGCAGTCAGATGTGATCAAGATTAACGTCGGCACCTTACAGCGTTGGATCTGATCCGACAGTGGTCTTACCACCGAGTGAAATAAAAGTGTAGACTAGCGCCTCCATTGTGTAGTAAAAGCACTGTTGACGACAACGTACCGTGTGTAATGGTACCCATGTCGCACTAGACATACTGCACAGTCACAATGAGTAGCAATTTATAGACCGGTTCCCGTGGTAACAGTCCTTTGGGCACTGGTCGGGCCTCGAAGAGGACCCATAATAAAACAGACCTGTTCTTTCAGATTCAGATTTCAGGAACCCTGTTGTCTGGTGACTCATTGTCCCCAAGAGTACTTTGTCAAAGCTTTTGTAAATCCTGCAGTGACAGTTAGTACCCCCGGGGGGGAAGAAGGCCGACAGTTAACAATCGACAGTCCAAGTCACTACAGACAACATGAGGTAATTTGGGAAGTTTTTTTTTACATAAAATTTATTGCAACCAAACGGTATGAGCGATTGATATGGTATCTTGGGAGTCTCCCTCATAAGGTCAATATAATCGTTACTCACTTAAATATTTTTTGGTCACACACAGTCGCAAAAAGTATTTTTTGCTCACACAAACTGATATGTTTCCACGAAAAAAAAAATGTTTCTCATGACCACTCTCTCATGGATGCTCTTCTTAATGAACAGATACAATTTTAAATGCGAGTTTTAATGAACCGATTAAATTTTTCTTGCTATTCTTAACAAATCGGTTCAGTTTTTCATGCTATTCTAAATGAAACGGTTAAATTTTTTATATTATTCTAAATGAACCGATTCAATTTTTCATACTATTCTAAATGAACCGGTTGAATTTTTCATTCTATTCTAAATGAACCGGTTAAATTTTTCATACTATTCTAAATGAACCGGTTAAATTTTTCATACTATTCTAAATGAACCAGTTAAAATTTTCATTCTATTCTAAATGAACTGGTTAAATTTTTCATTCTATTCTAAGTGAACTGGTTAAATTTTTAATGTTCTAAATGAACCGGTTAAATTTTGGTTAAATTTTTCATGTTATTCTAAATGAAGAGGTTAAATTTTTCATTCTATTCTAAATGAACTGGTTAAATTTTTCATGTTATTCTAAATGAACCGGTTAAATTTTTCATACTATTCTAAATAAACCGGTTCAATTTTTTATACTATTCTAAATGAAGCGGTTAAATTTTTCATTCTATTCTAAATTTTTCATTCTATTCTAAGTGAACTGGTTAAATTTTTAATGTTCTAAATGAACCGGTTAAATTTTGGTTAAATTTTTCATGTTATTCTAAATGAAGAGGTTAAATTTTTCATTCTATTCTAAATGAACTGGTTAAATTTTTCATGTTATTCTAAATGAACCGGTTAAATTTTTCATACTATTCTAAATAAACCGGTTCAATTTTTTATACTATTCTAAATGAAGCGGTTAAATTTTTCATTCTATTCTAAATGAACTGGTTAAATTTTTCATGTTATTCTAAATGAACCGGTTCAATTTTTCATACTATTCTAAATAAACCGGTTGACTTTTTCATACTATTCTAAATGAACCGGTTAAATTTTTCATGCTATTCTAAATAAACCGATTTAATTTTTCATGCTATTCTAAATGAACCGGTTAAATTTTTCATACTATTCTAAATTAACTGGTTCAATGTTTCATGCTAATCTAAATGAACCGGTTTAAATTCAGATGCTTATCCTAATCACCTGGTTCAATTTCAAATGCTAATAAACCCTTGCAATATTGCTTGTTATTCTAAATGGACCGACTATGTTTAAAACTTAATATTTTAACATCTCTTTTGTTGTTTAGTTTTCCAATTAATTTTTAGTAGCTAAAATAAAATAAGAAAATCTTATTTTTATGGCATTCAGAAAAAAAATGCAAAAATTGAATAAAATGCACCTTACCATACAGAAAATAATAAAATGTTATTTTTTGATACACTAGATACATTATATTTTCGGGATTGAATTGGTGTTTATTCGCTCCCACCATGAGCAAATTGGTTGGGGCGTTTTATGTCAGTATTAAAAAGGAAACAAATAAATGAGTTTAAGTGTAGGAGTAAAAATTGTGTACAGCATTATAATAGGAAATATAATAGCTTCATCTAATCTTGTTAGGCTTTTGAAAGCAAAAAATTTTAATATGTTTAAAATGTAGGAGACAGTATGATATGGTTGTTCTTAGAGTAAGACTTATCAGTATGCAGTACTCCTACACCTATCTTTCGTCGTACGTATTCGTTATACTCCTACATTTCAGAACCTCCTTCAAAGAAATCTTTGCAAATTAAAACATGCAAAACTTCAAGATTTTTAAAATATTTCATACCATTTTAGAATTATATTAATCTCAAAATTCCTTTTTGCATTTAAATAAGCTACGACTCAAAATAGATTCAAATTATTCCAAGATTTCTGGTTTAACTATAACACAGAATACTAAAACTAACAAAAATAATTTAAGAGTGCATTCACGGTTTGTTTGTTGTTGTTTTAATTAATAAATTAATGTTATGTATAGGGTGATTCATTTCGAGGTGTGAGTCGTGTCATGCTCATGTTATTTTAGTTTAGTATTGTTTGGCATTTCATAATTGAAAGACTTACGCTTCGCTCTATGGGCTCTTCAAAAGTTCCAAGAAGATCCGACGTTTTCGAGGAAAATTTGGTTTAGCGATGAGGCCCATTTCTGGCTCAATGGGTATGTAAACAAACAAAATTGCCGCATTTAGGACGAAGAGCAACCTGAAGAGATTCAAGAGCTGCCATTTCATCTTGAAAAAAACAACGGTTTGGTGTGGTTTGTAGGCCGGTGGAATCATCGGTCCATATTTCTTTAAAAATGATGCTGTTGCGAACGTAACCGTCAATGGCGACCGCTATCGTGACATTATAACCGACTCTTTGATGCCAGAAATTGGTTTCAGCAAGACGGCGCCACTTCCCACACATCGCATCAATCAATGGATTTATTGAGAGTACATTTCGGTGAGCACATAATTTCACATTTTGGGCCGGTCGATAGGCCACCAAGATCGTGTAATATCACACCGTTACACTTTTTCCTGTGGGAATATGTAAAGTCTAAAGTTTATGCGGACAAACTCGCTTCGATTCAGGCCTTGGAGGAAAACATCACGCGTGTCATTCGCCAGTTATCAGTCGAAATGCTCGAACGAATCATAGAAAATTGGACTCAACGGATGGACCATCTGCGACGTAGCAACGGCCAACATTTGATAGACACAATCTTCAGAAAATAAATGCCAAAGAATGTTCTTTCAAATGATAATAAACATTCACCATTAAATTTGAATTTTTTGTGTTTTTTTCTTTAAAAAAGTAGGGAGCCTGGAAAAGTTTTAAATATAAGATTATTTCAGCTTTTTTGAAATTACGGCATGACGATTAGTAAAAATATAATTCGTTAAAAAGTGTCACTTTATTGTTATTGCTCCGGTTTCTGTCTGTAAATCCTTAGACTGCATCCCTTAAACTTTAATAGATAGATACCTGATTTTCACCTAACCTAACCTTATAGGTTAGGTTAAATAGAGGATCACACATAATTATATCTGTGTGGATTCACAAGACCCATTATTGATCCACTGTGACTCCTCTGATATTCTCCACTGCTGCTTTAATAACTCCCACTAAGTAGTCCCGTGATCTTCGTAAATTTGACAATTTGCTTAGCATGCATACCCTTCAAGTCCTCCATATTCTTAAAGAAAAAAGAGCCATTGTGGCTGAGTGATAACGCAGGGCTTTGACAAAGATAGTGGAATGTATTTTCCTCTTCTTCGCCACACCATCTGCAGATATCATCATCACAAAGTCGAATCTTTTTCAAAAAATATCTAAGATCATTATGTCCTGTTATTATACGGACATACATTTTCAGTTCTGACTTACTCATACATAACAGCTTATCCCTTTCTCCAATACCTTTTTCCTCCAGCAATGATTATGTCTGTGTGTTTCCCAACGAATTATTCCACATTGTGTCGGCGTCAGGTCTAAATTTTTCTCTTATCCTCTCATATTAAGAATCGAGAAACTCGAATATTCACCATGTAATTTGTAATGTACAACTGCTTGTAAAAGCGTTATTTTTTACACTATTGCAATAAACTTTTGTGACGAGGTATATTTGTGTGAAATGTATTCGAATCACTGAGAAACTCAATTTCGTAAAAAATTCTTGAGACCATCGATAGATATGTTCTTGCTAATCTTGATAATTTGAGTTGTGCGATCACTTTTCAATATTGTTATAATTTTGTGCTGATTTTTCTAGTGAAATAGTTTTCACTTTCGAAATATATATATATATATATATATATATATATATATATATATATATATATATATATCTTTGCGTAATTGTGGATTATGGAAAAAAAATTCAAGTATAATCGTTAATGTTCCATCAAAACATCTATTTTGAGTAAAACGAAGTATGTCATGTCACTTAAGGCCGTGATTCACTATCATACTCAGTCGTACGATTTGTCGAAAATTGCATGTGTGGTCAAAAAGTATGATAGTACGGATTAAAAGTGTATGTATGTGACAGACTTTTTGACAGATCTGTACGATTTTATAATCTTTTGAAAGAATTCATAAAATGGTATTTTTCCATGCGATCAGAGTTGCAAAATCTTATTTTGTATGATAGTGTGGCATCTACATCGCCATTTTGAAACGATTTTTTGAGTAGGATAGAATTCTGTCAGAGTTTTTTTGTGATTAAATCGTACGATTGTGTAGGATATTGAATCCTGGCCCTTAGTGTTATTATAAATTTTATTGCATCCCTTAGACATGCTACTACTAATATATAAAATAATATTAATTCACTTTCAGAGTTACTTGCCAGATGAAATAAATGCAAAAACGTTATATTATAATGGGTGATTTTTTTGAGGTTAGGATTTTCATGCATTAGTATTTGACAGATCACGTGAGATTTCAGACATGGTGCCAAAGAGAAAGATGCTCAGTATGCTTTGACATTTCATCATGAATAGACTTACTAACGAGCAACGCTTGCAAATCATTGAATTTTATTACCAAAATCAGTGTTCGGTTCGAAATGTTCAAATGTGACAAATTTTGTTCAGCGATGAGGCTCATTTCTGGTTGAATGGCTACGTAAATAAGCAAAATTGCCGCATTTGGAGTGAAGAGCAACCAGAAGCCGTTCAAGAACTGCCCATGCATCCCGAAAAATGCACTGTTTGGTGTGGTTTGTACGCTGGTGGAATCATTGGACCGTATTTTTTCAAAGATGCTGTTGGACGCAACGTTACGGTGAATGGCGATCGCTATCGTTCGATGCTAACAAACTTTTTGTTGCCAAAAATGGAACAACTGAACTTGGTTGACATGTGGTTTCAACAAGATGGCGCTACATGCCACACAGCTCGCGATTCTATGGCCATTTTGAGGGAAAACTTCGGAGAACAATTCATGTCAAGAAATGGACCGGTAAGTTGGCCACCAAGATCATGCGATTTGACGCCTTTAGACTATTTTTTGTGGGGCTACGTCAAGTCTGAAGTCTACAGAAATAAGCCAGCAACTATTCCAGCTTTGGAAGACAACATTTCCGAAGAAATTCGGGCTATTCCGGCCGAAATGCTCGAAAAAGTTGCCCAAAATTGGACTTTCCGAATGGACCACCTAAGACGCAGCCGCGGTCAACATTTAAATGAAATTATCTTCAAAAAGTAAATGTCATGGACCAATCTAACGTTTCAAATAAAGAACCGATGAGATTTTGCAAATTTTATGCGTTTTTTTTAAAAAAAAAGTTCTCAAGCTCTTAAAAAATCACTCGTTATAACAACAACAATAAATCGTTTAAATCTTTAAAATAATTTCAAATAAATTTCTAATGCTTGATTTTTGTAATGTTTTTAATGTAAAGTTACTACTGGCCCTGGGGGAAAATTCGATAACGGGGCATTGTATGATTGGACGTTTGTAGAAGCGTGTGGAAATCTCTCATGGCGAGAGCTGCAGAAGCTGCCTGGATGAGGAAGAAAAGGAATTAGTTCTACACTTTCTCTGCGACTGTCCGGCTCTGCAAGAACGTAGGCTCAAATTGTTGGGCCAAAGATTCTTACACGACCTGGACTGGTATGCGACACCGGGTAGCCTGTCAGGTTTTGAGAGAAACTCCAGATGGTTCTTACGAACTGAAGATACTGGAGTTCTATAGGAAAAAGTTGAGGTAGATGGTCGTCGGGGAGGATCACAATGGGCCTTAATATCCCCCGAGTGAACTGACTTTGTGCGGGCGTTCCGTTTAAAATAACATAACGTAATGTTAAGGTAAATATTTTACGTTGAGTCCGATTCTCACAAATAGTAAAATATTGCAGTTTAAAAAAAGTTAACGGTATTTATAAACTCCCTGCAGAGGTCTTTTCTCTCATATTCAATGTTCCTATATTCAAATCGAATGTCCAAAAACACTACTCCTTCTATTCTTCTTCCCACAACTTAATTTCCAAATTCCGTAATAATGCATTGCTTGAGTTAGAGGTTGTTCCCTGAGTGCTGTTCCAAAAAACAAAAATAAAAAAAAGAAAGAAATAAATATGTAAATAAATATCATTATATCGTCGTACTTTTAGTATAAAATAAAATTTTATTTAGCGTGTCAATCATGCTTCCTGCTTATCTTTCCATAGTTGACCCTAATTTAGAATAGAACATTACTTTTTATTAGAGCCATTTTATTCTAGTTTTAAAAACTTAACAATAAAATAAGCAAGGAATGCATTACAAAAGAAATATGGCAAAAAGTAGAATCGTAATCGTAAAATGAACATTGAAAATTCAATGACATTGTCTTAATATCGAATCTCATACTCATAGATATGTACACTTACACACTAATAATGTAGTAGTTGTATTAGTTATTAAAGATAAAAAAATAAAAAAATAAAAAAGAATGTTTTGAACGTGTAACTACAAGTTTTACAAGATAAAATGTGAATAAAAAACATTCTTTGCTGGAAAAATTCCCCTTTAAGTTTACAAGTGAATTTTATAAAAAAGAATTTCTCTTTAAAAATGCACACAAGTACTGGGTGTTGATGCAGCTTTTGTTATTCTTGGTTGCTGTAATTGTTGCTGTCAATAGCTACGTAGGTCATTAGATGAGATTTAAAGAAAATTTTCGGATTATATTTTTATTTTTATTCCTCCTTTACAAGATACAATAACGATAGTTTCCTTCAATGCATTTGAGGTACCAATAAGTACTCATAGCTTAAGTTTAAAAGAAAATAAAATATTCTTATTAAGTCTGCTGTTATTATTTGCGGATCATCCCTCTAATATTGGGCTAAGAGAAGAAATATCCCTCCTTCTTAATTGCCCCACGGGTCGCCGAAGTCTTACACGGTGCTGAAACTGGAAGATAAGAACCTTCCAGGTCTAACCAGTGTCCAAACGTCTGGTAAGACGGGAACCGGTACTCCCACGGGATCTTTCCTACACCCTCTATGACGGGTTATTGAAGAGCTCCTTCGGAGAATAACAAAGTATGAGAGATGGCTGTAGTTTGGACCTAAATCGTAGGAAGAGCGCATAAGTTTGGTTTGCTGTTACATCAACAGAAGCCAACCTGCCATTCATGTTCCAAAATGGCTACTTGTAGTCTCACTATGAGTAATAAGGGCGTTGGTAGATCCAAGATATTCACCCAGTGGTGAGACCATCGACAGGTTCAGGAGAAAAATTCGGCTCTGACATAAATCTGTATCACAAACACTCCTTCTTAGTGGAATAAAGGAAAGAAGCAAGCCAGCGAATTTGGTCCCACATTCTCTATAAACGATAATTGAAGAGGTCCTTCGGAGAGTAACGAGGCACGAGTTGGCTGTAGTTTGGACCTAAATCAACGGAACGGCGATTTAGTTCGGTTTGCTGTTACACATCAACAGAAGCCACCAATGGTGTGCCGAGAGTTTAGATGATCTCCAATTCTTAACGAGCATGATCCAGCCATTCATGTTACAAAATGGCTACTTGTTGACTCACTATGCGCAATAAGGGCGTTGCTAGATTCAAGATATTCACCCAGTGGTAAGAACATCGACAGTCTAGGAGACAAGCTCGGCTGTGATGTACATAAATCTGTATCACAATCACTCCTTCTTACTGACTATCCTAAACAAGGGCGTAGGGCGTAACGACGTCTAGCGCCTAGCTTTGAACAAACCTAAATAAGACCGCAACGTTATGTAATAAACATTAATGTTAACGTATTTTATATAGTAAAATCTAATAAATTAAGGCGCAAGATAGAGATAAAATCGCTAGATAAAACAGAAAATAACTAAAATGACACCACACTTACACAAAAAAAAACAATAACATTTTGTTTGCACCCAACTTCATTCTGTCAAAATTGGATTTTCCAATTGACAATTGCGTTGACGCCGCTATTTAGGTTTGCATCATACATTTTGTATGTACATGAGAGTTTTTGACAATTATTTTACGCCTTACGCTCTAGTTTAGGTTTAGCAGTTAGTCGAATATAAGAAGGAGGCCAGCGAATGTAGATGCCTTTTAAGCTGTTTGTACATATGTTACTACATGTTTTATTCGTTCTGCTTTGACTAATGGCACGTTTAGATCTTTGTAGATGTTCGAATTTTGTATAATACAGGAGCGTTGAATGTTATTTTAACGTCTTTGAATATTTTTTTAAGTTTGAATCTGAGGCAGTGCCGCAAATTCGATCAATTTTTACAGTTAAAGTTTGCAATGTGATGTGAGGGTAGAGTTTCTGTCAATAAGCCAGTTTATTTCGAACGCTTTTAACTTCATTTGTGTTAACGTTGACTCTATGGTTTTCCCAAGTCAGGTGCCGTTTATACAGAAAAAAATTTAAATATCCATTCATTCCCCTTATTTATTCATCTTTATTATCCAATTCTACCATCATTTTTCTTTTTGAGTATACGGTCCTGTAAGTATCGAGATACTACTGGGAACTGGTTAAAAAAGATGTGTGGACTCCATTGCTAGTTAGCATATCCGAAGTATAGAATGCATTCCAATATACTACTTTCGAGAACTCCAGCTCCAGGCAAGCCAAGAAATTAGCAGTTTTTCTTGATTTCAAAAAAGTCAAGATTCGTCTGTGGGAGGTAAGCAGATACCATAGATTACTGATCATTCACACGATCTATGCACCAGGACCTGGACGAGGACCAAAAAATATTTAATACAGAAGTTGAATTGTCTTGTTGAAACCTCTTATCGTCCACACATTATTATTAATAATGTATAGGGTTATGCGTAACTTTTCAATAACCTCAGTTCCCTATAGCCGAGTTGAAACTCGGCTATAGACTAAATGACTACTTACGACTACCTTAGTAGTCGTAAGTAGTCATTTAGTTTCGACGCTAACACAAGCCTTTACTCATGGCCAGAGGGATTTCCATATCACAGTCTTTTGTAGTTTGCATTTTTCTAAAGCTTAAATCATCCCTTTTGGCATTCACATTTAGCACGTATCTGCCAATGGCCAGATAATACTTGAAGTTTTCTTGACCAGTCACTGACGCAGTCATCCAGCTCAAGTTATCCTTATATCCTCATAAATCAGAAAGAATTTTTTTGATTTTTCGAAAAAAAAATGAAAAAATATAAAATTTTTAAGTGGATGCAATGGGTATTTATAGAAGAGATGAATCGGGTCACCGGAATATTGAAATTAGCCTAAGACTAGTAGATTCCAGCAGTATAATTTGTACGTCCAGATTCTGCCCAGTATTGGAGATATATATATTTTAAAAATTTGATTTTTCGAGAAAAAAATGAAATTTTTAAGTTGATCCAATGGGTATTTAGAGAAGACATGAATCGGGTCACCGAAATATTGAAATTAGCCTAAGACTAGTAGATTCCAGCAGTATAATTGCTACGTCCAGATTCTGCCCAGTATCGGAGATATATATATTTTAAGATTTTGATTTTTCGAAAAAAAATATGAAAAAAATATGAATCGGTTCACCACAATATTGAAATTAGCCTAATACTAGTAGATTCTTGCAGTATAATTTCTACGTCCAGATTCTGCCCAGTATAGGAGTTATATATATTTTAAAATTTTGATTTTTCGAAAAAAAAAAATGAATTTTTAAGTGGATCCAATGTGTATTTAGAGAAGACATGAATTTGATTTTTTTCGAAATTTTATTTTTTTCGAAAAATCAAAATTCTAAAATATATATATATCTCCGATACTAGGCAGAATCTGGACGTAGAAATTATACTGCTGGAATCTACTAGTATTAGGCTAATTTCAATATTCCGGTGACACGATTCATGTATTCATTCTCTAAATACCCATTGCATCCACTTAAAACTTTCACATTTTTTCTCGAAAAATCAAAATTTTAAAATATATATATCTTTGATACTGAGCAGAATCTGAACTGCTGGAATCTACTAGTTTTACGCTTCAATTTGTAAAAACTTTTTATTACAGTTTGTGGAACGCAGTTAACAGAGGTGTGGGACGTATTTAACTGACGAATTTATTTTCACACCCTTATAATGTCTCCAGTCCAAAGTCCTCACCCTGCAGTCACGATGTATTTTGACAATCACTTATGGGTTCTCTATAACCCAGAAGCGGTAATTTTAAAAACTAAAAAACCAATAAAATAAAGATGCTTTTAATGTTTAGAAAATTTTTTCTCGAAATTGTTTTTTTTAAATTATTTTTATATGCACAAACTTAATGCGTTTACTTCAATCGTAAATTTATCATACAACCTTCCACTATATGTATGCATGTACATATGTGAGTGTATTCAAATCTATTTTCTGTTAAGTAATTTAAAAGTCAACGCATTTGTTGCAAGTAAGTAAAGTAGTAACATGCATTTGAGTTCTAATCCAATTTTATATTTTAGGGTTGTTGACTGTTGCATGTGTTGCATGCACTCATGGACGAATGTGTATGCTTCGGCACCAACTGTGCCATCAGCGTCAACAACTTGTACATACATATGCATAAAACAATGACATACAGCCACTTGAGCAGTAGTCAAACTCCTTCTAAAAGCCCCAAACTCTCTCTTTCTTCCTACCACTTGAGTTGCAAGCAACAATTATATCAATTTAATTTTTTTTATAATTTTTTTATTTCATTCTTATTTTACTTCGTTGCGTACAATTTTTACATACCTACGTGTACTTTGCTGATTTTCATTTCATTTCTTGGCTTTGGTTTCTTTTAAAGTACTTTTCCTGGTTTCTCCAACATGTTAACGGCAGTATTATAAGAATGAGAGAGGGTGGTGAGTGCAAGGAGAATTTTATTTAATATTAACTTTGTTCCATATGGCTCATAGTTGTTGTTGTATGTTTGTTGTTTGCTGAGCATGTTTTATTCCCCGTGCAGATATTGTTCTGTGGTTATAATGGAGCGCAGTGGGGTAATGACGGCGTTTGTTTTTTTTTTTTTTGTGAAGGTTTAGCTGAAAGATTAAGTGGATCATTTACATAAATGTTTAATATTTTCTTGATTGGACTTTGTTTTACAATATAAAAATGAAAAATGGCGAAAAAAAAGAAATAAAATTCAAACAAAGAAAGGAGCAAACGTTTCAGAAATGTTAAATTAAAAGGGGTTAAACATGTTAACTTGCGTTTTAAACGTTTACTGTCGGTGTTGCATGTATTATTAAACAGAAATTAATTTCAATGTAATTTGTTGTTGTTATTGTTGGTTTCATTATTTGCAACATATGGCATAGTTTCGCACAACTTAAGTTTCTTCTTTCGTATCGTGTGTGTATGTGTATTAAAATTACTATAATTATGTGTAAATTAGTTCGTTAAAAAAACATTATAATTGACGTAAAAATTACACACATGTTTGAGAAAAGAAAAACTGCTTAAAAACCCTAAAACTTTGTATATTCAATACTTTAAGCTGTTTAATTCAAAATGCTATTGGCCAGATAATACTTGAGTGTCTGTGACCTGTAACTATCACGGTTAACCATTTGTAGTCACCCAGATTATATCCAAACTCCTTTTTGGTCTTCCTGCCAACTTGTAGTGAAACATGTCAGTGTCTTTGGTGGGAATCGAACCCACAACCCCGGACTGATAGACTAGCTTACTAGCTACTATCTCACCGAAGCACCCTTTAAAATGATAATTACTTCAAAGTTATAAAAGACGTTTATAATACAATAGATTTAAAGCAATAAAACGTAATAATAAAGCGTGTTTTTTTTTGTAAGGCGTAGAACTTTAAATTGCCAGCACTGTTTTCCGTGATAGATGATTTGACAGTTCTCTGTTGAAGATTATGAATGAATATGAATATTAATTATCATTATAATCGTTAGCACCGTACATTGAGCCAAAGGAAACATCGCTTTTGAATCTCAATCTCAATTTCATTTGAAAATGTTCTTTAGTAATGAAGCACACTTGTGGTTAAACATGTAAATAAACAGAGTTGCAATATTTGGAGAGAACATAGTCCAAACTTAATTACATCTAGAAAAACTCACTATTCGGTGCCCTTTATGTGCCAGTGTAATAACCTAAGTAATTTGGAAAGTACGCTAAGTTAGGTTCCCCATAGCAAGGAAACTCCGAGAAACCAATCGATGCTTAGCATAGTAAATGATGGCAAAGACGGGTTATGGTATTGTTAGTTTTCTCCGGGCACTATAGGCACCCAGATTATATCTAAGCTTCTTGGGCTTCCTGCCAAATTGTAGTGAAACAAATTTCAGAGTCTTTGGTGGTAATCGAACCCACATCCCCGGACTGATGGACTAGCACGCTACCTACTAGCCCACCGAGGAACCTAGCCTGTTGTAAACGTCCTTGCGAAATACAGATCTAGTTGTGACCTGTTTAGTTCTTTGTCACCAAGCCAAAGAGGTGTAATAATGTTTAAGTCCAGAGCGGCTTAATGATGTTTAATAACACAGTGCAACACGGACAAAAATAACCATATACGGACATAACCATATAAAAGACCAAAAAAAAAAGACCCCTGTCTCCCAGTTTTGCCCAAAGTCCTCCAGGTTTTTTTTATGGGCCCTCAAAGATGTGGGGCCTCGATGTCATTTTTGCAAAAAAATGATCATTTACTCAAGCTAATATTATGCAAACCGTTTGGAATTTTGATATACTCTCTGAGGCAAAGTTGTAGCTCTTGTCATAAAGAACAAAAATTATGAACACATAAAATCAAAAAAACTTCATCTTCAAGGTCAAAATCGCAAAAAACTTTAAAAAATTCATTTTTGTTACCTTTTTCCCCCTGTTCAGGTCCATAGGTAGCAAACCGTTCAAAATTCAAGGAAACAATCAACTACAAAAATGAACCTAAGATCTCAATAAACAACTTTCTAGAACATATGAACTTCCTAGGAATGATTCTTAAACGGTGTTCGGCGTAACCTTATGAAAAATTAGATTATTGAATTATGGGAATTACAAGGTCTTTCGTTAAGCGTTTTCTTTGGTTATGCTTAAGTAAACCAAAGTGTGTAAGATATGATCGACATTTTTTATTCGTTTGAGGGGCCTATACCATTATGGAATATAATATCGTTCATCCGATGCACCAATGAAGCCGTGGCGCTCATCCGAAATCACAAATTTCTCCATGACTCTGGCAAATAAATCGCGATGGCATGGGTTATATTGGTTTTGAGGACCGCTGTGGATTGTGGTTTATTCGCATAGAATTGCAACTAAACAAGACTCCACAGGAAAAGGAAAACTTCAACAAATCGCATGATGTCAGTGGCTAGCTAACATCACCTCCACATGGCATGACCTTACACTCAAATCGATCGCACTGAATGTTTAATGGAACATAAGGTGTTAGTTATAATCGCTATTTAGCGCTCGCCGTTGATGGTTATGGCCAACATTGTTATCAAAGAAATATGTACCGATGACGCCGCCAGCCCAAAATCCACACCAAAGTGTATTTTTCGGGATTTATTTTAGGGTGAGTATCGAAGACGACCGCTTCCTTAGTGAATTCTTTTTGACTATTTTTTCGGATGCATTGATTACTCTTGGATCTTATGTGGATTGGTATCGTCGCAAATTAAACAATTCTGTTTCTTGACGTACCCTTTCATCCTGAAATGGTCCTTGTCGTGAAGATAATTTTTTGATGCAATATATTGCCCAAACAGTGGATACAACCATTTTTATAAAACAAAACAATTTTTATCATTTGCACGTACTGTTAAACCCTTTATCCGTCCATGGTGCTCTTGCAAAATAGACTGAATAAATAACAGACAATTCCACAGATTAAGCTTTAACAATATGGCTGACAAGCTGTTAGCGGCCATGTTGTTATAATTCAGAAGTTCTCTTAGAAGACTCCTTAGAAGGTATTCTGCTGACTTCATGTCAAGATTTTGAGCAGGAAAAATATCAGTATCAAAACCTGCATGAGGATTTATCTTTGCTTAAACAGTCAAGATCAAAATTTGTGTTAAAACCTTTTACAAGATTATTGCGGCAATTATTATTTTACCGTATGGGTGCCCCGTTAGGTTAGTAGGTAGTGTGCAATTCTATGAGCTTGGGGTTGTGGGTTCGATTCCTACCAAAGACTCTGGATTGAAGGTCTTCTTTCAAATAAGAAAGAATAAAAAAACTTAAGCCTGTCCTCAAACATTCATTTGTAAAAAAAAATAGTTCGATTAATACAAATTCAAAATGTTCAATATTAAATACTTTTAAAATATCACTTCCTCTAATTTTATTATTTTTTTTTTTTTTTTTTTGTTTTAAGCTCATTTAATTAAAACAATGCCATGCAATAATAGTGTTTTTAAAATTCACAACATTTTATCTTTCACGTAACAAACTTCTTTTGTCCCTTCAAACAAGTGTTTTCAACGTATCTCAACCATTTCAAAATCGAGTTTGTTATCTCTATATAATATTTGTTTTTAATATTATTCTATTTCAACGAGACAACTAAATGTCATGGTCTAATATTCATTTGATTTTTTTTTTCCAACATTTTCAAATGTCATTTCAAATAACGGTTATCAAACATTAAAATTGTTTGCTGGTAAGTAATTGAATAGAGCCTTCCTTGTATTTTCCATATTAACACATGCAACCCCAAAAGATAAAAACTCCATTATAATTATTAGTTTTAAAAATTTATATTGTATATTTGCACTAGCACACACTCGAACATATAGCGAAATGTTTGCATGACTAAATGTGTCATATGCAGTAGATTGCAACAAATTTGTACATTTCGGTTGGCAATGTTAGATGACCGTAACATAGTAGTAACAAAAAACAGAAATAAAACTAAAAAAAATAAAACGGAAATAGATTAAAGAGAAGGAAGCCTATAACAAAAAATATTAATATATTTGTTAACAACATTAATTCCTCTAGGGAATATTGTTTTCATCTGTTATTTTTTATTATCAAACATTACTAGTTTGATGCGACAAAAATGTTGTTGATGCAGCACAAAAATTAGTGAGATTTAAGAAAAAATTTAAAAAAATTGATATTTTTGGGTTTAAGTTATTTTGGAAATAATTTTTGGGAAATATAGTTTGGTATGTGTGAACACTTCATAAAAGGACTACATACCTTTAGTTATACCTTTAAATATTTTGGTCGTCTAAACTCTGTTTACCCCATTTTACCCCAATTAAAAAAAAATAAAACAAATCGGTCAAACTACCTTGAGATCCCTTTCTCTGTGCGCGGTCACATACATATATGAAGACAGCAACAGATGAATTTTGTACACATATAATCTGTTTTTCTCCTAAAATTCTCGAAGATTAACTTCAACTTCTAATAAAAAGGGAAATCTACAACTGGAAATGGGTAACCATTTATAGCCTTGTCATTAGATAAACTCTTAACATACGAGAGCAATTAAATCTAGTGATTGGGTTTGAGTTATATATATGTATGTATTTGTTAAAATCTTTTAAACATGTCTTCAATCTACCATGACTTTGACGTAAGGTACACAAAAACAAAATTTCATTTAAACTGCAGAGAAAAAAATGTCTGCACCAAAAAAAAGATTTTAATTAATTGAACTTCTGTGTGGAGTTCAATTAATGTTTTATTTGATTAATTTATATATTTAATAAAAAAAAGAAGAAGAATTTCATATTTTAATAAAACAATTAAAAAATTAATTAACTTTGTATCTGAAGTCAATTAAACTTTTAATTGATGTAAAAAGTTTTTTGCTGTGCTTAGCGCACAATTTTAGAGATTTACATGTCACACCGTTGAATTTGAGGTTAATAAATAAATAGACTTAAGAATACACTTTTTCATAAATTCGATTTTATTGATACAGTGGAGCAGAATCAAAATATTTTGGAAATAACGTAGTCATTTATAAACGGCTAGGCCGATTGATCCAATTACAATCCAAAGATTGTATTGATCCAAAGATACAAACTTAAAATTTATCAAAAATATTTTGAATTTGGCTCGCTAACTATTACAACAAATTTAAAAAAATTGGGTACGCAAAATTTTGAAAAAATTGGACCAGGAAAATCAAATTTAGATACCATTTTGTAGATATTGACAAGACCTTTAAGACCATGTATAATTTTCAAAAATCAGAATAAAACTGAAGAAATGGCAAGCTGTAAAATAATTTTCAGGTGCGAGGTTCGCAACTTTGAGAACACATAGCGCCACCCCTGGAGGGTATAAAAAAAACTCAAGTTCAGATACTCCTCTGCAGTTTATGAATGACGGTTACTTCCAAAATATTTTGTTTCTGCCCCACTGTGCAATGTTAAGTTACAGCAATTATTCATGCGATATAATTTGGGGGGTAATTATCTACTTCTAGCAAACTTTTCATAAAATGTTCAACCAGATTTTGCAAAAACACTTCGCTTATCTCGTCAATCAAGCACCAACTTGCATCTTTCAGATCACCAGTTGCTTGGTTGGTTTGCTCACGTAAAAATTGTCTTAAAAATGGCCTTAAAAATAGTTTAGCGGCGAATTTCAATTTAATTTAATAAACTAAATTTCAACAAAATATTAATACAGATTTCACCAAAAAAAAAAATTATTAAAAAGAGGAAATTCGCCAAAATATTAAAAAGAGAAAATATTCTACTACTTTTTAATATTATTTTATTATTAAGTAATTTTTTACTTACTTAACTTAATTTAACCGCAACACAAATTTCTTTAAAAAAAATAATACAGATTTCACCAAAAAAAAAATAATTTCACTAAAAAGGGGAAATTCGTCAAAATATTGAAAAAAATAAAATAATTTATTTTCTTAATATTATTTTTTAAGTAGTTTTTCAGATTGATACTTAATTTAACCGTAAAATAAATATATTTAAAAAATTAATGCACATTTCACCAAAAAAAATTAATTTCACTAAAAAGGGGAAATTCGTCAAAATATTGAAAAAAATAAAATAATATTATTTTTTTAATATTATTTTTTGAGTAGTTTTTCAGATTGATACTTAATTTAACCACCGTAAAATAAATTTCTTTAAAAAAATAATGCAGATTTCACCAAAAATTTCACTAAAATGCGAAAATTCTCAAAAAAAAAAAAATATATTAAAAACAGAAAATATTTTATTTTCTTAATATTATTTTTTAAGTAGTTTTTCAGATTGATACTTAATTTAAACGTAAAATAAATTTCTTTTAAAAAAATAATGCAGAATTCACTAAAAGGCGGAAATTCTTAAAAAAAAAATATTAAAAACAGAAAATATTTTATTAATAAAATTTTTGGGAATTTAAATATTAATTATTTAATATTATGCTAATTACCCATGACGTTTTGTAATAAAAATGCAATTTATTTGTTGGGGGAAAGAGCTAGTCCCTATACGTATTTCACTGGTTGCTCAGGCCAGATCATCAGGAAACACAATAGTGTTGAAGTTAACAATGTCAATAATCGAAATATACATTTGTAAAATAAAAAATATCTAATTGTTGTTAATTGCTAACCAAAGGATAGCTAATAGCAAGACAGATATATACCATTTTCAAATAAAAGAAAAATATATAAAGAGAATTTAAATAAAGAAAAATGTTTGCTTGGTAGTATAATATGAAAAATAAATAGAGTTTACAAGTGTAAAACAATTTCAAAAATCTCTATCTTCTACGAAATATAATGTAAAATTAAAATTTCTTAGATTCTATTTCTTTGATAAGTTTGTTTAAATAGAAAATTAATAACAATTGAAACTACCGGGTAGATTGATACAAAGAGTAATGATGACGGACCTAGCTGTCTAGAAAATGCATTCTGCTTTCCTGGTATGTATCTAATTTTTCTTTATCTCTTTATAATTAAGAACTTAAGCCTAAATAATTAATTTATTGATTCAAAAATATGTAGTTCAAATAAAATTCATATAATTTTTTATTAAGTAATTTTTTAGATTAAAACTTAATTTAACCATAAACTAAATTTCACCAAAAAGTAAGGCAGATTTCACAAAAAAAATATATATATAATTTCACCAAAAAACGGGAATTCACTAGAATAGTACTTTTTTAATATTATTTTTTATTTAAAAATTTTTTAGATTAAACTTAATTTAACCAAAAACTGAATTTCAGCAAAAACTAATCCAGATTTTACCGAAAAAAATTAAAATTTCAACACAAAGCGGAAATTTGCCAAAATATTTAAAACAGAAAATATAATTTTATTTAAATAATTTTGTTACAAAAAAAATTTAGCCAAAAAAAATTTTATAAAAAAAATTTTTAGTTTAAAATTGTATTGCTAGGCAACTCACGTTTCAACCCTTAAGACGGAACTCTAGCTTATCACATAAAACTTTTAACAATCTTTTTTGAATTATTCAGTTTGATGACACAAAGACGATACCTCTTTATGTTCTTTCACTTTATAAAAAAATGTATAATGTTTTATTATGATTATTAATACAACCCTTTTTCGCGGCTCTATTTTCACTACTTAAATACACGATTTAACAAAAACACTAAAAATAAATTTATTTAAAAAAAAATATATTATATCCTTCATTAAATATAACAAAATACTGTACACCACCAAGTTACAAAAAATTGTTTTGATATCCTTCCCATAAGTTTTGACAAAAAAATTTGTGCTAGGTCAGTCTATCTGTATGTCCTTTCTATTTATCTAACTTGTGTGCTACTAGCGGCCATACCATATTTATTTTACTCTGTTTTCTTTTGTAGTTTGAATTTTCAAGTAATAACAATTAAAAAACTACTCATATCCTGTCAGTAATAAAATACCAAAAGTATTTTGGAAAAAAAATAAAAAGGGTTTGCCATAATAAAATAGAGTAATACAACACCGCACAATTCATTCCAACATAAATTAAATCTATTGTAAAACAACTGTTCGTGTAAAATCGGAATTAACTGTTCTTTGAAATACAAGGCCTCTAGTATAAAAAAAAAATATTTAAAATAATGTTAGGGGCGAAATATGTACTATTAACTTATGTATACTACGTCGAAGAAAGTATGTGTCCGTTTACCAATCAGCACTAGTATTGCTACATACGTTGAACCAGGGTTATGCACAAGAGACGACGCAAATCCAGATCGTACTGAATAAAGAATCTATGCGGCAAACGAAGTAGAAGTAGTACTAGAATGAATCCAAAAAATCAATAGGTGAGCCGCTATCATCACGGTCACACTAATGTGTCCTAGAGGACATATTGGTATTAATGGGAACCAAGCAACGGATGTACTTCAACAACAAAGGTCCAATGCTGAGTCGGGCCAGAACCAAGAACTATTCTTGTAAACATGAACTCCAAATTAATGCTGGAATGTATCAAAAAACTCAACAGGTGTGTAGCACTAATGTGGTCTAGAGGACACATCGTTATTGATAGAAACTAAGCAGCGGATAAAGTTAAACAACAAAGGTCCTCATCTGAGTTTTTAAATGTCAGGGGCGAAGTATGTACTATTAACTCTTGTATATTACGTCGAAGAAGAGACGACGCAAATCCAGATTGTACTGAATAAAGAATCTATCCGGCAAACGAATGTGAACTCCAATTTAGTACTAGAATTAATTCAAAAATTGAATAGGTGTCCCGCTATCATCACGGTCACACTAATGTGTCCTAGAGGACACATTGGCATTGATGGGAACCAAGCAACGGATGAACTTCAACAACAAAGGTCCAGTGCTGAGTGGGGGCAGAACCAAGAACTATTCTTGTAAACATGAACTCCAAATTAATGCTGGAATGTATCCAAAAACTCAACAGGTGTGTAGCACTAATGTGGTCTAGAGGACCACATTATCGTTATTGATAGAAACTAAGCAGCGGATAAAGTTAAACAACAAAGGTCCTCATCTGAGTTTTTAAATGGTTTTACCAAAGAAAAAGTCAAAAAATGGTTTGATGAAAAAAAAATGGGAATAGTTTACTGCTTGCAGACAGATTAAGCCAACTAAGAAGGCAGGCTAAATTAGCACTTAAGTCGCCACATGGCAGGAAAGCGAAAAAGCTACTTACATACTGACGCAGTACCCCAAGCTAACTGCCATGACCAAGTTATTAGGTCATGGTATCTTTAAGTTTATCTATCTAAGATGGAAACCGTAAAAGATGTTCCTTGTGAATATCCAGTACTGGCGAGAACTCAATATAATAGCAACGAAAATATATCGTCATAGTTGTCAAATATTCCATTCAATTTATTTTAATATAATTTTTTTAAACTACTACTTAAAAAGGATTAAATACTCGGTACCCAATACTCAATACTAATTGGAAACACATTTATCTATACATACAATAAAATAGTAACTCATTTCCGTCTGTCTGTCTGCTTTTCTTTTTAAACACGGTTGTGCACCTTTTATTTTTGAAAATGGGATATTTTAAAAACTGGAATATTTTAAACACGTTTGCACAACTTTTATTTTTGAAAGTGGGATATTTTAAACACTTTTGCCCAACAGATGGCGCCAGTTGAATAAAATTTGTATTTGATTTGCATTTGTACTTTGTGCAATTGTAAAAATTGACATTAAAATATTTTAAACATCTCTTACAGAGGTTTACAATAATTTTTAGAATTTTAGAACTTTTTATAAATTTTAGAATTTATCCAGAGAGTAAGAATCTTACAATTGGTGTGGAATACTTTCAAAACAAAATCGAGCAAAATATTGTCTGGACGCCCTCAACTTGGCGGGCACAGTTAGTGCATATAATAAAATAGTAACTCATTTCCTGTCTGTCACGACAAAAATCTGTGATCACTTGTAAAATTTATCAAAATGGATTTTTTATTATAAAAATGGATTTTTTTATGAAAAACTAAAAACCCATTTTCTGGCTAAATTAAGCGTCCTACACGCAAAAAGATAAAAACTACGGGATGGATTTTAACACAATTGTGAGGAGGTACCTTAGTATCCTGATTCCAATATAGGATACTTTTTCTGCAAAAATATCTTATTTCTAAGAGAAAGTGGAGAAAAAGCAGTGAAAGTACGCCGTTTTATTCACCGATTTAAAGGTGGTGCATATTTTAAGGCAATGAGTAACTCATTTCCTGTCTATCTTTTAAAGAGCTTTACAATAATTTTAAGAATTTAAGAATGTTATATAAATTTTAGAATTTTATGTAGGGATGGTTACCTTTATACAAAGTAAAAACCTATCAGTCTTAAAATTTGGTGTGAATTACTTTCAAAGCAAAATCGAACAAAATATTGTCAGGACGCACACAACTTGTGTGGGCATAGCTAGTTATAAGTATGGAGACCATGGAAGAGTTTAATTTTAAAGACTTGCACGAAATTAAGCAGGAATAATTGTTAAGAAAAACAGCTAACCGAGAGAGGTACAAAAAGCGACTCACAACAGCAAAGATCTGCTAAGTCAGCTTCAAACCATATACATATGTATGTAAATATATTTGGCAGTTTATTTTATCGACTATATCTGCATGTGTTCTAATAAATTTCTTCTAAAATTCTGCTCAATCCGTTTTAAGGAAAATAAATTGATTTTGGTGATGCCATATTTTGTACGAACCGTTTTTTTTTTAAATATGTTTGCTTGTGTGCACTTATTTATGTATGCAAGTGTACATCAACAAAATGTTCAATGAATTCAATTAACCGCAATTTTTGTGTTTTTATGTAAGTTTTTTTTTCCGACACTGTAACTTTTTTTTTAACATGCACCATGTATCTAACTCTTCTCCGTTGGCTTACTCTGTCTGGTAAAATATTCTGCAAAAGATTTACAATAACAGCAATAAAATAAAGAACTAAACATGAATGAACATGAATATGCATGCATGTTTATGTGTATTTGCCTTAAAAGGGATATATATATATATAGAGAGAGAGAGAGAGAGAGAGAGAGAGAGAGAGAGAGAGAGAGAGCGAACGAACTGCAAAATTTACCTATACAGTCGCCAATAAACAAATTAAAGAATTAGAATAGAAAGTTGCAGGAAAAAAAAACTACACAGTGAAAGGAAATTTTAATAGTTTGGTATAGAAAATAAAACGAATTATTTCTTACTTTTTAGTTGAAAACACTATAGATTTTCTATTTTCCTGCCGTAATTGTTAACAACAACAACAACAAAGAAAAAGTCATGTTAAACCGAGCAGAAAAGTAAAAAAACGTACTCGATATTGTAATACGTTTTCAGTTTCCACTTGCAATGAATTTCAAATTAAAGTGTTGCGAGAAAAACATTAAACCAAATTAAACCGGAAAGAGATATATTTTTTTTTTATTTGAAATGTTGGCAACACAAACAAGTTTCAAGTAGAATACTTAAAAAGTTTGTTATAGTAAGTGAATTAAAATTTTTGGTTTTCAAACAGTAACATCATGGGTGTTTTTGCTTTTTCTGTGCTAGAAAAGTTTTGTTTTCCGGAGAAAAATGCTTGATTTAACACATTTTTGTTTTTCTTTTCAATTTGCAGTAGGATTAAAATGAATTAGAAATGTGTTGAGGTGGGTGTAGTGCCAAATTTAAGCAAATCAAAGTTGTTTATAATGAAAGTAGAATATTTAGAGGGTTGTTGAATCGATTAATTAAATCAAATGAAAACAGAAAGTAAGGCAAAAATTCAATTGAAATTCTTTTTTTTTAATACGCGTTACTTGGTACCCAGTATTCAATAGGTTGCCAGCACTAATCCTAAACAGTAGGTTTATGACTATTTAATGAATTTAATTAAATTTTAAAATAAAGCTTATAACTTGCTTTTAATATGTTATTCATGTATATGAAATAATATAATACTAGCTGTGCCCACACACGTTGTGTGCGCCCTGACAATGTTTTATTCGATTTGGCTTTGAAAGTAAGCCACACCCTGCTTTAAGACTCTTACGTATTTACTTTATATAAAGGTTCCCATCCCTGGAGAAATTCTAAAATTTATATAAAACTAGCTGACCCGGTCCGCGTTGCTGGCCCTAAGCAAACATTAGTGTTGTATTCAGCGATGCCACGCGAAAATTTTCCCTTCAAAACTTTTTCAGAAAAAAAAACAATTTCCTGTGGCGCCACCTGTCGAAAATTAACCCCACCAACTTAGGAACCTCCGTCAGCTCATGCGCAACAATTTTGCTAAAGATCATACCATCATCAAATGCACAGCTTACGATTTAATTAATTTTGAGTAATTTTCAGTGGCGCCACCTGTCAGAAATTAATTATTCGCACCAATTTACAATCCTTCATCGGCTCATTCGCAACAACTTTGCTAAAGATCATAGCATGATTTAATTTGTTTTGACTAATTTTCTGGGGCGCCACCTGTCGGAAATTAACCCCAACAACTTAGGAACCTCCGTCGGCTCATGCGCAACAACTTTGCTAAAGATCATACCATCATCAAATGCACAGCTTACGATTTAATTAATTTTGAGTAAATTTCCGTGGCGCCACCTGTCGGAAGTTAATCGAACCAACTTAGAAATCTTCGCCGGCTCATGGGCAACAACTTTGCTTAAGATCATAACACGATCAGATGCATAGTTTACGATTCTATAAAGGACATACAAACATTCATTTTTATATATATAGATTCTAAAATTCTAAAAATTACTATAAATTAAGCTCTGTTAAATACAGACATAAAATGAGTTACTCATTATTTTAAAACAGCACCATCTGTTGCGCAACATTGCTTAAAATATACTGCTTTCAAAAATAAAAGATGCTTCAAAGAATGCAGTACCTTTAAATCAGTAAAAAAAAAGTCGGCATACTTTCACTGCCTTTTCTCCTCTTTCCTCCTCTTGAAAATAAAAGTATCCTATATTGGAATCAGGATACTAAGGTACATCCTCACAAAATTTTGTTTAAATCCATTCAGTAGTTTTTACGTGAAGCGAACACAAAATAAGAAGGACCGACAGACAGACAGGAAATGAGTTACTATTTCATTATAAGTATAGATTATGAACAAAATTGTTATTAAAACAAAAATCGATACTATGATTTTATGGGTATTTGAGCTTAAATTTTGTTTAAATGAAATGTTTATGTGTGTTTTAATTATAAATAAATCACAAATATACACTATTTATAGAGCATTTAAAATTAATACAACATCAGGTATTTAAATGAAAATATAAACTTTCAACAAATAAAAAGCAAATAAATAATTTAATAACATAGTATGGTCTGGTCTGGTCGTGCAGAACCGTATATGCCCTTCACTTTTTTTTCATCTTAAATGCATTTTACTTCTCTATCAAGTCTCCCTTTAAACTTGATACATTTACTCCAGCACCTTTCCAGTTTTTTTATTCGCTCCAAATAATGAGATTTCTTAATATATACCTCTTTGTCCCCCAAATCTCCCACCACTCGGCCACTTCTTTAAATTTGGAAACAGGAAATAGTGGCAAAGGGAGAATATGCTGGAAGGGGTAGCAGTCCTTAGCTCAAAATATTCAGCAAAATCACGCACTTACATTCTGCGATCGTCCAATATCATTACATGGATTTTATTTCATTTGTGCTAAAAATAGTTTGGGGGTAGTGCACTAATTTTGCAATCTTCACTCACACTTCGTGATGTTGCAAAGTTATTGCCTTAAATTTTTTTGATTTCTAGTGATGATTTTAAAATTTTATGGCACTTTAACTCGTTTATAAAAACCATGACGCCAATATCTATGTCAATATATAACAATGTCACATTCACCCCTATTCTATATGAAGTCGTCGACATCGTCGTCACTTTGTATCGACGGCGACATCAATTCGATTATAATTTGGTATTGGTGTGAATTCTTTACTTTATTTTTTTTCCAAATCGTTTATAAAAATCAAGACTACAAAATCCTCGTTGACACAACATAATTTCGACGTCACATTTTCTTGCAAAATACCAAATAAAAATAAACAGTCATCTATAAATGTTGATGTCGAAAAAGGAAATACCAATTTAAGCCCGTCGACACAAAACGTCGTCGAATTATGTCGACGCTGAATACAAAAGGCGTGATTTTCTTGCAAAATACCAAATAAAAATAATTAGTCATCGATAAATGTTGATGTCGATAAAGGCAATACCAATTCAAACCCGTCGATACAAAACTCGTCGTATTGTGTCGACGACGATAAATTTTTTATTTTTTTTTTTATTTTCTTGTTCGTTTTTGACTTGTCATTTTATTTATCATTTCCGGTAATTATAACCTCATTATTCCATAAATAGCTAGAAACAGAATACACCTACAAATATTTTTATTATTACTCGCAGTCTTTGCTGTAGGGTACTTGATTATATGTAGAACAAGTTGAAATAGGATTTTAATAATTATAATAATTATAATGGTATGTGGCTTTAAACATGCCAGCGGTATAAATATGTATGTATGTATATATATGTATGTATATATGTGTATGTATATATATGTATGTATAGGTATAAATATCTTTTGGTAAAATTCTAGGACCAGCAAACCCATAACAACTGTAAAAACGATTACATTATTGACACAAAATAGTACACAAGATATTCATACACAAATACATATGTATGTATACATACATATACATAAATAAGCCAATATGCATGTTTAACATAAAATGCGTGCGTGGTCATAATTAATGCAAATTATAGACCGAAATTGCTAAAAATATTCAGTCAACCAGATGAACATGAAAAACATACATTTTCATCAGATGCATGTATGTACATATATGTGTATGTATGTATGTATGTATGTATGTATGTATGTATGTATGTATGTATGTAAATACTTAATAATGCCATGACATATTTATAAATCACAAATACAATTTGAGCAGTCTAAAATTTAAACTGCTGTTGTCGTTGAAAGCAGGCTTTTGTTTTCAGGAAAGAAAGAAAGAAGGATGGTAAAGCGATTGGTTATATCTTGTGGAAATAAAATTATAATCGTATAATTTGATACTTATAATTAGCTGTTAAATGTGAAAACTGTCATATAGAGCATAAAATATAGCAAACTATAATAGATTTAATAATGAGACGAGCACAATATGAAAAGATCAATAATAAATATAGCACAAGAATCTTTGGAAAAAATATTTAAAAAAATTAAAAAAAGTGTTACGTAAAACTAGAGATTCCCGGTCTACCCCCAAAGAGCAAAACATACATACATATATTGTACTCTTCAACTTTGTGACGATCAAAAATCGACATGTTCGTTTGTTATTATTTTATTATTATTTACCAGCTGGGCGCGCCACTTCGTGAGCTTCCTTGCAATATTTTGTTCGATTTTGCTTTGAAAGCAATCCACACCAAAAACCCTTACATTTTTAGTGCCGCCTTAAACTATGTTTCAATTATAGTTATGTATTTTTTTTATAAAACAGCGCCATCTGTTAGTGGTTAGTGCTTCAGTTATGGTTTATGTATTTACTTTACTACTAAAATAACTGCGTACTTTCACAGCTTTTTCTCCAATTTTCTCTTGGAAATAAGATATTTTTGCAAAAAAAAGTATCCTATATTGGAATCAGGATACTAAGGTACCTCCTCACAAAATTTTGTTAAAATCCATCCAGTAGTTTCTACGTGATGCGAACGCAAAAGAAAAGTAGACAGACAGACGGACCGAAATAAGTTTTTATTTTATTATATGTATAGATTATGAAAATTTCGATCGTTTTTGAATCACATTAAATGAATTTAAGTTGTTTGTTAAACAGCCAAACCCAAACAAACGCGTTGAGAGCAAGCTAACTGTCAAAAAAATGCATGAAGCAAACCTAAAGGCCATGATTCACTATTCTACACAATCATGCGATTTATTCGCAAAAAAATCTGATAGAATTCTATCCTGCTCAAAATGGCGTTGTAGGTCATATTATTATACAAAAAAGATTTAGCAACTCTGATTGCATGGAAAAATATATTTTATGAATTTTCTTAAAAGATTATGAAATCGTACAGACCAGTCATAAAGTCTGTCACACGTATACACTTCTAATCCACACTATCATACTTTTTCAGCACACATGGCATTTTTGACAGTATGATAGCGCGGCGTCAATGCTTAGTAATTGGAAAATCCAATTTTGACAGAGCGTTAGGTAGGGAAGTTGGATGCAAACTGTTATGGTTTTTTTTTCTGTGTAAGATTGATTACATTTTAGCTACTTCCTGCTTTATCTAGCGATTTTATATCTATTTTGCGTTTAAATTTATTAGATTTTATTCAACAAAATAAGTTAACATTACTGTTCATTAGAGAGCGTAGCGCTCTTATTCAGGTTTATGCAAAACTAGGCGCTAGACAACGTAACGCCTTGCGCGCACATTTGGGGCAAGATACCGCCAAGAACTCTTTATTGAGTCATACTTTTATTCAACTTAATTAAAATAGTCTTGGCAACAGGTGCAGCGCAATTAATTAGGTCACAATCTTATTTGACTTTTAAATAATTGGGGTACACCTAAGTACTTAGGCAATGTCCGAGAGAGTGCTGGTGTTGTTCAAAGCTTTTTTATGTTAGCCTTTTTTCCAGGTACAGTCTGCAAGGATCGTCTTACCTCAAGTTTTAACTTGGCTAGATAATACTTGACAGTCCGTGATCTGTCGCTAACGCAGTTAACTATTTGTAGTCACCCAGATTATATCCAAGCTCCTTCTTGGTATTCGTGCCAACTTGTAGTGAACAATTTCAGAGATGGTGGGAAACAACCCCTGACTGATAGGACTAGCACACTATCTACTAGCCCCCGGAGGCACTGTAGGCTAACGCCAGATAAGACATTGAGGTTTGATTCAAAATATTATTCGTTTCAACAACAACAAGTCGCTAACTGGTGGACAAGACTACTGCTCGTTCAGGCTGGAATAGAATTTTATTCGCTTCGACGTGAGAAGCAGTCAGCTGCCCTCGGCGAGAATTAGTATCGACTTGCAAGGTCCTCTAAAGGTCGTGATATACAACTGTAAGTGTAGTGTGCATATGATAGCAATCAAGAAATCATATCCACTATTTTGCTGGCGTTCTTTCAGTCCAAGTTGTAATAATTTTAATCAAGCTTGTTTTTAGCCACACCAAGCACTCATAATAATTTTTCACTTTTTATGGGAGGTACAAGGCCTATTGTTTGAATCCAGTCTTTGTTTTGCGGGTCTATGGAAATTACTTACTTGCACAAATTATCAGGTCTCTTATCAACATTGCTGTTAATATTAAGTTGCAAACACAGTTAGAGACAGTTAGTTTCGAGCCCTGCATAAAAATTCGGCATTCCGTAGCTCTGATAGTTGAATGGTATAAATGTTACCTACATCTTACCTACTGAAGCACTATAAAGAAAGTAAGAGTCTTAAAATTTGGTGTGGATTACTTTTAAAGCAAAATCTAACAAAATATTGTCAGGACGCACACGAAATCCTGACAATAGCGGGCGAGCACTGCTGGTCTTTAAGAGAAACACTTCTTATAATTCATTCACTGTTGAATATTTAATGTAGTTTGACTTAATGAATTAATAGCATATTTTAAACCAACCTCAAAGAATTCTTATGAAACTACCCAGAGGGTATTTCAAAATCATAATGCTAATTTGTCACCGATTTAGGAGCTGTCTTACGCTAAGGCTTTATATACTTGTAAACTCGTACTGCCCCTTTATAGCATAAATATATATGGATGTGTGCATTTACTAACAAAATTACTACTCGGTGACATTAAGTGTGATTACACTCCCACTAAAAAATTGTTTTATTCTAAATAGAAAACTTGAAAATAGCAAAAACGTTTCGAATTGTTAAAAATATTATTTAATGGTACATGTCGTATGTGTAATTGTTGTACCGGAAATTTTTAATAAACTATTAAACGTGTGTAGATAAATGTTGAATATAATCGTAATAAATTTTTTTTTACTACAAAGGTATAAATAGACGTTTGTAATATGACGACTAAACTGTGTGAACAACACAAGTAAACAAATTATAGTTGGGGACATCATTAATTGGTAGTATAACACTGTTCTCTTTATTCAGATTATTTGCGATACAACAACAACACAAACAGAAACGAAAACGAGGAGTATTAAAGGCGGGCAATTTTGGTTGTGATGGCTCGTGCGCTACTGGTATTTAAAGTCCCTGGTTTAAAATACATTGAGTTTTATTTTTTTTTTTTTTTTGTTTTGTTATCGACAAACTCTTCTCATACTCGTACAAGCATATGTGTCACACTTTGTGCGGTATGAATAAGTAACTGCTATTGTGCCATTTAAAAAAAAAACAATACAAAGGCGGAAAAAATATAATAACGTTGGTCATTCACCGGGCATTTATTAGGTTCAATGGTTAGTTTAAACTACACACATGTGCTAAATGTGTGAGTAAAACCCCAGTGGTAATAAGAAGTATGAGAGCTTTCTAGAAGGCCTCTTTACTCTTTTTATAGGAGGCACAAGGCCTTCTAGTCGCATTCCGTACTCATTTTTTATTTTATTTACCATACGTAGTATAAGGTAAAGTATAGTAATCATGAAAAAAATCGAGGTCGGGATTTTGACGGATTAATAAGTTTTGAGGTTCCTGAATCCATTTTAGTTATTTTCGCGATGATGTCTGTGGGTGGGTGTGTATGCCACTATTTTTGTGGAGGTTGTACAGGTCATATCGTTTGACATTTAAAAATGAAATTTAGTATGTGCCTTTGGTATATGAAGATGAAGAGCTGTATAGTTTTTGGGCATAATTGGGAGGGGGCAGTTTCCTTACCCCAAAATTTTGTGAACGCTTTAAAGGTCATACCGTATGACATATTAAAATTGAAATTCAGTATGTGCCTATGGTATGTGGAGATAAAGAGCTGTATAAATTTTGGGAATGATCGGGAGGGAGCAAGGGGCAGTTTACTTACTCCCAAATTTTGTGAACGCTATACAGATCATACCGTATGATATACAAAATGAAATTCAGTATGTGGCTTTGGTTTATGGAGATGAAGAGATGTATACATTTTGGGTATAATAGGGAAGGGACAAGGGGTAGTTTACTTAACACCCCAAACCGAAAATTTTAAATTTTTTGATTCGAATATACTTTGAACTTATATTCTTTATATAATATATCCATAAAAATATCTGTATCCATTCGGTGTGGTAAAGTTGAATGTAAGCCACTCCAGATTTTTTACTCAGGTTAACATTGCGGAGTAGGCCTTCCACTCGGCTTCTGCCGGCAGGCGTTCCGGAAGATCTTTCGAAAATTGTCTGCTAGAAGACCTTCAATTTAAGGCTTTTCGTTGTAAAAAAAAAAAAAGAAAAAAAATTTTTTTTACAAGATTATTTATTGTTTTTATAAATTAATCAATCATTTTTAATTTCTTTTTATTTTTAAATGAAATATTAATAATTTTTTTCACTTTTTGGGGAATCGAACCCACTTTTTTGGGAATCGAATAGCGCGCTACCAACCAGTCTATCGAGGCATTTAAATGGCAACCAGACTGTGTCTGGAAAAAAGGCTTTGGACCACGCGGGCAGACACATATTAAAAGGAGATGCTGTGGAGATGTTAGCTTTAATGTTATCGATTACCATATACTCTGTGAGGAGGAATAATGTCGATATGTATTAGTCGCCAGTCTGAAATTACCACAGTCGTGGGTAAAAGGCTAGTTACAGCACGAGACTCAATGAAAGTAAGGTATTCGTAAATTTCCCGACGGATACCAGAAATCATTGAGGCACGAAGGAGTTCAAAAAGGGACCCATAAAGTTAGTGGTCTGGTCTACTAATAATAATGCCTTATAGAAGGCCTGAAATGAGAAGGCCTTTTTAGTTTTACCACTGGGGATGTACTAAAGGAATGATAGGTGTACTTGTATGTATTTACTTGCATGTTTAATACAACTGGATAAATCATTGCATGCCCCATTGTTGGTCTTATCAAAGGTTCTTTTTTCTGTTCTTTATATTCCTTTTTCTACTCGTCCGTTCTTTTATTCTTTTATTCATTCATTAGTTTATTGGTGTTTTTAGCTGAGTGCCTTGAAAGTACAAGCAGTAACTGCTTTGACTTTTGCCTGGTCTTTCTTTAGTGTAAAACAGGGTTTTTTCATAATGTTAAATACAATGCCTCTGCTGCACTGTGTAGTTGTGGTATAGAAATTTTATTTTCTATATACAAAATATCAAGTGCAATAGCCGTTGTTACAAAATAACAAATGACAATTATATTCATTTTGTTGTGCATTTTCTTTGTTTTTTTTTTTAATATTTTTATTTATTGCATTTTGGAAGGGAAACCAATTTAAAAGGAAGTATTTACAGAAAAGTTATGAAGCTTAGTTGGAGCTTTGAAAGCAAACATTAACTTAATGAAGCAGAAAATGTGTGGTATGGCAAAAAAAAGTGGGAAATTTACCACAGAATTGTTTTTATTATTCTGTAAAATTGCATACTAAAAATGTATATTAAATATATACAAAAAAAAACAAAAATATTACGAACTTTAAAAAACTGTACGTTTTTAAGTTGCAGGTAATATTTGAATTTTTTCTCAATTTGCGGCGGTACACTATTTTACCGGTACGACACTGATATCGGAGATAGCAATACTTCCTGAGAGCTTAAATTAAAGCGAAAACAAATTATACACATATTAATCTATACATATATGTAATAAAACAGTAACTCATTTCCGTCTGTCTGTTATTCTGTCTGTCTGCTTTTCATTTGTGTTCGCATCATGTAAAAGCTACTCGATGAATTTTAACAAAATTTTGTGACAAGGTACCTTAGTATCCCGATTCCAATACAGGATACTTTTTTCCGCAAAAATATCTTATTTCCAAGACAAAGTGGAGAAAATCAGTGAAAGTACGCCGATTTTTTTACCGATTTAAAGGTACTTCATACTTTAAGGCATCTTTTATTTTTGAAAGCGGTGTATTTTAACAGATGGCGCTGTTTTAAAATAATGACAAAATATGAATTGAAAGCGGGATGTTCTAAACACAGTTGCGCAAGAGATGGCGCTGTTTTAAACACAGTTGCGCAAGAGATGGCGCTGTTTTAAAATAATCCAAGATATGAATTGCTTACTGCCAAGTAACCAATATAATAAAATTTATATTTGATTTGTATTTTTACTTTGTGGAATTACATTGTTATTTAAATATTCTAAACACCTTTTACAGAGTTTTACAACTTAACTTTTAGAACTTAACTTTTAGAATTTTAGAACTTCAAATTAATTTTAGAATTTTATCCAGGGATGGGCACCTTTATATAAAGTAAATATGTAAGAGTCTTAAAATGTGTGGATTACTTTCAAAGCAAACAAAATATTGTCAGGACGTACACAACGTGTGTGGGCACAGCTAGTAATAAATAAAACTAAATTTCAATTTTGGAAATAATTCGGTAGCTCATGATTCGAATGAAATTTCACAGAGGTAAAGCAGAGTCAAATTTTGCTATTAGTTGGCTTTGAGATAGTCAACAAAAATTTACTAGTACCGAACTAAATTTAATTTATATAAGCAAAAAACGCAAATTTATATAAGCACATTTTTGGGAAAAAAGGGTAGTTTTTATATTTTTTCAGTTCAGAGAAATCAGGAAAAAAAACTTAATTATATTTTATATAAAATTTTATCAAAAAACGCAGGTTATATATTAAAATTATAATAAGTTCAAAACGTCAAAAATACCAAGGTAAGGTCGTAAAAAAAATTAAAAAAAAAAAATATTTTCTACATAAATTTTCTCCCAAAGTCATAAAGATAATCCAGACACCTAAGCGCATTTTTATAGATATTTTGTAGAAATCTTAATATTTAAACTATAAATAAACTTTTCGTGACATATAAAAAAATTATGCCCGAGGCCCCTTTCGCCCTAGGTGGCCGACCGTCAACAACTCCACTCGAAATCACCTCTGCTTTGAAAATTTTATCTGTTCATTCGATCTGTTCTGCTATCGAATTATTTCCAAGATAAAATATTTTTAAAACACTGTGCGACGTTGTTCATAGCGGCGAGCGCTATAGATCGAGATGATTACCAACTTTTTTGGCCTGACTTGGATGACGTGAACACCAACGGCATATAGTGATGGTCCTACATGTCACACATCTAATATCACGATAGACTTTCCGCACTACCGATTTGGGTGCACAGTCATATCAAGTGGAGGTGATGTAAACTGGCCACTGAGATCGTGTAATTGGACCCAGTTAGACTTTTTTTGCGGAGTTTCCTTAAGTCGCAAGTCTATGCAAATAAACCACAAACCACAGCAGCCAACAAAGCCAACATAAACCATGCCATCGGTAAAATTTTGGCTGATTTATGCTTCCAGCGAAGATCTAGCACTAAATTTGCACGATGTTATATTCCATACATAATAGCCTTTAAAACGAATATAAAATTTCGATGTTACACCACACACACATATTATTTATATATACGGTGCGCTTCGTGCAAAGCTTCAAGGCTTTATCTATTGTAGTTCGTCAGGACCACGATAATAATTGTTCACTATGTATGGGAGGTACTAGGCCCACTGTCCCAATTCATTTTTTATTTTGGTAGATTTTACGCATTTGCACAGGGGGTACTCATGCAAAGTTTCAAGGCGCTGTCTATTGCAGTTCGTCACTTACACGATAATAATTTTTTACTTTGCATGTGATGTACCACGCCCACTATTCCAATTCAGTCTGTGTTTAGCTTAACTAAGTACTTTAATATGATGGTTACTAGTGCGAAATTCAAAGGTGCTATTGCAGTTCCCTAGATACAGGTAAAAAATTCACTTTGTATGGGAGGTACCACGCCCAATTAGTCCCAATTAGTTCTATATTTTGGTAGATTATGCGCACTAACATAGGAGTTACTCGTGCAAAGCTTCAAGGCACTATCTATTGTAGTTTTCCAGAACCACGATAATTTTTCTCTTTGTATGGGAGTTACCACGCCCACTATTCCAATTCAGCCTGTGTTTAGCCTGACTGTGTACGATGATATAGGGGTTAGTAGTGCGAATTTCCAAATACATTTTGTGCTTTGTATATATAGATAGATAGATAGATAGATAGATAGATAGATAGATAGATAGATAGATAGAAAAAACTCTTTAGAATAAAATTTATAACAAATTAAATTGAAAGCAATACAACTAAAACTCTACAATTAGTTAAGAGTGTAAACTTCTACTACACAATTCGTGTTATGGAATTTGGTTATGAAGCACTGCCTTAGTTTCAAAATTAGGAAAAATTCAAAGGCCCTTAATTATAATTCTATAAATGAATATGGCCGCTCTCTGGTATACTTAAAGTAACGACCTGCACAAAGATTTAAACGTGCCTTTGGTTGAAGTGAATACCGCGAAATATTATTATGTAGAAAAATTATTTATCTCAAAATAACATAGTCGAAAAGCCATTCTGGGGCATAAAACATTAATGTCGTCTTTTTAACAGTTTCATAATAAACATTATCAGTGTTTGGAAAAAAAAACTTTAGCTATTGCAAAACCTATACCTTTATGATTTTCGAACGTTTGTTTTTAATAATAAATTAATATTTTTGAATGGCCTTTACTTCTTTTGTAAGAAAAAAGGACTTTGAATTTCAAGAGAGTTTTAGTTGTTAATTAATTAGTGTTGATATGTACCCTAATTAATTTTAAAATATAAATGCTTATTTTACCTCTTTGTGGGCATATTGACCTGCATTTTAAGCTGCTTTGTGGTTACAATTTAAAAAAACTATTTGCCCTTTGCCAATTAAATTTACTTGTGTTCGCTAAATTTAACATAAAATACTAACTATGTAACTGCATATTTTACCTTATAATTTATTATACATTTTGCAATAATAGCCCCTATAATAGCAAAAAAACAACACGCAATTAATTTTGAATATAAAATTTATAAAAAAATATATCCTTGTATCATTTATAGCTGAATAAATATGTAAACCCTCTTTATTTATGCAGAGATTTAATATTTTAAATCAATTAGGTTAATTCACGTATATCCTTTGCAATTCCTCTGGTTTGCAAAATTTTCCTTTGCCGCACCAAAAAAAAGATACACAAATTTTATACATACAACGCATTTTATGAACTAAAGACCCCTAAATCTTTTATTCATAAAGACAAGTTTTGTTAAACAATCAGCTTTTACCCACTCATCCGTTTGTACTCCACTTTTTTATTTAATCAATTTTAATAATTTAAAAAAAAGCAAGGAAATAAACAAAGATGATTTTTAGAAACAAAAACATTTTAAAAGCAACAGCAGCAGAGTTTCAGCCAGTCAGAAAGAAATGTATATTAACAAGCATTTACAGTGGGTATTGATATTAGTGCTGGCAATTTCTACTACTCTCCATTACTCGATACAACTCAATACTTTTCATATGGGTACTCAATACTTTCGTTTACATAATGGCAGAGCAAATTTCTCGTCGTAATTGTCAAATATTTTTATAAATTTATTTCTAAAAATACTACCGTAAAATTATCGATTACCTACTTTTGTGTATAGAGTACCCAAAAAAATTATCGAATATCGAGTACTCGGTACCCACTACTCAATACTTTGCCAGCAACTACTCAATACAATTCTGAAATCTGTAATGTCATAGCTTTCAACCCCTATAGTCCGCTAAGCCGCACCTTTCCGATTTTGGCCTTTTTTTTTTTGATATTTAACAAATCTCCATATGGGAAAATGCATTTTTTCACTTTTTTTCCAAGCCTTTATTATTAATTATCAATAAAATGTTAATATAATAGCTGCTTTTAATTACTTTTTGCATAAAAATGTTTAAAATAATTAATTTTTGTGTATTTTACCATCTTTTGTACGAATGAGTTAACTAACACAGGGTTGTTAAAAACGAAGCTAACTGTCCGTCAGCTAACTTCACACACATCAGTAATTCATATATTGATAGTTTGATCCTTAGTTTTTGAGGGGACTGTTATAAAATATTGTATGTTAAAATATTTTACCTATATAGATGACCAGCAGTGTATGCATGGAATGAACTTCTTTGAATTTTCTTCTTCAATGAACAGTCGGTTGGGGACTTGTTAGCATAGACCTTTAACTTCAAAAAATCACCAAAAACTAGTGTTAAAAAAAAACAATCCAGGTCCAATTTTGATCACCGATAGACAAGAGTACATGTGTTGTTTTATGAGGTGTTTGTTTGTGGCCCGTCTTTTTTAAAGTCACAGGCCTTTCATACCAATATTATTCTGCTTTTTCAAAACAACTTCTTGATTGTAAATTAATTGATTTTTTTTTATATTTCTTTATTCTCTTCTGTTAAACAAAATAAAATATTTTTCTCTCTCAATCTCTCTCAGCTAACATTGCTCACTATTGCTTACAAAAAAATAAATTGGCTTAAGTTGACTTCAGCCACAACGGTGGTCGTTTATTTAGCCAATGTTTTGGCAAAATAATCCTCTACGAGTTTATTTTAGTACAGAGAGGTTGAAGTCCGCTGTCCGCAGCCTTCTGTCGTCTATTTGCTTAATTCAAAATGGTTTATTTTCAATTGTTCAATTTTTTTGTTTGCTAAAGCTCTGTACCGACGGTTGTCAGATCTTGCAATATTGTCAAAAAAAAAACATACAGAAACCGTCTAAGAATCGCGTGAACTTACAATTGTTGTCTTGCAATATTGTCGGAAAAAGCATTGTTAGACTTCAAACTAACAATAATATTGCCAGATATGTGACAATCGTGTGTCAGCACAAGGTTAGGTTTGACAATATTCTAAGATCTCACAACCGTCTGTACAGAGCTTAAGGCTTTCCAACCCTTAACTGCTCAAGTCTTTTAGAACATCATTTATACAGAGAAAAGAGATTGTGGATTTCTTTTACAAGTTTAGTCAGTGAACGGAACTTCCTGAAATTTTAACAGTTTGTTACTAGTGGGAAAAATAAAGTAATTTTTTTAAATTTCAAGTAGGCGTGGTGCTTCACATACATGTTACTTGTGAACTGTAATAGTTATAATCATAGAATTTCCAAGTTAACCAAGTAATTGTCTTATTAATATGCTTAGTGTAGCAAAAATCTGGCTGGATTGGAATAGTGGGCGTGGTACCTTTCATACAAAGTGGAAAATAATTATCATATACCTAGGAAACTGTAGTCAATAGTTTTCATGTAGCTATACATTCAATAAAATAGTAACTCATTTTCTGTCTGTCTGTCTTTTTTTTTTGTGTTCGCATCACGTAAAAATTACTGGATGGATTTTAACAACATTTTTTGAGGAGGTACCTGAGGATTCTGATTCCAATATAGGATACTTTTTTACCGCAAAAATATCTTATTTCCAAGAGAAAGTGAAGAATAAGCAGTGAAAGTACGTCGATTTTTTCACCTATTTAAAGGTACTTAAAGGCATCCTATATTTTTGAAAGCAGTATATTTTAAGCAATGTTGCGCAACAGATGGCGCTGTTTTAAAATAGTAAGTAACTCATTTCCTGTCTGTCTTTTACAGAGTTTTACAATAATTTTTAGAATTTTAAAATTTTATATAAACTTTGAAATTTTATCCAGGGTTGGGTACCTTTATATAAAGTAACTACGTAAGAGTCTTAAAATTTGGTGTAGATTACTTTTAAAGCAAAATCGAACAAACGTTGTGTGGGCACAGCTAGTTATTTATATAAGTTTATATATTACTGTCTGGTAAAATAAAGACTGGATTCGTACAGTGGGCTTGGTATCCCTATGCAACCTGACAAATTATTATCGTCTGCTTGTAAATCTATAACACATAGAGTGTTGAAATTTTGCATGAGTAACCCGCTCATTAATGTGCATATACAGGCAAAAAAATGGTAGGGTGGGAACAGTGGGCATAGTACCACCTAAACAAAGATTGTTAATATTGTCGTGTAATTAGAGAATAAGAAATAAGAAACATATCTTTCTGGTTAAAACTTGGCCATACTTTTACTTGAAACTGATTATTTTATTTTTTGTGGTTTTTTGTGTATAAGATAAACATTTTTAAAAAAGTTTCACGCGAGTATTATATTTTAAGAGTAATTCTATCTTTATCAAAGACTTAAATTTTTTTCCTAAAACTCTTTAATTTTTAAAGTCTGTTTAATATATTTAAAAATCTATTTTCCCCCTAACATTAACCAACCCAACAAAACATCCTTACACGGTCATGTACAAGCCCATATGTATTTTTTTTTTTTTTTTTTTTTCTAATAAACAAAAAGCACTGTGCAAATTCCTTCAAATAACGCACATACCCGTACACACTTCTAAAATTCGTTTGTGACCAATATTCGTGCAATTTATCAAATATGGAAATTAAGGCAGAAGTAAATTTGAATACACGAGTAAAACATACCCATACATTGGTTGGTGGTAAAAACAACCATAATAATGAACACAATAGGCTCAACAGTATCAACATCATGCCCATATTAAATCTTTCTATATTTATATTTTTGTTCAGACTCTGCTGTATTAATTCTTATGTGGTAACGCAGCATTAAGTACAAAAATATAGAGAAGTGTGTGTGTGTGTGTGTTCGTCCTGTATAAAGGCAGTCCTGGTTGCAATAACTAAAAACGATGTTTCATGTTAACAAAACATAATAAATCAACAAAAAAAAAACGTAACAAAAATATAAAGTTTTTTGTATTTTTCTATACTTAGATGGGCTGATATGGTGAACCATTGGGGCAGGACCAATACAATTCATCTCTTTTTCGCAACCAATACCACATTTTTATTCATAAACTAGCTGTGCCGACACACGTTGTGTGCGTCCTGACAATATTTTTTTTTGATTTTGCTTTGAAACTAATCCACACCAAATTTTAAGACTCATACGTGTTTACTTTATATCCCTGGTTAATATTCTAAAGTTTATATAAAATTCTAAAAATTATTGTAAAGCTCTGTAAAAGATGTTTAAAATATTTAAATAACAATGTAACTCCACAACAATGTAATCAAATACAAATTTTATTCAATTGGCTATTTGGCAGTAAGTAATTCATAAAGCGCCATCTGTTGCGCAACCGTGTTTAACATATCCCGCTTTCAATTCATATTTTATCATTATTTTAAAATAACGCCATCTGTTATGCAACCGTATTTAAAATATACCGCTTCCAAAAATAAAAGATGCCCTAAAGTATGCAGTACCTTTAAATCGGTAAAAAAAATCGGCGTACTTTCCCTGCTTTTTCTCCACTTTCCCTTGAAAATAAGACATATTTGCGAAAAAAAAGTATCCTATATTGGAATACGGATACTAAGGTACCTTCTCACAAAATTTTATTAAAACTCATCCAGTAGTTTTTACGTGATGCGAAACAGACAGAAAGATAGACAGACAGGAAATTAGTTACTGTTTTATTATATGTATAGACTAGCTGTGCCCACCACTTCGTCAGCGTCCTTTCAATATGTTGTTCTATTTTTGCTTTGAAAGCAATCCACACCAAAGACCCTTACTTTTTTAGTGCTTCAGTTATGGTTTATGTATTTACTTTATATTCTCATCCCTAATAAAATAAGTATATTCATAAACCACTAACCGATATGCATAGTTTAAGCATATCGGTTAATGCTTCAGTTATGGTGTATGTATTTACTAAATAAAGGGTCTCATCCTTACTAAAATAACTGCGTACTTTCACTGCTTTTTTTACACTTTCTCTTGGAAATAAGATGTTTTTGCGGAAAATAATTTCCTATATTGGAATCAGGATACTAAGGTACCCCTTTACAAAATTTTGTTAAAATCCATCCAGTAGTTTTTACGTGATGCGACTATATCTATACAATTTTATTATATGTATAGATATAGTCGTGGATTATTAAACTCATTTTGAGTTATTTCTAAAAATGGAAAAGTTTTCAATCTGCCTTCCAGCTGCAGGTATTGGTGCTTTGGATGTTTGTGGTAATGACCATTAACAGTGACAAAAATAAATATTTCAGACCCTATAAAGAAAGATTTTGAGTGAGAATAATCTATAGGAGCCTTTCCAGACACTATTACATTCACAAAAATTACTTTATATTGAGCTTTAAAAAATCATTGGTCCTTACTTTTTGAAAAATAAGGCAGACTAGAACGTTATCGTCAAAAGCGAGGGATATAGAGCAATGATACCAATTATTTGGGGCCTCAGGTGAATCGAATGTTTAATGATAAAATTTTTTTTTTCAACAAATCGACGTCACATGCTATATAGCGTGTCAACAATCGACCTTTTAAAGGTCATATTTTGCGAATGCATTATTTCTCGATATGGCCAATTTTTCACCTAATTTTGTGTAATTTAACGTGGTTTTTTCTGGGTCATAACAAATATTACAAATTGGATGTAATAAAACTATAATTCATTGCCCTAAATTAACGTTTTAACCGAAGCTAAAAACTTATCTCCTGGCAAAGAGTAGCTAGTTTTATAATAAAATTTAAATTTACATTTTGGAGATTATACGATTTCAATGTGCAACTCGTAACTGCTGCCTGGTTTTACGTTAAAAGTGTAAATAAACGAAATGCTTAGTAGTTGCTTTGCTGAAGTATTCACAACTTGTTTGATACATCATAATTTCCATGGTTATCACACTGCTCATATAATAATACATAACATTACAAGGATGTATTATTTTGTATAAAAGTGCGTCAAAATTTATGTTCACTCAAAAATACTACAAACACATATTTTAGTGTTAACCAATACATTTACAAACACAAGAGTCATATAGTGGATGAGCAAAGTTTCATAAAAAATGCTTTTAAAAACTTTACCACGCTTACTACGGCTTCTGTGTGGCAGGCACGCAGGCAGGCAGGTCATAACAATATACAAAATGGTGTCGTAGTTAACGCTGATGCTGCAAATAATGATACCGAAATATTAATATCCATACATACTCGTATGTACGTACATACGAATAATAAAAGATGTAAGACTGCGTTCATTTCATATTTTTTAAGTATTTTACTTTGTTTTTCATATTTTTCTTTATGGGTTTTCATTACGGTTTATTGGCTCTGTCGGGCAAGCCAGCTCTTATTTACGAAAATTCTCCATACATATGTATATGAATCCTGTTATTCGGTGTTACTTTATTGCGAGGGTAATTGGAAAAATATCAGTTTTAAAATGTAAGAGCTATCGAATAGGCTTTTAGCAAAGTGCGTATCACTATTGATCCCAATATTTATTTATTTATTTACTAGCTGTGCCCACACACGTTGTGTGCGTCCTGACAATATTTTGTTCGATTTTGCTTTGAAATTAATCCACACCAAATTTTAAGACTTTTACGTATTTAATTTTTATATAAAGGTACCTATCCCTGGATAAAATTTTAAAATTAAAAATTTTTAAAAATTATTGTAAAGCTCTGTAAAAGACAGACAGGAAATAAGTTACTCATTATTTTAAAACAGCGCCATCGTTGCGCAACATTGCTTAAAATATACTGCTTTCAAAAGTAAAGTATGCGGTACCTTTAAAACGGTATAAATCGGCGTACTTTTACTGCTTTTCTCTTGGTAATAAGCCATTTTTGCGGGCGGAAAAAAAAAGTATGTTATATTGGAATCAGGATACTAAAGTACCTTCACAAAAAGTTTTGTTAAAAACCATTCAGTAGATTTTACGTGCTGCGATCATAAGCTGAAAGACAGACAGACGTAAATGAGGTACTATTTTATAATATGTGCCCGCCACATTTTGCTTTGAAAGTATTCCACATCTATTATAAGACTTACTTATATAGAGTAGCACCTATAAGAGAAAAATCCAACTAAACTCAGAAGAAACTAACAATAACAGTATTTTATAGCAATACTCAAGTCGTAGTATTCCTACAAAATTTTAAAAATTTACGCTAAATAACAAAAACAATGTAATCGCGTAATTACCTACGTATGTATTTCACAAAATAACCAATTTATTCAACACGCACGCGACTTAAAGCAAATACAAATTTTATTCAATTGGCTATTTGGCAGTAAGTAATTCATATTAGCGCCATCTGTGTTTAAATATCCAAAAAAAAGTGCCGTGTAGTTAAAACGATATGTGTTTTAAAATATACAACTTTCATAAATTAAAGATTTCGAGCTGTAATAAGCAGTACTTTTATACCGGAAAGCATACTTTCACTGTATTTTCTCCACTTTCTCTTGGAAATAAGATATTTTTGGGGAAAAATGTATCCTATATTGGGACCAGGATACTTAGGTAGCTCCTCACAAAATTTTGGTAAAATTCATACAGGAGTTTTCACAGAAAGACAGACAGACAGGGAATAAGTTACTATTTTATTATATATATATAGATATAAACTAGCTGTGCCCGCCACGTTGTGGACGATCTGACAATATTTTGCTCGATTTTGCTTTTCACACCAATTGTAAGGCTCTTACTTTTATAGTTTTTCAGTTATGGCTAATGTATTTACTTAATATAAAGGTACCCATCTCTGGATAAAATTCTAAAATTTATAATAAATTATAAAATTCTAAAAATTATTGTAAAGCTCTGTAAAAGGTGTTTAAAATATTTTGAATATAAATTATATACAAATTTTATTTAATTGGCTATTTCGCAGTAAGTAATGCATATTTTGTGATTACTTTAAAACAGCGCCATCTGTTGCGCAACCGTGTTTAAAAAATTACGCTATGAAAAATAAAAGATGCTTTAGTGTGCAGTACTTTTAAATTGCAAGTGGATAATGTAAACCACTTTTAGCGATCATTCTCGTAGCATATTTTAAATTTTGGCCAGGGGATATTAATCTCCCCCGAGGCATTTAAACGTTTGGGCTCGAGCAGTCCCTTGCACATTAATCGGCCAACTCGTTTACACATATGTCCTTAAGCCCTAATTCTCGCAATATTCTTACTAGGTGCCGTTCATATAGGACCAGAGATTAAATACACGTCAGAACATATCTGGACGTCACTACTATCGAAGCAATGGCCTTAATGGCTGCTAGATTGCCCACAAAGCTATCAACAGTCGTCGTTTCTGTTGTAAGTTCCACAATTCTCCTTGTCGCTTCCGTATTAGCATATATTCCAGACTGAAACACGGTGCAGATATCGGGAATTCGACGTAAAGTTTAATAAATTTTTATGGAAAAAAATGGTATTAAATAATAAAGGTTTTATGATTTGATTCTAGAATATTAATATGATTCCGCTACTATTTCAGTTAATTATTAAATATGTGAGTCCTCGGTTGTAGTTATTTTTATTTTGTCATTTTTTCTCCCGTGTGTGTATTTTATTTAACAGGCTAAAGTTTTGTTATACTTTTGTTGCCTTGTGCTCAAACACAAGTATTCCCAGAACTTTGCTTTGTTGGTGATAAGGGGAAAAACAAAAGAGAACGTCAAAAAATATTTAACATTTAACTAAACGTGAGTATGATTGTTTCATATTCCATATTGGTATTCACATAAAAGTTTATATATTTTCATGAAAATGGAACATTTATTTGAGTTTTTTTTTTTTTTTTGTCGTACCGAGCAGTAAGCAGTAGCGTAAAAAATATAGAAATATTTAAATACATCAAAAAGTACTATAGGCTTTTTTATTAACTGGTGTTTTTTTATCAAATAAAATACTAAGATTTGGTTCAGGGATACAAACAGGCTGTGGTAGATTTAAATTCTAAAAAACTTTCTGTCAAAATATTAGTTTTTATTTTAATGACAATTTGTACTTTTAGTATAGGGCTAGCTGTGCCCGCGACGCTTTCAGCATCCTGATAATATTTTGTTCAAGTTTGCCTTTTGTTTTGAAAGAAAGCCACAGGAAATTGTAAGTACCATTATTATGACATGCTAAATTTAGGATGTTATATTATGCTAGGATGTTATACGATGATTATAGGCAACCGATGTGTAATTTACGACTTTTTTCTTTTTACTTACCTTACTTTCATTGAGTCACGTACTATAACCAGCCCTGTGAATTTTGTGATTTGCGACTTATGACTGGTAACTATCGGCCTTCTTTCTCATCACGGAGTTTTTAGTAATTGCTAGCATTTGTCCAAGGCTTAGATCCTATCTTATGCTAGACAGGGCTTGACATTCAAATAAAATATGCGCTACCGTCTCAGCCTCTTCCAGACAAAGTCTGCAAGTAAAATCTTTTTAGCTTTTCATCTTGGCCAGGTGATACTTTAAGTTTTAATAACCTGTCATTAACGCAGTTATTCAGTTATTTCTATTATATGTTAGCACCTTACTGGCTACCCCGCCAAGCAGTTCTTTAAGCACCATATATATTTTGGCTCCAGCTCTTCCGTCTATTAGAGAACCATCAGTAAAAATGCAGTTGCCGTTCTCCACACACTCATTGTGTACAAAGTCTTCCGCAATGAATGTCCTATGCAGTCTTTAAACTATTTTTCTTCTTTTCATGCGTTTCATCGGCACTTGAGCTTCTCTAACCTTCTTACTAAGTAGGTCGGTCAAGAATACTGCCAGCACGATAATCGTTCCGAAAGCTATGCCAAATGACATCACTCTTCATACGCAATGTTGACAATGCAGCCGTCGACCTATTGAACAAGTCCAACTACAGTAATCGCAACATTACTTCAACATATATACTCATAGAGGCAATGATTTGAACCCCATCCAACTTACGCTTAATTGTATTCTGAGAGGTTTTTAGCCACCAAACAGATGTATAAGTTATTGCGTGTCACACAATCATTGTGTAAATCCTTTATTCAGCCTTTGGCGAGACTTCAAACTAACAATTTACTCATATCTTAAGTCTGAAATAAAAAATATAGTTTTAAGTCCAGCCAGTGCTAGACAAAAATAATTTTTGATTCACAGTTGTTGCAATGCAGGTCACCCTCTAATTAACGGCAAAGAAAAGCAGTATCTCTTCTTTTATTCGAATATAACCAGGTTCATTTAGAATGTTACGAGTCAAAAAGCTTTGTATGAGAATCAAGCTTCTTTAGATATGGTACTGCATGTTTCGCTATTTTCGCTTTGCCTGATGGCGTGTTTATATCTTTGTGGATGTTCGAGTATTTTATATACCAAGGAGCAACTGTAATCATACGTAGAATCTTATTTCGGCGCCTTCGAATTTTTTCTACATTGCTAGTTGAGGCAGTGCCCCATAATTGAATGCCATAACACCAAATTGGTTTGACGATCGACTTGTACAGTAAAAGTTTACAACCTAAGCTGAGGGTAGAGTTTCTGCCAATAAGCCAGTTTAGTTGGACGACTTTTAATTCCATTTGTGTTAATTTGGTATCTGTGGCTTTGCCAAGTAAGACGGTCAAGATGTATACTGAGGTATTTGACTTCCGAAGGCTGATGAATCATTTGATTATTTATGCCAATAGTCCCTACGCAGTGTGAAAGTTATATGAGAACATTTTTCTACATTCACCTTTATTCGCCTATAGCGAGTCCACACATCAACCTATTAAATGCACCTCGTCACGATTGTTATGAGAGCCTGTCTCATGCAACCTTGAAAGCCAGATCGTCGGCATACGCAAACGTATGGACTCTTATTGAGTCCACTTTACACATACAAAGTTACTGAGTACCCTACTGCGGATTTTGGAGCACCCATTTTCGTTTTTTTTGGCTAGACTTAATTTTTAGTGGACCAAGCAACAATTGTTGGAATTGTTTGGTTAGAAACTTCGGCTTATTTTGACATTTGAGTGCCTCGATAGACTTACTGGTAGAGCGTTAGTCCATCAGTCTGGGGGTTGCAGGTAGTGTTGTCTTTAACCCATTTACCCCCGCTAACCTCATTTGGGGTGACTTCTGCATTTATCTACATAATATACCCTTGGTACGATATATTTATTTTTTATAATAATAAGACGTATTTTCAAGGAGTATGACTTCTTAATAAAAATTATGATTTGGGATTTACATTCAATACCTTCAGAATTTGGAGGTGGAATTTATTCCTTAAAGAATCAAAGTTACGCTTCTGTTTTTTTATATTTACATAAGTGCTTTTTATAATTTTTTATTTTTTTATTTAGTAGTTTTTAGCAAATTATGATATAAGATTAGGTATTTAACAATATTTGACTGAAAGGGTAGAAATTTTGTTAAAATAGTTTCTTTTTAATTTTGGCAAATTTTGCAATAACCATTATTATTTTATTATCCATATGAAATTTCCCAACAGTTTCAAAAAACACCATATCATTGTTCCCATTTGAGGACAGACGTTTTTTTTTTTTTAATTTTTTAGTTTTGTGAACCTTTGTGTGAAGTGATTAAGAATTTCAAGCTTTAAAATTAAGGTGCCCATTATGAGAAACTTTTTATCTTTGGCTGTAGTCGAAAGAGTTGATCGAAGGGATTTTCATTTTTCATAACGCACATTCGATATAAAATAGCACTATTGTGAGTTGAGTCAACTACTCAATTGGATTATTCACAATAGTACATATTTATTAGCTGACAAATATTTTCATTGTCAATAAGAATCGAAATTTACGACAGTGCTACCAACTCATAATATCAATTTGACATTCGATGTTCTTAAGCCAGCTAAGATGAGTTGTAAAGTAGCTTTGGATTGAGGAAGGTCAATCAGCCCGTCCTTGTTGCTCGGTCTTCAAGTGTTTTGCGTCTCCCTCTCGCACTGGGTGATTGGTTTCCACGGTTAGCTGAACTATGTTACAGTTAATTGGTGTTTGCATTAATCACCCACGTGCAATCATTCTGGTTATCGTGTATAACCTCAATTTTGATATTTAACTACACAATGAAAATTAATAAACGAAAAGAAAATTTTACATGACAAAAATAATAAATCAACAAAAAAAATTAACAAACTAAAGAAGACTAAAATAAAAAAATAAAAAATAATATGCACTTAAGAAGGAAGAAAAAACAATTTATTGGATCAGCCTACATACATACATAAGTATGTAAGATTTTAAAAACTCAATTTGACGAGAGGATAAAAATTAAAAAAAAGAGTAGATGAAACAACCTGGTGAAGACCAAGTGAAAACTGAAAATTTACTTAACATTAAGTAACAAGAAGAAATTAAACAATTGGATGATAGAACCTGGCGGACGATCAATTAAAAATCACAAGTGATGATTGTAACCTCACTTTTTTGACGAGGTGTAGTATCAATAAAAATACTAAGATTGATACTGGTGGAGACCAATAATACTCTAGGAGTGGACACTGGCGAGCCTACTTCCTGTGCAAAGGTGCAGGTCGGCTGGAATTTCCGGAAAAAAACTCCTACTTGTTGATAGACCCTGGCAATATAACACACAAGTGTTGGCCATTTTAAACCAAAAACCAAAAAAAAAAAAATTAGCTAGCGAAGATCGAAAATCGAATGCAACTCATAATAAGGGCCTAAGTCTCTAAATACAAATATTAGTTTTATTCTTTATTCCTGCAATTTTAATTTTATTTCTTTAAAATTTCGTTCATATACTCCTCCCTAAGCCCTTCTCTGTGGCCTCCCATATGCATTTATGTATGAATACCATTTATGCATTTATGTATACTTGTATGGATTTCACCTTTGTGGTTGTCCATTAATATTATTTTAATGCTTAAAATACATGTGTGCGTGTTGTGTTGTTGTTGTTCTACTATCATCCAATATAGCAACTTTTAATGTTGCAGTAATATTGTTGCACATGCAACAAGGACCTCTTTTCCACAATCACAAGTACACTCGACAAGCACACAACAAGTATAACACTAATATGCCCTTACAAAATACACAATACAAAGAATAAAAATAAAAACTACCAACATTATCATTTCGAACGAAAAATATAAAAACGATTGAGTAGTAAAGAACAAAAAAGAAACAACACAGAATGAATTCATTACACAATCGATAAATATAAAAGAACCACAAAAAATGGCACAAATATTCAATTGAAGTAGCAACAAATAAAAAAAAAACGCACATAAATGTTAATGTCTGCTGTTTGCTGTTGCACGACGTGTGGTAAAAACAAAAATGAATTAATACTTTTGTATGTGAAATGGAACAAAAAAAAAAATATTAAAACATAATTTGTGGTACACTCTCGCATACAAATGAAATACATATTGGAATATTTGAGTGTAAAACTTTTTTATTTAAAAATACATCAAATTAAGTAATAAAGTAAATTTTTTGGTCGGACAGCAATCGTAATTGCAAAACGTTTGAAATGTATCGTTCGCGTATTCGAATTAATTACTTTTTCATGTAAAGTCCTTAAAGGAAAGATTAATTATTGAAGATAAATATGGCGAATTTAATAAGGTTTTAAAGAAAAATTGTAGCATGCGATAAAAAAGTTCCCCATACATTTAGTTAGAGATGTGTCGTATATGACTAGGTGAATTGATCGATTCATCAAAGTTAACGTTTCTGACACTCGTTCCTTGTTATCGTTCATTACTTTCTGTTCGTGTGATATTTTCTATACAAAAGTGTGCTATATATATATATATATATATATATATATATATATATATATATATATATATATATACCCTTCACCACGCTGATTACTGAACGACCCTACATTTATTAGGCCCACAATGGTCAATGGGGGCTGCTGAGTTTCTTTGGTCTTAAAAAAGTAGTATTTTATGAATGACCATAATCGAAGCGAAAAATGCATAAAAACCTAAAGAAAACTAATCCAATTTCTGGCCGACCCACACCCCGGCTTCTGTCTAGTCTGCGCTGCAATCATTTGTACTAACAGTCAGACCTAAGTAAAATAAAAGCCGAAGAAAAACGAACTCAATATTAACCCCAAACAAACACCTCCCCCCGAAAAGGGCCCATTCCCCACTCTTTGGACTCCGTAGAACCGTCCTTTAAAAAAAGTTTGCCCATATTGTCCCCAAGGAGACCAGTGGCCACGCTGTAGGTCTATTGACCACCTTAATGTTTATTGCTTTCTATAAAGGCATTTAAAACAAATCAAAGCAGAAAACCCCTATCAGCCTAAAAACCAACACAAAATCGCCCTCTCAGGGGTTATTGGCACCCGATGCGATCCATTGGTCGCCGTCTAATATTTAGCAACAAAAAAACCAAACAAAATATTGGCGTGGTTTGTTTGCCCGCAGCCTCGTATGGAATGGTCTGATATTGTTGAATTGCAATAGCAAAATTTTCAAAACTATGCAGATTGGTGGGCTTAAATTTTCTGTATCTCTTCTGGCGCTTTGGCATAGTTGATTTCAGCCCGAACACAGACCAACAGACGCCAAATCAACTTCTCTATGTATGGGGTCGGAAATGAATATTATAGAAATTCCACACAGAATGACAAACTTATATATACCCGACGTCCAAGGTGTTGGAAGCCGTCGTTCGACCGCGGCTCCCTCTTCCTCATCTTGGCAATTTCTGCAAAAGCCTTTGTATTGGAGGCCCATCCAGTAACCATTGCTAAAAAAAAGAACGAGCTAGTTAATCTAATTGTTTTGAACAATCTGACCGATTCAGCAAAATTAACGAAAAATTCCCAATTCTACATTTACTACGTATTCTGCAAAAATTATTGGACATTTTTTTACAAATATCGTTACTGAAGAACAATAGATTTTACAAAGAAACTGTATTCACACTTGATCCAAATTAATCTTGAGAAAATCTTTATAACATTTTGGAAATTACTCTTAGTCTCCGTTTAGAAGGGCGTACATTTGGAAGAAAAACGTTCACTCAAACGAAAATGTTCACTCAAACGACGTCTTCGAGACGTCCCCTTCTTGAGCTGGTTGGGCGTAACATTATAACGTCGAGTACTATTTTGAACAGCAGCGGAAAAAGAACACAACCTTGACGTACTCCTGTGTTAACACTAAAAAACGTTCACTCAAACGAAAATGTTCACTCAAACGACGTCTTCGAGACGTCCATATAAGCCTCATGTGATGCCCCTTCTTGAGCTGGTTGGTTGTAACATTATAACGTCGAGTACTATTTTGAACAGCAGCGGAAAAAGAACACAACCTTGACGTACTCCTGTGTTTACACTAAAATTTCTACCCAGTAAGCGTTCGTGAAGAACTTTGCATGTTGAATCTCGGTGTAAGGCTTTTGTCAGATCGACTATTTTACCTGGAACCCCTTTGCATTCAAGTGCTTGCCAAATACCTTGGTGGTGGAGGGTGTCGAAAACTTTTGCTGACATGATTGATACAGGAGCGATAGGTTCTAAATCCGGCTTGTTCATTTCCCAGCCCTGATGAGAATGAAGAGAACAGCCTTGCGTGAATGAATAAAAAAGATATACATTTTCAAAACTAATGTGCATACTTGACACTAGAGGCGCTGCAACACTGTTCTAAATATAATTGACATCTAACTTCAGAGTTTCCAAAATTGTAGCTTTCTGCCTTTATTTCACCACCTGTCTTATCTCTACTCTATCCCTTTCCCAAAGAAAGTAACACAGTTAATGGGCAGGCATAATTGCCTGCAACCCTGAAAGTGCAAACAAACTACTTTTGGTCAATAAGTACCAAAAAAAAGGTGACAGATACTCGGTACCCATTACTCAATAATTTGTCAGCACTACACAATGTGTCATCAAGTAGATTTTAAGAATATAAAATCTACTTGATGAGTGTATGTAAGTTTAATTGTTCTTAACATTCACATTTCGATTTGTTTATTTTTCAATTTCCAAAATAATTATTGTATAATAAAGTAATTTTTTGCATTTCAAAAAAAAATCTTAATTTAAAAACAATTCCAATAAAAACCTGTCATTTATACATTTCTTTTTTTAATTAAACAATTTCTGCAATTTAATATCTGAAATTTCTTAAACAGATTTTAACGAATTGACATTTTAATTATTTTAAATCATACCCCTTTATTTACTTTATTTTTATTTTCACCAAAAAGGAAAAACACCATTTATGCTGCCACTTTTCCATGCTCTGTATTCCCGCCTGATTAAAAAAAAAAAAACAAATCAAACCATTGAGGTGGTAGAGTACCTTTTGCGAGTTGTACCAAATACTTAAAAGGATGTGCGGAATAAAAAGCATTTATAAATAAGAAAATTTAGGGCAATTGGGGGAAAACTGGGTGAAAAATGTTGAAAAAAGTTGAACATAAAAATGCGGTGGCAGTAGCAGCAACAACAAAAAGAAACTGTTAACAAAAAACTCCTTTAAAATTTGTTTCCCCAGTTTGGAGAAAAATTTCAAAAAAGAATTCATAAATTTTTGCTTCAACTTGCATTTTGCTGTAACAACAAATTGGCAAAATATGGAATATGCAATAGTTGGCAACAAAAAATTTGAAGTGAGGAACTGGAAATAACAAGTAACAACTTAAAAGGAAATATAAGTGTTGTTAAAAGTAAGAATACAATAAGGATGAAGTACAATGGGTTAGTTTGGAGAAAAATGTTAAATAAAAATATTATGGGGAAATAATATTTTTTTACACATACGATTTTAATTGTGAGTCAGTGTCAGACCTCTATCTACGTTAGGAATCGCATAACCTCTAAGCCTCTTGAGGGCACAGTTTGCAAGTATAATTTTCTTCATATTCATCTTGGTTTCATATTTACCTTTTTTTCTATGACATACCACTAACAAGTTTTCCAACCACATTTATATTTAAGCAACTTTGTGACGTTTCTGCAGAGGGATTTTAAATTCGGATTCCACCGCTTCCACCAATAAAACCAAAGTTAGATCAGATACTAACCTCTTCACCCCTTTCGAGGCTTTCTGTCGGATTCTCACGGTCCTGTCTGTTTTATACAAAATAAGAACTTATAAAATTTTCATTAAATTTGTATAAATTTCACAGTGCGAACTCTAGTATGTATAGATTGGTAGTAAAGTTCACCAATATTAGGTAGTGGATTTGCTGAATCTTTTAAAAAAGTTCTTTAAAAAAATTTAATTGTTAACCAATTATTATCTATTATATCGGCGGTGCTGTCAGGTGTTTTCTTAATTATACTTCTAATATTATTTAGATATAGCAGTTATAGTGCGGCAATATCAAGAGTGTCCACTCCTAAAAAGCTTCATATGCACTAGAAAGTATATATTAAAACTGGAGGTCGACAGGTATTCAGAGTTCGAATATTAACTACCAAGCTCTCTTATGTCCAAGGCTTCCTGCGTATACTGTTGCAACATGGATAAAAGCAACTTTTTTTATAACTTTTTTCTTCACTTCTCCCCACTTGAGATCATTTAGCCAACCTCCTAACTATTAACCCAATACCGGCCGCCACCGCGAGCAGTTATAAATCAAATTTCTGACAGACATACCCTTGTGCCTGCCAGACAACGGTCATATGGGCGTCTTATTACAAGCTTATTTAAAATTAGGTCAACCTTATATTCAAAACTAGCTGCGCCCACTCACGTTGTGTGCGTCCTGACAATATTTTGTTCTATTTTGCTTTGAAAGTAACTCACACCAAATTTCAAGACTCTTACGTATTTACTTTATATAAAGGTACCCATCCCTAGATAAAATTAATAAAAAATTCTAAATTTTATTTTAAAGCTCTGTAAAGGGAATAAGTTACTCATTATTAACAGCGCCATCTGTTGCGCAACATTACTTAAAAAATACTGCTTTCAAAAAAAATTTTTTTTCTTTATTATTGTTTCATCTGTAAAATCAAGACAGACTGAAATTAAATTTGTCTAGATTGTTGAAAATTCGCTTGCCCTTAACACAGACTGTAGTTTTCATTCCCCAAAGCGCCAATATTTCTGACACTAAAATTTTATTAACAGCTTAAGTGAAAGGTTGTTATGCGAAATTGGCAATAATAATTTTTAAAAATCTATTTGTGATCTGAATTTCATATTTCAGCCTTTCAATAATGAAAACTTTCCAGGGAGGCATGGTACCAACCCTGGGTAAGTGCATAGCGGATGAAATGGGCAAAAGGGTAACTTTAATTTAAACGTTAGTTATTGATTGGTTTTATGGTATTCCACTTCTAGTATACAAGCAGTGCAATCTAGATCCAGACATATGCTAACTTAGCCTCAATTCAGAACCACACTGCTTAATGCAATCTTCGCCGGGCGTTTGATGTCTCTTCTGAGATTCAAACGAGAGCAGTGAAATATTACTTAAGCTGGGATTACTGAAACTTGTTATTTTAGCAACCAGTCCAGAAGACTCGGATTTCTGTAAAATAAATACTGCAGAAGGTGTTGCGATGACGATGGAGAAAACTATTCTTTATTAACTAAGCCTCCACCCTGTCCTAGAGAATTTAAGCCTACAATCCTTTTCCTTGATAGCATTTTATCTGGAATTATTTCTGGAAAATAATTTTTGCCAAACAGAGAAGAAAGAAATCAAATCAATCAAATCAAAAACATTGTGATTACTGATATCTTAAAGAAGAGGCACCGATGACCCGAGTGCCTCATGAAAATTGGCATGAAATTATTAAGTCCTAAATTTCTAGATCAGTGCACGAAAATAAAAGACTTTGAAGATCACACATGTTCATAACAAAATTTTATATTTTGTAAGCATGGTTCCGTTCTAAGTCCTTGCAAATGGAAATGTCATATTCTGCTGAGTCTGTTAGGCCTTGAAAGAGGTTCAAATCTCTAAGGAATAGTCAACATTCTTTATTACCCTATACATATCATGATATCCTTGTGAAATATCTACCACACAAAACCAAGGCAGTTACAAAAATCATAGCTTAAGTTTTATGTGCGAACATGAAATTATTTCACATACATTTTTCATTCATAAACCTAACAGTTTTGTTAGAATTATGCTGGGAACACAACTAAGACGAACAACGAATTTTTGGTCGCGAATATTCGTCGCCAAAAATAAAAAACACAATTATGACGTCGGTCGAAATTCGTCATGAGCGGCGAACTCTGAATTAGATTTATTCATATTTCTTACGCCGGCGTACGACGAACACAACAGTACAATGTGACCATGTGTGGTTTTAGTTTCAAGTATTTCAGTAAATATTTTTTTTTTCAATTTAATAATTTATTTATTTTTATTTTATGGCATTTAAAATAATTGTATCAGTCTATCAGATCATTTTTTTATTAATGTTTAATGGCCGTACCATTAAACATTAATGGTACGGCCTCATTATTAAACATTTACGTACAAGGGAAAAAGGTTTTACTATAATAAGCAACATATTTATTATTTTAAGGATTTTACATCATTTTTAAATTCTTTAATTCATTTTTTTGCGTTTTTAGTTTCTTAGCACAAACAGTAAATAACTTTACCAATTATAACAGCTGTTATTTTTTCGTCGTTATTGTGCCTCATACGACGAATTTACGCAGCGAATTCATCGTCGTCGATCGTCCCAGTTGTGTTCCCAGTATTAGTTTGATTTTACTATTACGGCATTTCGATTATGAGTTTGCTTTTCAATCCTCCTTTTTCTTTATCTTTAACTTAAAAATTCACTCAATTTTCTAAGGAAGTGTTTAGAGATCTTATAAGGAGATGTGGAAAAAATAAACGAAAATCTTTTGAGAAACTCATTTTTTTCTAAAGAAAAAGTGAAGTAAAAGAAAAATAAAAATAAAAAACTGCATCGATTTACTTAAAGTTTTGTTGCAAACATTTCTAGTTACAGTAGAAAAAAAACAAAATAACAAGTTGCCAAGTTGCCAAACTAATTTTCAACAAAAGTTTTTTTTTTTTGTTTAATTCTAAAATGTTTTAATTTTTCATTTGAATGTTAGACGTTTTTGTAATAGTATTTTACTGATTCTTTGTGTACGTATGTACGAGGGCAGTGTTGTAATGCTGTGTCTTTCTGAATTTCTAGCGCAGTAACTTTAAATTCAACACTGCTCCTGTGAACTTTTAACTATTACTAGAATACTAGCGAGATTTGAGCAAGTTGGATCGTCTATTAGTCATTGAAAGCATATAACCTCGTTAATTTTAGCGAAATTGAAAAGTAGTGAATTTCATGTGCTGACTAAACTTTTTATTTTACACAAACAAAAAACGTTACCGTAAGCAAAGAAAGGGATGATAAGTACTACGGGACCTCTGCTGGCAATTTATACTACTTTCAATTACTCGATACTACTAAATATTTTACAATTGGGTATTCAATACTTCCGTTTATGAAAATGTATCGTCGTAATATTAGAATATTCTATTCAATTTATTTCTAAAAATACAACCCTAAAAGTATTGAATAACTAACTACTTTTGTGTATTTGGTACACAAAATCGATATCCGATAGTCACTAATATACTTTACCAACACTACTCTACACCATCAATTTCAGTGGTTAAAACGTGGTTTACCAGTACAAAAGATTCAAATATTCAGGTTATTCAAAAGAGGTCGTTACACAAAACATGGTCGGTAAAATCTATGGAATGATATTGGATAAGTAAACATAGTTTACTGAGTTCCGATGCCAAATATTCAGATCACCCAAAAGAGTTGGTCACACCCTAAATGGTCGCTAAAATCTATGGAATAATCTTGGACGATCGGAAATTTAAAGTGCATGAGGGGAAGGAAATAATATTTTGCATTTAAGTTTGGATTTAAAAGCGCTTTCAATTAAGACAATGGACGTATGCACACTAGTGTATACTCACTCGTATAGGTTAAGGAAATGCAGCCTCACCCAGCATACTCTCCCGATTTTTCGGCCTCTTGCAACTATTTCCTGTTTCCAGAGTCAAATAAATGGCTGAGTCGTAAGAGATTTGGGTCAAACAAAGAGGTCATCATTGTAACAAACGCTTATTTTGAGGGCCTTTTTGCAGTCTTATTATTTGGAGGGAATATAAAAAACTACCAAAATGTCTGAATAAATAAATAAATGTGACAAGTTCCAAGGACACTATGATGTTAGAGAAGATACCCTTTTTCCAAAAAAAAAAATATATTGCTACGAAAAAGTTGCGTAATTATTGAATTGCCTTCGTATATATATCTATATACAAGCATGCCAGTAAAATAAAAAAGTTTAAGTTCTAAATATTTGTTAAAGTGTTAAAAAGAAAAAGTGAAAGTTTGATAGTTTTGGAACAGAATTTTAATTGTTGCAAAAAAAACAAATTTTAGTATGTCAATATTCAAAATGTGTGAAGAAAATTAATGTTAAGAAGACGAAGGAACCAAAAAAACTTTTAAGCAATAACTACACTGAACCAATTTTCTCAGCTAATATCAACGAAAAAAATAGTAAAACTTTTAAGCAGCCCAAATGAGAATTCACGCAATGATATTAGAGTACAGTAACTATAATAAAAATATATAAGTATTTTATAATAAAATTATTGTTGGGTTATAAGCACTACACATTGGGGTATTCAATATCAAAATTTGGAATTAATTCATGGTAACTTCCATGTTTGTAATTTTTGATCTTGGAATTTAGAATTCGAATTTAGGAAAACAAATTGGTAGAATTCGGACTTGGGGAAAGGATTCTCCCATATAAAGTAATTTATAATTATGTAGCACAATTGCGAATTATTTCGAAGTATCTTTCCCCGGTTCTTATTTTAGCTTAAAGAAGTAAAATTTATACATTTTGAATTATATTTTAATGCAATTTTGTTTTCATTTTTTTTCTTTTTATTTAAAAAAACTATGTATATTATTAAAAAAATAGCATTTGCTCTTTAAGAAAGGCCACTTGTCCATATATTCCTCTACAATTCGACTTTGTCATTATTTCGAAAAGCTCTCGTCGAAATGAAAATCTTAGTCAAAGACGTGCTTAGATTAAATACATCCGGTCATATGAAGCAGAACAAGTAAAATTATTTTTATATTATATATTTGCATATGATTTAAAAATGAGCAAAATTGTATAATTAAGTTTTTACGCTCTTTTTTTATAAAAATATTGTAATTTATTTTTTTATACGGAACATTCAAAATACAATATTAAAGACTCGCTTGAATTTAAAAATAAAATAAGAAATCTACATATAAAAAATGATGAAAAATTAATTTCATTAGATGTGGTATCATTATTTCCAAGTATACCTGTTGATTTAGCAATTCATACAATAGAAGAAAAATGGGATATTATAGAAAAGTTTACAAAAATAGAGAAATCCTGATTTTTACGTATTCTCAAGTTTTGTATAGAGGATAATAGATATTTCCAATATAATCAGAAAATTTATAAACAACAGAAAGGACTTCCAATGGGATCTCCTGCTTCTCCAATTGTAGCTGATATAGTTATGGAGAAATTGCTAGATTCTTGTGTTGAAAAATTAAGTATAAAACCAAGTATATTAACCAAATATGTAGATGATTTGTTTTGTGTAATTTCTGAACCAGCTGTTAACAATATGCTGCAAACATTTAATGAATTTGATAACTGCATTAAATTTACAATAGAGAAGGAATGTGATTCAAAACTTTCATAATAATATAAATACATAAACTTTCATAATAATATACGAAAAATTATAAATACAGCAATAAATTTCATAAACGTCGTTATATGTTAGAAATGTTACAAATAATTAAAGTTCCGATTGAAAAAAGAATAAATTTTAAAGCAGATACAGAAAATGTTGCACAGAATTATAGACATTTAGTACATAAAAAATAATAGTATAATATAATCTTTAATTCTTTGTAACTTTTCCGGTGTAATTTATGTACATATATGTATGTATAAATGTGAAATTATTTTGATTTTTCTAAAAACTGTTTGAACATTTTTTAATATAAGAAATTTTATGTAAATATGTATAAGTTTAAAAATGTTTTTATCATTCGTAGTAACATTTTATTTGCTTTTGAAAATTTTGTTTTTGAATGTTTTGAAATGTTAGTTTTTTAAATTTGATTGACAAAAAGTTTTTTCAATCATTTTAATATTTTCATTCAATTAAATATTATAAAACTACTTTTATTTCCTGACGATGCTACCCAATGGTGTAGCGAAATATCGAATATAAAAATAAATTACAATATTTTTATAAAAAAAAGACCTAGAGCGTAAAAACTTAATTATAAAATTATCAAAAGGTCAAAAATTACAATAATTGTTTAATGAGTAAAATGTTTTTTATTACAAATTACTTTAAAAAAATTTTGTATTTTAAAAAGAAAAAAGTTTTGACTTAATTCTGCTTAATTCACAACTATTTATTATAATTTTTTCCCGAAATCCACTAAATTATAAGATTACACGTGAAAACAAATTAAGAATAATTACACATAAAAACCAAAACGTACATATAATATTACTAACCCGAGATTAAAGGTTCCATTATTATATTTTTAATTTTCACTTCACAAAGCACTGAAAACTAATTTTGAAAGCAAAACAAAAACGTCAAATAATTCAAATTTGAAAAGTGTGCATTTCAACAACGGTATTTGTCATAAACAAAAATTTGTTGCTAGTGATGTGTTATTATGTGCACTTTTACTGAGTTACAAAATTTATTAATATCACTCAACTTTATTTTTTTATTTAATTCCCATTTTTGGTATCGAAAACTCCTTTGTGCACTGGTCGCTTCATCCAGCTTTTTAAGATGCAAAATATATATAAAAAAAATATCGAAAAAAATAGTAATGATGATTTGTAATACAAAAAGTAATACAAAAAGTAAAGATCTGATGCAATGCAGTAACAAAGAAGACTGATAACACTGGTCGGCAAAAAATAAAAAAAAGTTGGGAGCTTGAACCTTGTTATGTATTTTTAATGGACCTTTATGTGCTGAATCCAAATATGTTTACAGTTTTTTTCCATCACGTCTAGTTTTGGAGATATTCTTATTTAAATAAAATAATAATATTAATGTATATTAGATATGTAGTTATTTTGATAACAATGGTCGGCAAAAAATAGTCATGAGCTTGAACCTTGTTGTTTGAATTAATGGATTTAATGGACTTTTATGTGCTGAATCCAAATCTGTTTACAGATTGATGTCATCACGTCTAGATTTTGAGATATTCTTATTTAAATAAAATACTGATATTGAAATATTCAATACCACAGTGCAACACGGAAAAAAATAACCATATACGGACACCACTACGTGATAAAAGACCAAAACAAAGACCCCTGCCTCCCAGTTTTGCCCAAAGTCCTCCAGGTTTTTTTTATGGGCCCTCAAAGATGTGGGGCCTCGATGTCATTTTTGCAAAAAAATGATCATTTACTCAAGCTCATATTTTGCAAACCGTTTGGAATTTTGATATACTCTCTGAGGCAAAGTTGTAGCTCTTGTCATAAAGAACAAAAATTGTGAACATATCAAATCGCAAAAAACTTTAAAAAATTCAATTTTTTTTACCTTTTTCCCCTGTTCAGCTCCATAGGTAGCAAACCGTTCAAAATTCAAGGAAACAATCAACTACAAAAATGAACCTAAGATCTCAATAAACAACTCTCTAGAACATATGAACTTCCTAGGAATGATTCTTAACACCGTTTAGGTAGCGCTTAAGTAGCCGCAAAAGTGAAAAATTTCCCGAAAATTTTTTTAGATACCTAAGCGCTACCTAAACGGTGTTAAGAAACATTCCTTATTATAACATTTATCGCTCCAACAAAATCCTAATTTTAGCTAAAGGCAAGTTATAATAATGGGCCTTAATGTCTTTCATAATTTTTGTTAAAGTAGGTACCTGCACAACATTTGTGCATCGATTTTCATCATTTATGGCTTATTTTATTCCGAGTATACCTAGCTTTCCGAATAAAAATGTAAAATATTTTCCGATTTAAGTTTTTTACGAGTTTTTTAAAACAAACAAAAATATTTTTTCATTAAAAATATTTTATTCCGCCACCAATTTCTGAATAACTGCGAGACAGTTGATAACGAAAAAAAATTATGTAAAGTTGACTTAAAGGCAATTTTATCCCGCATCTTTTGGTGTTTCAATTATTAAAATCGAATAGAGTTACTTGGAAATAAGTTAGCGTGGTCGCCTTGTTTAGGAAAAAATATTAGCCATGCCCATAGAAAAAATTGTACGTGATACGCGAAAACTGAAAGCGGATTTGAGTTTAACTGTATTCCACATATTCATGTTCAGGGAGCAATTTTTTTGCAGACCAGTGTTATCAATGCAAACAGCTAATTACCCACACGCAAAAATAAAACATGGTTGAGGTAACCTTAAACTAAGAGCAACATAATTATGATTGAATTATATGATTGTAGCTAAACCTTATTATTATTAACATAATAAAATAATAAATAATAATTAAGATAATAGTAATATTGAACATATGTATATGACCATATTATAATGAAAATTAAATAAATAAATTTATTTTTTAGCTATTCGATATGAGAAATGACTCAATTCATAAATTAATATTTTTTAAAACATAAACCCGTAAACGTGACTTATAGTAAACTAATCACAAAACTTCAAAAAACCAAACATCATTTGTTTGTTTGTTTGTTTTTAGTCATGTTATGGTTACATACGAGCATACTTATAATAATTTGTTTTATTAATAATATATTATGGTTATAAGTACAAAATTATTTTGGAGTACTAACAAAACTTTGGTTGTGATTTTAAAATTACATAGTTTAAAAAAACCATATTGCATGTTTGGGGTGTAGTAATCATTTAACGAGCAAATAGTAGTAAAAACTTGTTTACCGTGACCGCAGTATTGATTAAAGCAACTATAAGTTGTACATCGCATCCGAATATTGCTACAGATAACATAACATAATTCTTGTGACCATACCATAACCTAATTTTTTTCTCTGTGTGCGCTTGATTATACTTAAGCCAATAAGCTAAGTGGAACTACTCGCCGCGTTGCTTGTTATTCAAGCGCCTCAAAGTGCTTGTAAGATCGAAAAATTGTAATGCAACTATTTTTTAAAACACAAGAAGAAATCAAAGGGGGTTTGCCAAACTGTTCTAAATCCATTACAATACAAATAATGAGATTATGTTTCAGCAGAATTCAATATAAAGAATTGTGGGAAATTTATAATGATTCATCAGCAAATTCACTAAAAGTTTAAAAAAATTTAATTGTCACACCTTCCGATGAAGACCGTCGTCAATGGCTGCTTATTTGGTGCGGTTAGCGAACACTTTCTATATAATCATTATTATCAAGCCACGTTTTAGAAAGATGACATAGAAGAAGCTCACCAACCGTACCAGACAAAGAGCGAGTGACAACGGTCTTCACCGAAAGGTATGACATCAGTTTAAAATATTCTATAATTAAAACTTTTTCGAACTGAGAGTCTTAAGAATACAAAACTTATAGCTTTAATCTAACACAACACAAAACCTATTCTGTGTTTTCTTTGCTGTCCTTTCCAGGCCACATAGATTTTTACTCCTAATGTATTTGCAAGGACTTATAAAAACTAAATACTGAATTATTAACATAAATAGTTCAGAAGTTGCACACTCTGGGGTAAATATAACCAAGAATTTTGTAAAAGTAACTAAAAATGATATATTTTACTTAAAGATGTGTCCATTACATACATTATTATTTAAGTTTTAATTTGCATGTTTTCACATTTGAGAGACTTGTTGGCAAATAAATCCTATTTGTCGTTTAATTACAATTTTCCACACTATCCTGTGACAGTTTTATGACCTCATCCGTTCACAAGGTTTTTTTAAACACATTTGTTATTCATGACGAGCAAGGAAGATGGTGATGGTCATCATTGTCATAATGTTGCTTCATTTTTTTTTTTTGTCCTTTTGTAATTTTATTTTTTTACAACCATAATTTTCTTAAATATTTTAAAAAATTTGTTTGTGTCCTTCGATAAAATGACACAAGTTGTAACATCAAACACAACAACGCAGTAACAAGCAACAGACAGCTACAACTCTTCAGTAAGCATCGAACCAAAAACTCGCCACTTAATTTTCCCCTTCGAGTTCTCCTTCGCTATGGAATACTCGTACTTCAATCTTAAAAGTACTTCATGTTGTTAAAATGTTTTTCTTTTTTTTTTAATTTCTTACTTCCACGTTTATTACCATATTTTGTCTTTGCCTGCCGCTTGTTTTAACTTAAATACAATATTTTTCCTTTTGCTTTTCTTTTTTAGGCCATGTTGGCGGTTGTGGCATAACAGATGAAGTTTCTCAATGGATGGAAAATATACAAAATTCAGCCGTTGAAGAATTGCCTACACCAATGTCAAAGGATGAAAGAGTCCCCAAGAAACGTGCGCCAGCGGAAGATAAATTTATATTGGATTTAAATGAAAAGGATACAGGTAACGAGGAGCAAAACGAGAGCAGTAATAACAAAAGTAAAAACAGCAGTAAAAGTAAACAGCAAAATACCACATCCTCAACGTCCTCAGCCTCTGCATCATCCACTTCCATACAACCACCGAAAAAGTATGCCAACAACAACAATAATAACCAAAACAATGGTGCCATGGATGACTTTAAATATCCTTATGAAAAATATACAAAAGAAGCAAATTTTCGTTTCGCTGCCAATGATGATGATGGTGATAGCGATAACGATGATGACGATATTGACGATGAGAAGGATGAGGTGGCTGCTGCTGGTGCTGGTTATTTCTATGATCCTGAAACAGGGCGCCGTTTACAACCCACCGATACGGACTGGCATGAACGTGTTCATGAGCGCGTAAGACGTGCATCCGGTTCATCGGGTGCTTCCGCTCGTCGCGAAGATAATAAGAATACCTGCTCATTGTACATACAAACAGATCCATTGATTTGGCGTCACATACGTGAAGGAATTGCTGATGTAAGTATGAATTCATAAAAAAAAACAAAATACACATACAAATATAAAAAACCGAAAAACTCGAAATATAAAACAACAACCATGAAAAACGTTACGAAGAGATGAAAATAGAATATTTCTGACTTTTGATACATTTTGACAATTCTCTTCCGTTTTAACAATTACATAAGGGATTCGCAATATTCCCTGATGTTGCTCCTGATATTTGTATGATTTCGTTTAAAAATAAAATTTGTTGATATCTTTTCCATGCTATTTGCGAATTGCAGGTTTGAAAACTAATGAAATGTTGAGAAAGATTTTTTAGTAAAACTCTAGATAACAATGAAATTTAGTATGTGCCTTTGGTATATGGAGATTAAAATCTGTATAGTTTTTGGTCATAATTGGGAAGGGAAAAGGGGTAGTTTACTTTACACACCAAACCGAAAATAACAATTAAAAACCAAAGAGTACTACAAAAAAGAAAAAAAGGAATAATAGAAAGAAAAGAAGTAGGAGTGTAAGTATCGATCATTTTTCTATAGAAAAACAGAAATATCAATAACTTTTCAATAGAAAAGTTGAAATATCGATATCTTTTCTATAGAAAAGAAGAAATATCTACAGAAAAGTTAAAATATTGATAACTGGAAAAGCAGAAATGTCGACAATTTTAATAGAAAACCAGAAATATTTAATACCTTTCGAAAGAAATCCAAAATATCGATCAATTTTCTATTGAAAAGCAGAAATATCGATAACTTTCCTATAGAAAAATTGAAATATCGATATCTTTTCTATAGAAGATCAGAAATATCTACAGAAAAGTTAAAATATCGATAACTGTGGAAAAACAGAAATGTCGACAATTTTTATAGAAAACCAGAGATATTGAATACCTTTCTAAATAAACCCAAAACATTGATCAATTTTCTATTGAAAAGCAGAAATATCGATAACATCTCAGTATAAAAGCAGAAGTATCAAGAAGTATCGATAACTTTTCTATAGATAAGCAAGATATCGCGATCTTCTCTACAGAAAAGCAAAAATATCGATAACTTTTCTATATAAAATCATAAATATCGATAACTTTTCTATACAAAAGCGGAAATATCGATAACTTTTTTGCAGAAAAGCTTTCAATAGAAGCAAACGTCGATAACTTTTCTATAGAAAAGCAAACGTCTATAACTTTGCTATAAAAAAGCAAATATCGTTAACTTTTCTATAGAAAAGTAACTATCGACAAGTTTTCTATAGAAAAGCTATGTGCTTTTCTATAGAAAAACAGGTATATCGATATGTATATCAATAAATTTTCTATAAAAACGCAGATATATTGATAAGTTTTCATACTTTTGCTTTTGATACGTAGATAATTTTTATATAGAAATACTTTAGTTTTCATTAGAAAAGATATCGATACTTTAACTTTTCTATCGAAAATTTATCGATACTTTTACTTTTCTATAGAAAATTTATCGATACTTTCACTTTTCTACAGAAAAGTTATCGATACTTTCACTTTTATATAGAAAAGTTATCGATACTTTTACTTTTCTATAGAGAAGTTATCGCTACTTTTACTTTTCTATAGAAAAGTTATCGCTACTTTTACTTTTCTATAGAAAAGTTATCGATCCTTTTACCTTTCAATAGAAAAGTTATCGCTCCTTCTACTTTTCTATAGAAAAGTTATCGCTCCTTTTACTTTTCTATAGAAAAGTTATCGCTCCTTTTACTTTTCTATAGAAAAGTTATCGCTCCTTTTACTTTTCTATAGAAAAGTTATCGCTCCTTTTACTTTTCTATAGAAAAGTTATCGCTCCTTTTACTTTTCTATAGAAAATTTATCGCTCCTTTTACTTTTCTATAGAAAAGTTATCGCTCCTTTTACTTTTCTATAGAAAAGTTATCGCTCCTTTTACTTTTCTATAGAAAAGTTATCGCTCCTTTTACTTTTCTATAGAAAAGTTATCGCTACTTATACTTTTATATAGAAAAATTATCGCTTCTTATACTTTTATATAGAAAAGTTATCGATATATCTGCTATAGAAGAGTAACTATAGAAAAATTACCCATACTTTTACTTTTCTATAGACAACATCAATACTTTACTGTTTTATATAAAAAAATTGTCGATAATATGACTTCTACTTTTCTTTAGAAAAATTATCAATACTTTTACTTTTATATAAAAAATAGGTCGATAAATTGGCTTTTCTATTAAAACTATGACGATAATTTTACTTTCTATAATTTGGCTTTTGTATGAGAACTATGGTAATAATTTTACATTCCCTGTAGAGAAGTAGTCAGTAATTTTTCTATCCTTTAATAAAGTTCTCGATAACTTTACTATTATGCGAGTAGAGTTACTATTGTACTGCAAAGTAACTTTTTTAGAGAATAGTTTTAACTTCACTACTTATAAAATCGTTACTGATTATTATTTTTAAGAAAATTTATCGTTTATTTCACTATTAAAATAATAGTCTATCGGTAACTTGCCTATTCGAATATAATTTTTGATAATTTTACAATGCAATAAGTTATTGATAACTTAACTAGCGTATGGGTATGTAATAGATAACTTTACTATTTTATAGAAAATTTAACAGCAAAATCATATAAAAAATATAAATAAAATTATTTAAAGATCTAAAGCTTAAAATAAAATAGTTAAATTAATATAAAATCATATACTTTATAGAAAATGTATCGATAACTTTAATATTTCACTAACTTCGCTGCTCTAAAGAAAATATCAATCAGTACTATTCTATAAAAAAAAGTTATGGATAAGTACACCATTCTATAGAAGAGTTAAAGAGTACTTCTATATAAGACTCGGATAAAAGTTATTAATAATTATTTATTTGTTAAAAAAGGCTTTTGAATTCAAATAATGTCTCCTGAGGAAAATTTCATGTAAAGACTCTTTAAAGCTGCTGTTCAGCTGGCATATTATGTTGATGTTGTGTGATGAAAAAGTTTGCTTATTGGCTGATAGTTTGTTAGATGTTGTTAATATATTCTTGTACTTTCGTTTTGGCCTGTGTTGTTTTCAAAAATAAAAAAAAGTTTTACTTTTTTCAAATACTATTTCTAACGTTGGCAAACAGCATTTACGATAAATGATTTTTACTTTTTGTATACTGTGATTTAGATTTCTTTTTCATCTTTTTCGACAAATTAGAAGGGGAATATAACAGCCAAAGTTTGCTTTTTATGCTGTTTGTTTGATCGTTCATGGCTCAGTCAATGAATTTGCATTTTTATTAATTAATGTCTGCGATGCTTTTTTTGTTTTTTGTACCAACGAGGGCAGAACTTGAATTTGAAAATCATTTGAAAGGGTTGAAAATATTATGAAAAATATTTTATTTTAATCAATGCACCTTTTAAAATTTAAGAACTTCTTAAATCTTTTTTTTTTTGTTTTTGTTTTAAATGATATCACACACAGCCATATTGTTTCATTAAAGGAGTATGTTGTTTTTAAATTAAAATTATGGTTTTCATTTAATTTAAATTGCATAATGTTTTAATGTGTATCTTATTCGTAATTTTATTTATTTTTTTTTTTTTTTTGTTTATATTTATTTATACAGCATGATCGTAGTCATAAATATGAAAGGGACATTAAGACGCGTGAGGAAATCACATCGCTAATAGCACATCACGTTACAGCTGTTAATTACATTTACCGCAATACGAAATTCGATGGACGTACAGAGCATCGAAATATACGTTTTGAGGTAAGTTAACCTTATTCCTTGTGTATGTAGATATATAGATATAGATGCTTCGACACACATGGCCAATATACTATACTCATTTACCTGGCACAGTTGTGTGTGTGTTTTATTGTAGCCAGCTAATAGTGGCTGTTTGTAGTGGCAATAATGGTCATTATGCAGGCATTAAACTGAATTTATCCAGCAGCAACATAGTAAAACAAGAGCCAGAGTGCTCACATGAATATTAATTAAATTATTATCAAACCACAAATAAGTTCTTTTTGTGTTAATTTCTTTTAAAAATAATAACAAACGGAAACACACTGTACAGTCCTGATTTATTATTTAAAAATCAATTTCCGTTAACAAGTTTGTTTTTGTCTTGCTCCCTTTTCCCCTTTAAACAGGTACAGCGCATCAAAATCGATGATGATTCAGCCTGCCGTATGTCTTACAATGGTCCTCATAATGCATTTTGTAATGAGCATATGGATGTTTCGAATTTTCTTAATTTACATTCCCTCGAGGATCATTCAGACTTTTGTCTGGCCTATGTGTTCACTTATAGAGATTTCACTGGCGGCACTTTAGGTTTGGCCTGGGTGGCTAGTGCTTCGGGTGCTTCTGGTGGCATTTGTGAAAAATATAAAACTTATACAGAGACAGTTGGTGGTCAATATCAAAGCACAAAACGTTCACTAAATACAGGCATTATTACGTTTGTTAACTACAATAGTCGCGTTCCGCCCAAGGTATCACAATTGACTTTGGCACATGAAATCGGACATAATTTCGGATCACCGGTAAGTTTAAAATATGGAAACGTTTTTTTTTATATTTTATGGATAATTTTACATTTCTATACAATATGAATACTAGACACATCTGTTAAAAAGTTATCGATAATTTAATAATACTTTACAAAATTAATCTATAACTTTACGATTTTCTACAAAAGTTATATACATTTTTAACTATTTTGAAAAAAACGTTAATCATCAATTGTATTTTAAGGAAAAAATTTAATTAAATTAAATCTATGTAAAAATAACTGTTGCAACTTCTTAACATCAAACAAAATTTCGATAATTTTAAAAATATGATCAAAAAGTTAAAATTTTATAAAAAAAAGTTGTGTATAACTTTAAAAGTTTTTTAATCTACTTTTTTTATAGAAAAAGTAATCGATAAATATTAAATTCTGTAGTTAAGTTATTGATAATTTTGAAATTCTTTAACAAAATAATCGATAACTTTACGATTTTCCAGAAAAGTTGCTACATTTTTCAACTATTCGGAAAAAACATTAATTATCGATTATAGTTTAAGGAAAAAATTTTAACATCTAATTAATCTATGTAAAAGACTGTCTCAACTTCATAACTTCAAAAAATCTTCGATAATTTAACAAAAAATAATCAAAAAGTTCAAATTTGATAAAAACTTGTTTATAACTTTAAAAGTCTTTTTATCTACTTTTTAAGTTATTGATAATTTTGAAATCCTTTAACAAAATAATCGATAACTTTGCGATTTTCCAGAAAAGTTTTCTTCATTTTTTAGCTATTCTGTAAAAAAACATTAATTACCGATTATATTTTAAGAAAAAAATTTCAACAACTAATTAATTCTATGTAAAAAAATTCTTCGATAAGTTTACAAAAATAAGTTTACAAAAAAAAATGTCATGTGTGACTTTAAAAGTCTTTTTAAAGTCACACAAGTCTACTTCTTTTATAAAGTCTACTTCTTTCATAGATATTTAGTTCTATAGTAAAGTTATCGATAACTTACGAAAGCGGTTCTTAACCTTACAAATAAAAAGAAGATATAACCCACTAAGCCAATGCTTTTGATTTTTTCTGAAGTCAGACTTGTCGTAAGGAATTCGTTAAGACATTTCGGTAGTTTATCGGAAATCAGTTTTGTCGTAACGAATTCGGTAAGACATTTCGGCAGTTTGTCTGAAAACTGAAAAAATAACGAATTTGTAAGACATTTCGGTTGTTTGTCTGTACAAATAAAAAAAATATATAAAACTTCGATTTATTTGTAAGAAAATAAAAATCAAAATTGTATTAAATAAAAAAGAACAATAGTAAATACGAAAAATTTAATAAATACATGCAAGATGGACAATTGAAATCGAATTGATTGCGGTAAAGTATTGCCTTGAATACCAAATCTTTAACTTATCATTATACTCACTTTCATAGAACGAAGTTCTAGCTTATACGGGGATACTCACAGAAAACAAATCATTGCGATTTCTTACCTACATGTCGTTGCGATTTCGCACCTACATTTCGTTACGATTTCGTAACGACATATCTTTACGATTTCGTCACGACTTATCGTAACGATTTCGTAACTACATATCGTTACGAAGTCGTATCAACCCTTTCATATAAAAATCGTTACGATTTCGGTAATATTTGGGTTCCGAAATCGGAAGATTTTGTCGAACAGTCGTTACGAATTTTTTACGAAATCGGAATGGTTTGGTGGGAAGTTATGTTTTTCTTAAGGTTTTAATTTTTATACGTATGTCAGAACTGGCTACTTAATTATAATTTGTACTCAGTTTAGTTTAGCACTTAATCATGAATATATTAACGCTAAAACAGAACTTGCTTATTGTGCAAATTTATATCGGAAATCATGGTCCAGTTCAAGAATATTACACTACTTGTATTTTACGGTCGACACAATCGTTTTGGGCAGGGCTGATAAAAATACGCCTCCATAAAGGCGCCATATATTTCATATCCACAATAGCAATCGCTGCTGTAGAACGTTGTATTGAGAAGGACCAAAATAAAATGATTTTCTGTTGCATACAGCATCTGAATCTGTGTCAACTGTATTAACTAAATTAAAAATTTTACGTATAGACCTCAGCCGGCCAGCGTCTTATAAGATCCAGATAATGCAAGAAACAAGTCGAATGATCATCGTTTGCACCATACCTTCGTTTAACGAACTAAAAATAAAGTTATCGAAATATTCTTTCGATAAGGCAGTGGGCTAATGTTTGGTGCAAACAGATTGACATCTGTTAATAAACAGATTGACATCTCCTAATTGGTTTCTTTTACAGCGTGAATAATCCACGAGAAATTCTCCATGCCTGTATAAACCCACAAAAAAATCACTGTTTGGTGCGTTTTATAGGGCGGTGAAATCATTGGTTCATTCTTTAGAAATGAGACCGCGAAAAAGGGTACCGTTAACGGCTAGCGGTATAAAGCCTTGATAACTTATTATTTGGGGTCACTAAAAACTTGTGTTCCAACATGATAGCGCCACATTCATCGCGTCAAAAAATCTCTTTTCTAAACAAAATTTATATACGAAATGGCCTAAATTATTGGCCGACAATATCTTGTAATTTAACGGTTCTAGATTATTTTACCTGTAAATACGTGAAGTCATCAATTTCGTACGAATTGGAAGAGAACATTGTGCATTGAAAAACGTGGTCTGAAATTCGACTACCAGAATGAGTTACATTTGACTCAGCTGCGTCACGCACATGTCCGGAATCATATAGTTATTCTTGTAATAAAGCCTTTTTAATTATATCATCTCAATTTCAATTTAAATTTGTTTACCCTTTAAAATATACTTTTTAAAAAAACGCTGATTGATAATTACTTTCAAAATTAGTAACTTCTCCAGTAACTTTACAATTCTATAACAAAGTTATCGATAGCTATTTTCTAGTTTTTACTAATGTTTAAAAATGGTATTTTACCTTTAAAAAATATCAAGTACCCTCTAGCTATATAGAAAACGTATCGATAAATTTAATCATTGATTGATTACACTATATTTTTATAGAAATGTTATTAAATTTTAATACACATTTTAAAAGAAATTTATCGATATGATTACATTTATTGGTAATTTTCCGATTCTTCTTTTAAAATGTGTAAGCTGCTCGATAACTCTATATTTTTAAGGAAATATAACTAACTTTTGTACAAAGTAATCAATAACTTTACTGTTCTTAAGAACATTTATCAGAAAACATTTATCAAGAACATTTATCAGAAAAATAATCGTGTACCTTTAATTTTTGAAAAGAAGGTATCGATAAATTTACAATTTCGCAAAAGTATTCGATCGATAACACTAAAATTCTATGGGAGTGTACTTAGCAATTTTACAATTCTATAGAAAGCTTTCCAATTGCATAGATAAGTTATCGATTGCATTGCAACATGTATATAAAAAGAAAACAAGAACTTTTAATCTTCTTCAAAAACGTTGTGGAAAATCTATAGGTAAAATCGGGGAATTATCTTTTAGAAAAGTTATAGAGACAAATTTTTTACAGTAATTATCGATAACTTTCTTCTTTTCTATTTAATTTTAAAAATTATTTCTATCTTTAAATTGCATTTTGTTCCCTATTTTTAGCACGATTACCCCCAAGAGTGTCGTCCTGGTGGCTTGAGCGGAAATTTCATAATGTTTGCTAGTGCCACTTCTGGCGATCGTCCAAATAATTCGAAATTTTCTTCGTGTTCCATACGCAACATCTCTAATGTCTTGGATGTTTTGGTGGGCAATATGAAACGTGATTGTTTTAAGGTGTCCGAAGGAGCCTTCTGCGGCAATAAGATTGTTGAACAAGGCGAAGAATGTGATTGTGGCTTCAATGAAGAAGAATGCAAAGACAAATGTTGTTATCCTAGATTAATTAGTGAATACGATCTATCTCTCAATAGTTCCGCTAGGGGGTGCACACGACGTGCCAAGACACAATGTTCCCCTTCACAGGGTCCCTGTTGTCTGTCGAATTCCTGTACGTTTGTACCCACCAACTATCGTCAGAAATGTAAAGAGGAAACAGAATGTTCCTGGTCTAGTACTTGTAATGGTACCACAGCCGAGTGTCCCGAACCTAAGCCCAGAGATGATAAGACAAAGTGCAACAATGGTACCGCTTTATGTATAAGAGGCGAGTGTTCGGGTTCGATTTGTTTATTGTGGAATATGTCAGAATGTTTTTTGACCTCTCAACAGCAGCCACAAGTAGATAAACGAAAACTATGTGAATTAGCCTGCCAGAATGGCAACGATACGTTTACGTGTAGAAGTACTTCAGAATTTGCTCATTTATTTGATTTGCCGGTAGGCGGTATTAGTTTACGTCCCGGTTCACCTTGTGACAATTTCCAAGGTTATTGTGATGTGTTCCTTAAATGTCGAGCCGTCGACGCTGATGGTCCTTTAGTGCGATTGAAGAATATGCTCCTTAATCGCGAGACACTGCTAACAGTGGCTCAATGGGTTATAGAAAATTGGTATGTAGTGGTGCTGATGGGTATTGGTTTCATTATTGTCATGGGCATATTCATTAAGTGCTGTGCCGTACATACGCCCAGTTCAAATCCTAAAAAGCGAAGAGCTAGAAGAATATCAGAAACATTAAGAGCTCCTATGAACACTTTAAGACGAATGGTGGGTTTGAGAGATTGTTTTTTTTATAAAAAGAAAAAATTAAAATATTTTGTATTTTTTTAGCGTCATCCGCATGGCCGTGCTGCCGGCCCACGCAGCATACCACCGCCTACGCATGACTCACGTGCCCATCATCGCAACTATCCTCCCGAATGGGATCGTCATAATCGTGCCGGCGGTGCTGGTGTTATAGCAGCTCAAGGTGTTGTGCCATTGCCAGGCGCTAGCAGTCATGCGAGTCGTTCGGCAGCTGGTGGTCGACCACCTGGAGGTGGTGGGCGTAGTTCACGTTCGAATGGCTCTAGACAACCTAGCAACTCTAGATCAGGTGGACAACATGGGTATGCTGATGTCCCACCTAGTGTGGGTCCATCTAATAGTGCGGGTGGTGTTGGTAGTGGTTTACATATGGGTGCACCGATTGTTGGGCCGGGTTCATCTACTAGCGGTGCGGGTGTTTTATCACGTGCCCAAATGCCTTTACCCGCCCTGCCGTCCAATGCACAAACGCAACAACAACAATCACAACAACTGCCACAACAAGCATACTATGCGCCGAAAGGTGTGTGTATAAAGTTTAGATATTGTCAGGGTGCCGAAACAGCATTAAAAAAACGAGGGATGTGATATTGGGATTGAAATGTGAAAACTTATTTCTTTTACTTACTATTTTTTTTTTTTCTTAGCAAGCAACGAAAATTTCCAGATTACAATATTTTTCTTCGGTTACTGTGGTAAAATATTAAAAAAACAAGTCCCTAGTAACTTTATCTTAATTATAGACCTGGCTCTGTAATCAATATTAAAATTTCGAAAAACTGGTCCTTTAAAATCGAGAGTTTTGTTAAAAATATTTTTTTGATAATTTCGTAACACAACTTGTTCTGAATTATATACTTACAAATAGCTTGTTTTCACCATTATACAACGGATTGAAAATATTGTATCTGCGTGATTTTTTTCAGACGCGGAGAATCCTAAATTGGCAGCACTAAATTTTGTGTCAGCTGATTTGAAAGTTCTTGTTATTTTTGATGTTAGTTTGGTTTGGCAAGTTATCATGAATAGACTCACTCCAAAGTAACGTTTGCAATTACGTGCAATTTATGGTCCATCAAAGCGATAAATTCGAAAAATGATGCATCGTCTTTACTCTTATATCATATTTAGTCATTGTTGGTGTGCAGCGCGGTGTTGATGATGATCGCAATGTGTCAAGTCGTCGTGAGCGGTATAGAGATATGTTTACTAACCTTTTTGTGACTTAATTGGAAGGCATTAGTATTACAGACACGTAAATTTAGCAGGATGGTGCTACCGGTCACACAGCGCGCGATGTAATCAGTTTTCTGAGAGAAACATCTAGCAAACGAATAATTTCAATGATTGGACACCCTTAGAATATTTTCTCTGGAGATATGTAAAGTCTCAGGTCTATGCAGATAAGTCAGAAACAATCAACACTTCGACACTGGGAAACGAAGATTCGACTCGTTTTCGCCGAAATACAGCCTGTCGTAATCTTGACCTCCAGGTTACGACATGTACACTCTAGCCTCGGTGTTCACATTTTTAAAATCACATTTAAACATAAATGTCATAAAACTTAGTAATTAAGAAAGGCGTTTCCTTGTTTGATTTTAATTTAAAGTTCTTCGCCTTCTCCACCTCTAATAAAAAACACCCTCTTATGAGTTCCACAAAAGGGAATAACACCATAGAGACAAAAAAAACTTGTCGTTTTAGGAGGATATGCTGTAACATGCCAAGAAGGTTAGTTTACGAAGTTAGGTAAACGAAGTGCTACGATCAGTATACGAGTACATACATCCCACTTTAACTTCAATCATTGGATTTATGTTTGGTGCCATATTAAAAGGTTTAGTTTCGTTTTCGAACAGCATGCCAAAGCAATATCGGAAAAAGCTTTAGGAACGGCAAACAACAAACGACAAACAAGAGATCCAAGCCATAGAACAAAGCGGTTAAAAGCTTCAGTAGCATATACACAAGTGCCCTACGCAGTCTCTAAAATAATGCTATTGCGAAAAGGGAAAATTTGTGTGATCTCCTATAGAGGGTGCATCGGTTATGCGCAATAAGAGTTATATCCTCATATCGTACGACGTCTACTGCGACCGTCGAACGATATGAACATATACTTTTAATGAGGAAAATAATTATACTTTTGCAATGCAAATATTAGGAAAACGAAAGGGATATGTTTAGTATATCACACCAAATGTCCACTAAGGAGTTAGTCAAACAAATGATGAAAACCAACGAGAAATGGTTAGTCGAAATAATCAACATTTATCCACTAGATAAGGAAGGAGAAAGCAATGCATCTCTGAAAACCTCTAATCACAATTCATATGTAATGATGGATGCTGCAGTAGATTAATTCATGGAAGGTTCATAGTCCAGTAAGTGCACTCCACGCCGAAGAAATACGAAAGTGGTCTCAGGGTGGTTATGCCTGTGTAGGACCATTAGCTATCATTAAGTTCATCTTAAACAAAAAAAAATTACAGATAAAATGTTTCTGTTTACTATGAAAATTATTCATCGTATTTGACAAAAAATACGATAGACTGATTGGTAGGGCGCCAGTCGATCAGTCTGAAGGTTGCGGGTTCGATTCCTGGCAAAGACTGTGGGTGTTTTCTGCAGACAAGCTAAAAGCTTCGCAGGTTGTGTTGTATTAAAAAAAAACTGTTAGGATAAGACTTTCAGCAAAAAAAAAACTCATTTGAAGTAATAATTTTGTTTTAAAAATATATCACATCTCTTTTTTTTTTAAGGCTCAAGTAGGTAAACAGGCAAACTTTGACGTAACAGTTATTCAAAATTTTTTTTTAATGTTTCCTAAAAAATTTCCTATTGTTTTACAAAAACCTTGATGTTATTTGCTTTTTTGCTTTAAAAATATTTTAAATTTCTTAATAGTTATTTTTTATTTTTTTTATGTTGTTGTATTTAAAGATAGGAACAACCAAAAAAATCCAAAATTATATCTCGTTTTTAATACTTATAAAATTACCTCCTCACCTTATTCTTATAGTTGAAGTCCGCAATAAATCCCGTTCATCACGTACAAACACATCCTCCTCTTCATCGGCTAAACCAAGCCAACATAAAGCTAAAGACCAAACACACAATCAAAAGTCTGGCAAACCTCGACGTAATATGGTTTATTGATTCCTAGGACCAAATCAAAAAAAAAAAAAAACATGATAAAAACACAAATATAATACATACGAGTGTAATGATATACTCCCAACATAAAAACAAACTAATGAAAAGACACATACTATTTTAATATTTTTTTATAAACAATTGAAAAAAGCCATAAAAAACTTCATAATTGTTCTTAAAAGCACAAAAAAGATAATGTGATCATAAAGATCTCAAAATTGGTATGATAATTGAAATATTTTTTCTTTTTATTTTAATTTTTTTTTTTTTTTTGTTTATTTATTTTTGTTGCTTTAGATTTATTAAGTTGTTGATTTTATTTGATTTTTCGCTTGTTTAATATTTAAGTTGCAAGTTTTTTTTTTTAGTGAAACGTTATATATTTTTGTAAACAGTTGTTGTTTTTGGTTTGTGCATGTGTTTTACAATAATTTATTTGCTTTGAAATTTGTTTTATGTTTTATTATTTTATTTTTTAATTTATTAACAAACTCACTTTTACTCTCAATAATTAAATTTCTATTGTCATGTTTTATTATAGAAATTTAATTATTGAAAATTTATTAATACATCGCATAATTACTTCAAAGGTAACAAAAATGAAAACGAAAAAGTTGTAATAAACTTTTTACTTTTGTTTTATATTTGTAATACAAAACGGAAATAAAAAGTTTATTTTAGGTTTTAATAATTTTTCATTTGTTTTTAACTAAATTCTTCATTTTTATTAAAGTTTTAATGTCTAGTATGCATTTAAAATCAATACGTTTTCAGTTTAATTTAAAACTCAAAAAAAAAAAAAACTCAAAATCGATCGAAAATCATCACACAATTTCAAAACAATATTTCTTCATCACATCACTGATAGACTCTAAAATTAAAAAATTTAAGTTGTATATTCTTTGAAGTGTTTGTGCGATATTACATATACTAAAATCGAAACTATCATAACCAACTTACTAAAACTGTGCAAAAGTTATCGAAATTCCTTCAGCTCTACTCAAACAAAAACCTTTTCAAATTCTTTTTTTAACACTTTAACATTTGGCATTAAAAGCTAATTGGTAAGTGCAAATGGGTTCTGGATACAATGATAAACAAGTATTATTTAAGATTATGCTGAATCCAATACTCAGTAATTGTATTGTCAAAGAGAATGATATCGCTGATGAACTAGCGAGGTTGGGTTCTACAATGAACTCTGAGATGGAGAGAGATTAGTGGAACCACCGACCAGTAACTATTACAGGAAACTCAGTAGATAACTTTTGGCAATAATTGACGGGTTCTGAAGAGGTAGAGCAGGTCACGTGTCCCAGACTGGATATTCCAAGCACCAATATATTTCTAGTTTTGGACAGGAAAATTCTGATAGTCGTTATAGGTTTAATTATAAGTCAGATTCAGGGAAAAACACATTAATCCAATAGGTCTTTGAGTGAAGGTGTCTAGAGGCTTGATTAATACATTGGATGAAATTCAGTAGACAATTTTTCTTTCTATTTTGTAATTTTAGTTATTTTTGCAGGAGTTTTAAATAAATTTAGTACTGCGTTGCTTTCAAGCGATGATATTGCCAGTTTATTCTGCTTTTTGAATTATCCTTTTCGCGTCCTTCAGCATCTGCAGACCGACCTATACTAGACCAACCAATACCTATATACTTTTATATATTTATATAGGAAGTCAAAATTCCCATATTCAGCTCTTATTACTAAAATTAAATTGAGTGCTCTACCAATGAACGACTTTTCAGGTTATAAACGATTATAAAACGTACCCAAGTGTCCATTTAATGCAACCACTAGTAACTGTATTGCAATACATCTATTCGAGACAGACCAAGCAGTAAATGCTAGAGTGAGAAGAAAAGCACGCGAAAGCCGTTAAACAACGATGACTTTACAATAACAACATCGTGCCCGATTCAGTTATCCACTGGGAGCAATTTTATGACGAATTTTTGTTTTTAATAACAAAAATATTTGAAAAAAAAACGTAATATAGAAAAAGAAGCATCTATTGAATTGGCTGTATAAATTGGCTGTTTAAATCTTGTCTCATTGTTCATCACTGAATTTCGCCCAGTCTTGTTTATTAACTTCTTGTTGCTCAATTTAACTCCAGCCAGTTCTTAGCCTATGCAGCGTCTACAAACACAGTCTTTTACGATTTTTATGTCAGCGTAAGTATATGTTTACTGGTTGGCATTCTAAGCACTATTTGAGCATGCCCACTAGTATCTGTGTTCTGCCCCTCTTACAGGTATAATAGGTCCAACCATTGCAATATCTTAAACACCATTACGGGTTGCAATTCTAGGCTCTGGCTGGCAAAAAACACAGCATACAATTGATTGCTTACACTCGCGCTTGAACTACGCTAGACGATTCAAACATTTTACTCTTGAACCTCTTTTCAGGTATGACTAGTTTCCAGAGTCCTCCTTTCTGCTTTCCTCCCTTAGAGATTAACCTCTCAGAAAATGTATTGTTTGTTTCATTTTGTTCTCCTTAGTCAACAGAAAAGAAAAAAGAAAGTACACCTGTCCAGATCCCTTTACTACACAAGTCTGCCTGCAAAGTGGTATTAATAGTCTGCAGATTGCGGACCGTCTTTTGGGATATGCCGATCCATCGTATTTATCTGTTATATTTTTAAGAGATTATCTTTCTAAACCAGTTTTTTTTAGTGTTCTATCAGGTGCTAGTATTTAGGCGACGAGAAGTTCCTTTTCTAACAGTATTCACCGCTATGTGTATGGGTCTTTCGATGGGTCTTTCGATTGCTTGTTTATAATCACGCAGTCTGGGGTGAAAAATAGTCAGAAAAACTAATTTAAAAACTGGAGTTGCTGCGCTATTTGTTTCAAGTTGAAGTATAAGACGGCGTTGTGTCTAAGGTCTTTTCAAATAAGAAGAAGGTCTTTTCTTAAGAAACCTTAGGTATCTCCCCAATAATTCCTTATGAGAATTAAAGGTTATAATAGACAGTTGCTCGGACTCCTTAATCATTTTTTTATAAACGCAAAGCCCAGCCTTGTCAGAACTAGTACTATTTGTAGCTTTGTCTTTAATAGTTTTGGAATGTAGAACTCTTTTTTTCGTTAATTTAATTTGGTAAACACTAAGATCAAAACTTGCAGGTACTGTGAGCTACACGATGAGACTTCGGAACACGTACTTTGTGCGTATCCTACCTTGAGATCTAGTATAACAAAATTCGTAGGAAGCTATCTATTTTCTCCGGGGTCTGTTCAAAAGGAAAGGAAAAAATTTGAATTTTCGCAGGCTGTGTATATTCGATTATCGGAATTTTTTATGTTGGTTCACTTGTGTTAGTCATATGTTGGCATTATCAGCGAATTTGGATTAGTAGTTTGTTGTTGGCAACTGAAAAGGTTAGTCATGTTTGTGTGGATCAAAAAATATGTTGACTGTGGCATTCGGCGAGTCCACTTTGTCTCAAAAAAGTGTTTATAAGTGTTACAGGCGCTTTACAGAAGGCCGAGGAGATGTTAATGCCGATGAGCGTCCTGAAGTTGCAACCACGTCAACAAGTGAAGAAAACATTGAAACAGGGAAAAAAAATTCTTTTAGAAAATCGTCGAATCACTATTAGGGAAGTTGCACAGGATGTTGGCATATTAATCGGCTCATGCCATACAATTTTCTCGAATGTTTTTGGCATAAAATGTTTGCCAGCGAAGTGGTGTTCCAAAATTACTAAACTTTGAACAAAAACAACGACATTAATATCGCTAAGGAGTTGTTGGATGACGTCAACGACGATCCAGGTTTGCTCAACAGATTCATAACTGGTGAAGAAACGTGGGTATATAGTTATGATGTCGAAACCAAGGCCCAATCATCGTAAGGGAAGCGACCATTAGAAGAATTCATACGTTTTTCGATTTTAACAGTAGTAGTAGTGTTCTTCGATAGTAGTAGTTTTTGACAACAACAAACTACTAAACCAAATTGGCAACATATGACTAAAACGTTTATACCAACAAAACAACACGTGAAAATTTAAAATTTGTCCTGTTCTTTTGAACAGACGTAATTTATATGGATAATTAAAAATTAAAGCTAATTTTTACGATTCTGATTAATAAATCTAATAAGAAAGCAAGATAACTTAGCAATAGCATTGCGAATCGACTGTGTAATCTATTCGAAGTAAAATCTACTACACCCCTTGCATCTTTAGCCATTTTTCAGTTGTAAGTTGCGCTTTATAGACAAACTTATACGTAGTACAAGTTGTAGCAAAAACCTTAATGCCTGTAGCATTACAATGTTTATTAATATTTTGCAATTTGTTAATTAACGACGATAAAAATAACGCTGAAACCGATATATCGATAAATGCGAAGTGTTGCTGATATATGCCTTGTTTTTACCAAAAAACTAAATAAATTTTGCAATTAATTAATTTTGTTTTGCCTTATCGATAACTTTTTATTTTTTCAGTTTTTCCTAATTAATATTGGCATGGTTTTCTTACTAACCTCTTTCTAACAATACATGTGCTAATGTGAAAAATTTTATTTTTTATAGTTATGATTAACAGATTAAAATAAAATATATTTTACTTTATTTTCTTTCACAAATTTATTATAGTCGTCGTTCCGCAACCAGTAAATTATAATCGACCGCCATCCTTGCATAATCCTGATTTATATGCTGATGCTTATGCTGCTTTAGGACGTGGTGCATATGAAGCAACTGCCCGACAACCCAATAACAATAAAGTTTGACAGACACATGCAAACGGGATAATAAAAACTACAGCAGCAACAACAACTACAATACAACAAATTAATGAGGTACGATTAAAACAATCGGAAAAACAGCAGTCGCAGCTAAAGCAGCAAGAACAACAAACACAACAACAGCATTTTAGTTTAATCAACAATATTAATAACAATAACGGCAACAACAACAACAACAAAAAATCAACAACAGCTACAAAAATACAAAAATCAAATGAACTCAAACTAAATGTAAATTGTATTTTTACGCTAATTATTATAATTTAAACAAGAAACAAATGATAAAAGAATTAATAACTCAATCAACAAACAAAGAAACAAATAATTGAAATTAATCCCACTTATTGCTTAAATATCTCTTTATATTCTTTAGTTTTAATATTAACATTTTTAGTTTTATTTTTATTTTTATTAATGCTTTTTTTACAACTACATACACATATAAATTTGTTAGGTTTTTTGTTTAAATAAAACAAACAAATTTTTTAGTAACTGAAAATATTTAACAAAATTCTATTATTTACACAATTAGTTGGAGAAACCATTATTAGAGCCAATCCTCGTTTTAGTTTTACTTTGGGACCAATGATTTTCGTTTCAAAAATTGAAAAATTTAATAAAAATTTTTTTATTTGATTTTTACATGAACTTTTCCACATACATACATACGTACATACACACATATGTAAACGTTTTGTTAATTTTTTTAATTTTTTAATTAATAAAAACTATTTCATTAACAACTATTTCATTAACTACATAATCCCTTAACTACAAGAGAAGCCAAAATTTGATTGAGTTTGCTGGACTGCTAAAGTTATTTGCGTTTTATATTTAAGCCCATTATTATAACTTTCCATTAGCTAAACTTAGGATGTTATCGGAGAAATCTGTAGTTTTACATTATAATAACGAAGGTACGGCTCGTAACTAAAACTTGCCTTTAAAATACTTGTAACCACTCATCTCTCACATAAAATCCTAGCCAATAGCTAAAGGCAAGTTATTATAACTAGGCCTAGAGATATAAACAAGCGATATAACAGCTTTCACAATGATATAATTAATTGGCCAAGTACGAGTCGGGCTCATATAATCCACACCAAATTTTAAGACTCTTATTTTGAAAGAGCTTCAGTTATGGTTTAATTATTTTCTTTATATAGAGGTACCCATCCCTGGATTAAATTCTAAAAGTTCTGTAAATAGTGATAAATCGAAAAATTGCCTACTTTCACTAGTATTTTTTGAATACTTTGATGCTGGTGCAGATGTTAATCGATATGAAATGCAAAATACCAATTTTTGAAAATTTCTATACAAAACATACATACGAGTATGTGAACAAAAGATCAGCCAAATGGTCTCCGCGACCTCGGCGGCACACCTCCATCCGATGATTCAATTTTTCAAAGACGCTGAGGCATAATTGAGGTTCTATGCCGTTAATATGCCGAATTATTTCATCCTTTAGCTCTTGAATTGCTGCTGGCTTATCGACGTACACCTTTTCTTTCAAATGCGATAAACATTGCGGGTCCTCTTCGAGGCCCGACCAGTGCCCAAAGGACTGGTACTACGGGAATCGGTGGCCCCACAGAGAGCCTATCCTCTCTGTGACCGGTTATTGGTGAGGTCCCCTTCGGGGGTACACGTGGTGGTTGTGGTTTAAGTTCGATTTATGTAGGTATGGTGCACGGTCGATCAAGTGTGCTGTTGCACTCTCAGCAGACGGAGTTTGGATAGTCTCCAAACCCCTAAGCAAGAGTTTATAATATGGATCTAGGCTTGCCTTGGAAAGGCTTGCCATATTATATAAATTACTACTCATTGTGAATGTATCACACTTAAAAAGCGATTGGTGGCAATCGTAAAGTGTTGTTATAATACACAATGTGGGGCGCTAGTCTACGCCTAAGTTTCACTCGGTGGAAAGACCACCGTGAGGTTAGGCCGAGTATGGCAGGTACCCACGTTAATCTTGTTCCACAAAAATCCTTTAGCTTTTAAATTGTTGCTGGCTTATTGACGTACACCTTTTCATTCAAATAATCCCAAAGAAAGAAGTCCTACGGTGTCAAATCACATGATCTTTTCATGACAATTGACATCGCCACCACGTGAGATAACACGGCCATTGAATTTGTCGCGCAAAAGAGCAATTGTTTCGTATGCTGTGTGGCAAGTCCACATCCATATTATCCAATTTGGGCCATAAAAAGTTCGCTATCATCTCACGATAGCGAACACCATTCACAGTAACTGCCTGACCGGCCTTATTTTGGAAAAAATACGGCCCGATGATGCCGCCAGCCCATAAACCGCACCATACAGTCACTCTTTGTGAGTGCATTGGTTTTTCAACAATAACTCTTGGATTATCATTCGCCCAAATGCGGCAATCCTGCTTATTGACGAATCCACTGAGGTGAAAATGTGCCTCATCACTGAAGATGATTTTCTTCGAAAATTGATATTCCAACATTGCCATTTCCTAACACCATTCTGACCATTGCTCAATTGTGAACCTTTCCATAGTTCAAATTTAGTCTGAAATTGAGAAATGTCAAATTAAATAAAAAAAAATTTGATGTTTAGGTGTGGTTCACATTGAACATAGGCCCTTAAAATTTAACCTCCCGATATAAAAAATAAAATACATTTTTTTGGAATTCATGTCTGTACATCCGTGTCCGCATCACGAAAAACTACTAAATGAATTTTAATTTGGGTGGCAAGTCACCTTGGTACCTCGGTTTAAATGCAGGATAATTTGTGCCCATTAAGTATTACATTTCCAAGAAAATATTATCTAAAACCTGAACGTAAAGAATCCCTTTTATGTCTATAATTTTTGAAAACGCCAAATTTAATGCAGTAGTTAAAGAACTCTACAATAATGAAATCTATTTTGCCACATGCTGACTATCGAGGTATTGTCCTCTATACAAAGTAAAGCCTTACAATTTAGGAGATGGGAATTACTTTCATAGCAAAAGATTAATTTGAACAAAATGTTGTCGGAACGTTGATGACGTCGCACAGTGGCTGAAAATCGTTTTTCGTTGGCCAAAATTCTGTAACTTTTGAACCGATCAAAATATTGAAATAATTTTTTTTTAATGGATAGATATTTAGCTCAGCTTGATTTAGTTTTCATTACATTAAAATTGATTGAGGACTTTTTAAGGAATTCGAGGTCAAAGTTGAACATTTTAATTTTTTTAACTTTCAGAGTGAAATATGGGTTTATTCTGTGTGTAACATAGTAAAATATCCCTCTAAGATCCAAAAAGTATATATATTCTTAATCAGTGATGAAATCTAAGACGATATAGCTATGTACGTCTGTCCATACGTCCGTCTGTCCATCCGGCCGTCCGTCCATTCGCCTGTCTGTATGAACACGATTCAGTCTAAACGAAAAGAGCTAGACCCTTGAAATTTGGTACATATATATCTTGAAGGATAGGGCAGGCTAAGTTCGTAAATGGGGCAAAGCGGACCAGGGGGAAAAAATTCCCCTAAGAAGAACTAAACCAACCCCTGAAAAACTACACATTTTTACAAGTTTTTTTGTAAATTTGTTAAGCAAATGAAACATTTTTATGTCAAAGAAGGTTCAAGGTCTTTACTCTGGAGCCAGAAAATCATAAAAATTTATTTTTTGACCCCGCCCCCTTTTTGTGGGCGTTTATATAGCATATTATATGAAAAATAGTTTCAATAATTAACAAATTGTATTACCTAAGCCTAGATTGCATAAAAAATTAATTTTTAAGCTTTCATGACGAATGGAAAATGTACTCGGATCTTCTGCGCTACCTTCACCTCACCCCCCAAAAATTTTTTTTTTTTTTTTTGGTTAGGCAACAAGAAAATATAATTTTTATTCATTTGACTTAAATATTAATTGCAAATATTCCATATTTTCTTCTGTGCTATTTCTGTTCTTTAGTAGTTTTTTGGCTTCTTTATCTAAATCCCGATGGTCCACTTTCCATTGATTTGGAATACTGAATATGAACGGATCTGACGTTGCCAATAATATATTAAATAGATCTTCATTTGTTGAATTCCGTGAAATTTTCCTAGTATTGTGCTCTCTATAAAATATGTAATCCTTGTTCCTTTTTTCCTGAGCCTCCTCTGATAGATCTCCAAGTGGCACCAAATGATATTTAATGACATCTTCACCATGATAAAGGATTTTGTGAACTGTTGCAGACATATTTCTCCATGGGTAGTTAGTTGTATATATTTTTGCAATTTCCTTAGCATAATCTCCAAATTTTCTAAGGTCAATTTCTTCATTGCACGCAAGTACTTCTAGTATTATTTTAAATCTGAAAATAAGGTTGAAATCCACTCCTGTTATTTCAGATGCTGTTTCTGGATCTGAAAAGAATCTTCTTGCGGTATTGCCATCATTTTTATTGCCTGACCCTTGTTTTGGCTGATCTATAATCAGTCCACGTTTGCGATATTCATCTTGAACATGTTTCTTTTTTGAACTTCTTAACTCTTTGTTGGTCACGTTGTTTCTTATTGATCCTGAAGACCCGAAATCCAAATCATAACTGATTTTGAGTATGTGTTCCATAAGTCGTATTCTTGCGTGTAGTGGTGAAAATCCAAATTCATATGCATCGGTATTATCTAATGATTTTGCTGGGACTTGGTTTAATTGGGTTGTTGTTGCTTGGCATATAATTCAGCTGGATGCAGCCTTCCTGTTAGTCAAAGCCTGACCCACTTTTCCATCTATCATTGTCAGGACTAACTGGTAGCTTACTTCAATTTGCTGCCCATCTAACTGTAATTGTAATGGCTGTAGTGCTGTAATTTGGGCCTTGATATTACTAATTTCTTTATTAATAACATCATTTGTTTCTTTTTTGAATTGAAATTTGATTGGCCTGCAGTATTTCGTAGAAGATGGTGTCTCATTTTTCCAAATATCCATTGTTTGCGTTGTACTAGTCGAAGGCTCTGAATCTTCCAAAATCTTTTTCAATCGCAATGGTACAAATGATACCATGAACATATCTGAGTCAGAAATATTTTCACATACAGCTTGTTTATATTGTTTTTGTCCCGAAGAACCATCACATCCCCATTTACAAAAAAGAATTAACTTTGTGTTTCCGTATTTCTTCAACTCATTTCCTGTTATTGATTGCAGCAAGCGTGCGGCTGTGTGATCAAGTAGAGATTGTAGTTGTACCTCTGCCGAAATTGGTGTGATTGTAATAGTGTCCTTTGATTTTAGCAGCGGTTATGTGATGATATGCTGGATATATATTTGAGCCTTTTTCAATCGCACGCTGTCTGAGTTTAATATATTGCTGTTTTGTTAATTTAAAATCCAAAAATAATGCTAATGCCTCCTCATTTGTGTACTGTATTGCAACATTCGGAGTTGGTATACTTTTAAGAATCCGTTTTGTTCTCGGTGGACTAGCTTTTTCAATGATATCCACTTTTGTAAATTGGTTCTGTGATCGTAATTGATGTAGGAAAGATTCTTTTATATTTGTAGAACCAAAGGCATCGTTAATATCTTTAAGCTTCCGCCTCTTAGATCTATCGCTGCAATTGTCCACTAATGATTTGCGTGGTCTTCCATCCTTATCTGGTTGACCATCTAACCACTTTGCACTTTTTATATAAAATTTTTGTTTACTGTACATAACTTCTTTGTAGCCTTTTTTTTAGTGCTTTGACGAAATTATATAATTGCTCTTGCATTCCGGTGCTACACGAATTTAAGATTAATTTTATTTTAACGTAACTAAGAACATCTTCCTGATTTTTGTTTCTAAAATACACTTCGGCCAGTTCTTTATAACTGAAGCTCTCCATTTTCTTTTGAATATTTTTATTTGCGTTTGTTATGTTTTATCCGTACACTTAAAGGATTAAGTTATTACTGAGTAATCCCTTAACGAATCCGTACTTTTATAAATTTTTAGATACATGTTCTTCACACACTGATCTTTAATTTCATAGCAGGTAGCGCTTAAATTGAAAAAATTTTTTAACCTTGGTGGTTTAATGTGGCAATTATTGTTATAAAATTGTTTATGACTTTGGTTGACCCTAACATTTGATAACAGGTAAATTTAGAAAGAGATCATATTCTTCCTGTAGAGCCCATTGTGATAATTTTATTACTTATTTTTTGCTGATCAAAACAAAGCCATTAAACCCTTTCGAAGGTATTATATTTATTTTTTTTTAGTTATACGTAGCCTAAACTAAAAAAAAAATAAACTTTTAGGCAAAAAGTGAAAATTTAATACACCATTGTATATGAATTTTTTTCGAGTAATTTCATTAAAATGAAAAAAGTGTTCTACAGGCGGCTCGTGGCGGGTGCAAAAGTATATATAGCCTTAAAGAGGACACTTTCACCTTTCTCGTGGTTGTATACGTTTCTTGTTCCCTTTTGTTCCCTAGAAGTTCTATTCCACTAAAGTTTAAATTTGAGGAAAATATAGTAGTTTCATAAATATTTTATAACGCCCCTAATATTAAACGCTAGAGCTGTGTCTATTTACAACAACTAAAGCCAATAATCCTACCAACATTATAAAAAAAACCGCAGACCATTATCGATGATAGCTTGCGAGTAGTAACCATTTAATTTTGATAAAAAACCAAAGAAAAACATCTTTTTCTGAAATTAAAAAAAAAGTTGAGTTTGACAGCATGCCACGCCCACAATTATCAATATTTTAACATAATTTTTTGGCTACCTTAATTTGGATATATTAACTACAAAATGATGTAAAAAATTTAAAAATCGGTGACAAAAAAAAAATTTACTTTTGGCCAACGAAAAACGATTTTCAGCCACTGTGCGTCGGGGGCACTGCTTTTAAGTAATCTTATAAATAAAAAATATACTGAAAATATTGCGGTGGTAAGGAGTTTAATGAAGGCCTTTTAAAAGTCCACTATACTGCTTCTTTAATATTCCGGTGGTAAGAAGAGGTTTGAAGGTCTTTTAAAAGGCCACTTTACTGCTTCTTTAATATGCAGGTGGTAAAAAGGAGTTTGAAGGCCTTTTAAAATGCCACATACTGCTTCTTTAATATTCCGGTGGTAAAAAGAAGTTTGAAGGCCTTTTAAAAGGCCACTTTACTGCTTCTTTAATATTCGGGTGGTAAAAAGGAGTTTGAAGGCCATTTAAAAGGCCACTTTACTGCTTCTTTACTGGAAAATAATTAAAATGCCATTCAACAGTGACAAATTTAATTCAGTTTTTTATTGCAGCCAACTTCACTACATAACGCACTGTCAAAATCGGATTTTCCCAACGTGTTGACCCCGCTCTATTTGGGCTTACGGCGTACATTTTTAGAAAGATAGGCAACGCATGTAGCACTGATTTAAATTTGGTTTTAAAGAGGTTAAGTGAGGCATTTACAATTTTTTTTTTTTAATAAAGAGAGAAAACGGCACCCTTAAAACGACATCTTGAACTGCAATTGGTAGACAGACACCTGATATTTTTTTACAAAATGTGTATTGCTATGGCTATAACAACAAATTTAAAAAAAGTATAATAAAGTTAATATATAGAGGGTGTCCCAATATAACAAAGCAGCAAAAAAGAGTTAAATCCAATTTTTTTAATTTTTGGAGAAATAGAGAAAAGCTGTTCATAATAAAGCTGAGAATAATTTTTTTCCCTAAAAACAATTTTTAACCCTAGTCTAAAAATGAAGTTAAGTAGCACCCTTTGGTGCTACGAACCCTGCAATTGTCAAAATTTTGCCATTGTTAGATTTCACTGCATATTTTTAATAAATATGATAAGGTATTTTATATGTTTTTAACGTCAAATTATATATTCTACCGAACACTTTGCATGTGATCCCGACTCATACTTGGACGGCTTTGTTTATTATTCCAATACTGTGTTAGCACTAATTTAATCTTTTCGAATATTTTTACCGGCTCTAATAACGTTAAATCTAGAAAAAATATTCCCGAGAATGTTTTATTTTCTAAAGAAAATTTTAAAGAAAAAAAATTTGTAAGCCATGAGGTCAATTTGTTATCGATCGAAATTTACATTGATTTTTTTTAAATTCCTTCAAAAAAACTGGTTCTCGAATGCCATAATTAGCTCGATTAGAGAGTTTTTCTTTTTATTGTATCTAGAAATATTTTCCGATTTAAAAATAATGTTAACTGACATCATGAAATTAATTACCTACAGAATTTTTCAATTTAAGTAAATGTAACAAAAAATTCAGCCTTTCAGGAATGGGTGTCTAAACAAAGTTTGCCTAAAAATGCAGTTTTTTTCTAATAATCCAAAGAGTATCGGTTATTGAATAAACTTCATACCGAATACTGACAGTAACCAGATTATTATTCTAATTCTAAAAATTAATAGTTTGGGACACATTAGGGAAAATAATTAAATCATTTTTGATAGAAAAAACCAATTAAAATTTACTTTAAGAAATCTTTTAAGACCTAGTTAGCCGAACGTAATCTTAATGGAACGTAACACATAGAAAATTATTGCTTTAGTTTGAGGCTCCCTTGCATCCTGTTTTTTCCGTTTGTTTATCAATGAAACAAATGCACCCTTTTTTAGTTGTCGCCATCAATGATGTGACAACATATGTATCTATACATATGTATCTATACATATGTATATATATATCTATACATATGTATGTATAATAAAATAGTAACTCATTTCCGTCTGTCTGTCTGCATTTCGTTTGTGTTCGCATCACGTAAAAACTACTGGATGGATTTTAACAAAATTTTGTTAGGAGGTACCTAAGTATCCTGGTCTCAATAGAGGATACTTTTTTCCGCATATCTTATTTCCAAGAGAAAGTGGAGAAAAAGCAGTAAAAAACGCATTTTCCGGTTTAAAGGTGCTAAAATTTTCGGTTTAAAATTGGGATATTTTCCACACGGTTACATTTTCACCACACACCTTTTTATTTTTGAAAGTGGGATATTTTAGAAACTATCACGCAAGAGATGGCGCCAGTAGATTAAAATTTGTATTTTTACTTTGTGGAATTACATTGTAATTAAAATATTTTAAACACCACTTACATAGGTTTACAATAGTTTTTAGAATTTTTTTCTAAATTTTAGAATTTTATCGAGGGATGGTAACCTTTATATAAATTAAATACATAAAATTAAATACATAAACTGAAGCACTATAAAAGTAAGAGTCTTTCAATTGGTGTGGAATACTTTCAAGGCAAAACCGAGCAAAATATTGTCAGGACGCCCACGACGTCTCGGGCACAGCTAGTCTTGAATAAACATCACTTTTTGTAAAAGTCAACATCACTTTGACACTAATATGGTGTTCTCTTACTGGTTTACAACGACGCTGACTCTACATCTATAATTGGAATAAAACAAAAAACTCATTGATTCGTCATTTAATGTTTTTGTGGAACATTTTTGTATTGGAGTGTTTTGATGGGAGTTAATTAGCATTTGCTAATTTGGAATTATTTTTATGCGTAACGCAACTTTATTTTTAACCGAATAGTATAGCTTTGGAGAAAGTCCATCAACATTCGAAGGCAGACCGATGAATTTAAAGTGCGCTAGTCTACCAATCTAGGGGCTAGGAGTTCGATTCCCACTCTGGGTGTTTTCTGCTGACAAGCTAAGAGCTTAGCAGGTAGTGTTGTTTAAAAAAAAATAATTTCAGCTAATACATTGCTCACTTCCAACGTAGTCAAAGGTTTCCGATTTTACATCCAAACCACGGCCTGTCTCCGAGACTATGCGTTATCAGCTGTTTTTATTTACCAAATTGAAAAAACTGGTTCGCGTTCCTTACCTTCATTTACTAAATTACACTTTCACTTTAGTGTTTCTGTATTGCATATACGAATCGCTCTGTTGCCATACAGAAACCGCTTCAAATAGTTATCAAAATGGGTGACGATAAAATCAGCATCATCTCAATGTAATGTCAACGATATTTTCTTTTATAGATTACCAAACCGACACCGACAATGGGAATTCTAATTTTAAGTAAACAATACAGGACGACATCGACGATAACGACTATAATATATGTAGGTGATTAGCTTCTATTTTTAACTCTCAAAAATATGAAAAAGGAATGCCAAAAACTGTAAACAATAATTTTCATGTGTTACGTTTCCTTTAAGTTACGTTTGGCTAACTGAGCCGTTATAAACCCAATAATGTTTTAATGATTATGGGCATTAATTTTGAAATTAAACACGGAAATGGGTATAAATTATATGAGAATTTCTTCTACTTTTATTATTTTTTATTGTAATAAAGAAAATAAGTTAAATTCATAGAAAATTTTTTATTAAATTTTTTGATATCTCTCTGCTGGTTTACACTTTATTTTTTGTTTTACTTTATTTAATTACTTAAACCTTTATACAAAATTACAAGCATTTGTTTATAATGCGAGAAATATAAATTAAAAAAAATAACATTATTGATTAAATAAAAAAAATGAACTTAAGAAAGCGCAGTGTTATTATAAATTATTTGCTAAACATTATCGAAAATCGATAACAAAAATAATCAAAATCAAATATTTACAAAAAGTATAAATTTTTAAACCAAACCAAATAAAAATGTAAAATATTTTGAACATATTGAACATAAATGAATTATAAAAATTTCGGAACAAAAATTAAAAAAAAATATTAAAATTTAAAAACTAAAAAAAAATACATGTTCGATATATTATTTTCAAAATACATTTTTTTAAATATAAAAAAAAAAATTGTTTATAAGCCTTTTTTTATTTGAAGTTATGTTAAACTAAAGAATTGTTATAGATAAAGCTTAACTGTTGAAAAAGTATTTCCAAATCTTGTACAATATTTTTTTAAATATTTTGTTTTTGTCTGTTTTAGAAATCCAAGTAAGAAAATTAAAATTATTTCAAATTAAACTTTAGTAGATTTTTTTAAGTTTTAAGTTGTTAAACATAAATTTTAATTTTTTTAAAAATACTTTAGAAATTAAATAATAAATTTAATATTCATAGCTACAACACTTTCTGTGACAGAATTTCATTCCACACAAAATTGCAATTAAATTCGGTATTAACTTCATCAGAAAAAAATATATAACGAAAAATTTCTTATCTGAAATTACTTATAGTTTTCAAAGTGAAACTGAAATATATTTATTTATATATAAACCGAATTGGTTTTTAAAATTAAGTGATTTTCCAGAAGCAATAGCTATTAACATAATGCCAATATTCGGTATTAACTGGCAGTTTCACAATGTCGAAAGAATTCGTTCTTTCGTACAAGTACATTAAAAATAAAAACAAAATGTTTGAAATTGTTTTGATTTAAATATAATTGTAAGAAAGAACGAACTCGGTCGACATTGTAAAACAGGTCCTAAGTTCGAATAAAATTATTTAATGAAAAAAACATAAGATAGATAATTTCAACAACCGAAACTAATATATTGTAGTGTTTTGATGCATTTGAAATTAAATTCGAATAAAATAATTTAAGCAGGTAGTTTGCTTCTCCCACACGATGTCGAAAGAATACGTTTTTTTCGAACATCTAAATTTTACTTTTAAAACAAATTCGAACGTTTTTTTTTCTAAAATAATAACATTTAAAACAAAAACAAAATTTTTAAAATCGTTTTTGGACAAAAAGAAAATTTTTGAAATCGTTTTTGGACAAAAAGAAAATTTTTTAAATCGTTTTTGGACAAAAAGAAAATTTTTGAAATCGTTTTTGGACAAAAAGAAAATTTTTGAAATCGTTTTTGGACAAAAAAAATGAACTAGCTTTTATTTTTGTTTTAAATGTAATTGTGCGAAAAAAAACAATTTCTTTCGCCATCGTCGGACAGGCAAATATTAACAGCGGTCAGTCAGTAAAGAGTAATACTAACTAAAATATTTTATGAACAAGTGCCATATTGCACTTAACTTTCTACAGAGTAATAATACACTCGGAAATAATGCGATTAAAATGAAGATATTTCGTTGAATTCGTTTTAAAATCGAAAAGTTGATTTCGGTTGGCATAACAGGGATGTTTTGTATTAGATGGGATTCAGACGATGATTTAAAAACATGACTTTTTGTTTTTAAATTTTAATTTTGGAAAACAAATACTACCTTTTTTTCTACCCTGAACGAAAAGGACATACAAATTTCTAGGTCATCGTCTAAATCCCGTCATATTAATTTTAAACTCAATCTTTTTATATGTTAAAGTATTAGGCCTTCTACCGCCCTTTTCTGATAAAGTTCAAAGTAAAAATTAAAAACTCTTTAATATACACAAAAATTCGAAAACCGAAAACATACGGGTATGTTCTGTGAAATTGAAATCGAATAAATTTTTAAAGAAAAATATAACTTAGTTGCGCCTATTATTTTAAAACATTACAAATCAAGGAAGTTATGTGAATGGTCTTTAATCAAATGTATAAAAAATTATATCAAAATGTTGTTAGATTTAAAAGTTATGACAATTTAAAATTTCATTTGGATTCAATTGCACTCAGTTTCGGATTACAGAACATACCCGATACATTTTAAGCCCAACATACAATAAAACAATCTTGCTACGAAATGATAGCTAGTGTTGGACATTCGGCTGCGCATATCTTGTGTTAAATGTCTTAAGATCGATCCCTGTCCGATTCTAAAGACACCGCTCCATATGAACACCTAGGTCTATATTAAAACTAGAGGTCGAAATGTATCCCAAGTTTGCATATTAGCAACCAAACTCCCTCTTGACCACTCATTGTTTGCTTATACTCTTTGATACTGGAATAAGGTAACCATTTCTCTATGCTCGACTTATATTAACCAGCCTCGTTGCCTAAGTAGGAGCCGGTTACGAACTTCTTCTAACAATACACTCACACCTTTTTGAACGAATTTATTTTAGAAAGATTTTGCCTGTTGCCTATTTATTTAATGCATCAACATTTTCTGTGATACTTGTTTGACGAGTTTTTGGGCATCAGCTTTTTAATTGCTGCATTTTAGAGCATCTAATTTTTGCAGTGTCCGGCATTTCCGAAGAAGCCTATTGCCTTGCAACACAATGCTAATTTTATGTTTTTCGGCAAGCAATAAAAGTTTTAAAGTCAAATACAAAAGATTCTAATTCCAAAATCGAATCAATTAATTACTGTACTGCTTCTGAGGCGCCCATTTGATTATTTCGCTGTGCTGATGTTTTTGCGCTGTCATTGCTATGATACTTTTATATATGTAGTTGGAAACAGTCCATAGCATTAAATTCGGATGTAAAACCTGATAATCAGGCAGACATATGCTAGTAGATGATCTTCGTATACATATGTACATATATAGAATATTTTATATTGATATGTTATATTTCAATAAAAAATATTTTTAAAAGTTTTTTTGAAGTGAAAACTTCTTTAGGCGGTCTGACGAATAGTCTGATGGTCTCACTGACTGTCTGCTGGTTTGTCTGACTGACTATCTCACTAGCAGATGGTCCGTCTGACTGTATGTCTGGCTGTTCTGTCCATCGGTATTCCTGCCATTCAGTTTGTCTTTATGCAAACAAATGAAAGCTGTAATTTCATTCATTGCGATGTTTAACGCAATTAACGAAACATGTTTTTATTCTCTGTGATACAGATTTTGTGCTGATTCACTCAACATGTTTGTATTGTTCACTGTAACACATAATTTTTACAAAGGAGTTTATGCGTTTTTGTGTAATAATTAAATATGATTAAAAAACAAATGAACTAATGCAGATCTTTATTTATACATACATACATACATACATACATACATACATACATACATACATACATACATACATACATACATACATACATACATACATACATACATACATACATACATACATACATACATACATATGTATATACATAATCGTATAATTACATATGTATGTATATGTATATTTTCAGAAAAAGTTTGTAATGAGACACAAAACTTGTAGAGCCGAAAACTTTAGTAAAACTGTTAACTGGTATAATAAAAATATCAGTATCAATATTTGTATTTAATTATTCTGTGAAAACTTAAATGATCCTTTTGCTTTGTATTTCATAAAAAATCGTGGGAAAACGTAATCAAAATTACGTAATTTTCACTTCTATTGGCAGTCCCAACGACTGCCCTGCACTTTTTTTTTAATTCTTAAAAATAGTTAAAATTTTTTCTTGCAGATCTGGTTAATTTCTTTAATTTTTAAACTCAAACTTAAATACAAAAAGCTAAATTATAGAAAATAAAATTTTAAATTGTTGAAACAAAGGGAATACATCAAATTTCTTTCGTATTTAGCAGTTCCAAGGATTTTGTTTAGAATTGAAAGAAGTGTTTTAGCTCTTAAAGTGTTTTATAATTTAACTTGTAGTGCGTTTACGTTACACCAAAATCTAGTAGATTTGGTTGGAAATCCCTGCAAAAATATAAATCATTAACACCGTTTTTTTTTTTTTTTTTTGACATTAGCAAGATTTTATTCTCTTTTTCTGCCCAGGTAAGCTTGTACGTAGTGTGCTAGTCTGTCAGTCTGCTGGTAGTGGGTGCGATTCCCACTACTACGACTAAGGTTTTCTTTACTATGCGCGGTAAGTTGAGTTAGAATGTATTTATTTTATGTAATGTAATTGTGTTGTAACATTTAATAAATAAATACAAATTTTTACCATACTCCGCAGAGCAAGTTTTCTTGAGCAAGTCTTAATTTTTGTAGAAGAGAGAGGAGTATAGACTAATTTTGCTACCCTTTTTCTCTTTCATACAAAAATTTCAACTTGCTAAAGAAAACTTGTCCAGTGGAAAAAAATTATTATATCTTGCTTCCAATTTCACTTCATTTAGTTTTTATTTTTCCGTTTTATTAATATTTTTAATTAAAATCAGACTACCGCGATTCTCACTAACTGCTCAATCATGAGTGAGTAAGTAAATTTTAGTTTTTTATGCTTTTCATAGATGCGTGAGAGAGTAGAAAACATTTTGTGTTTGTTCATTTATGAGTGAGATGAATTAATTTTTCGTTTCTATTTAAATGTGAATTAATATTTTGTTTTTCACACAAGTTCTCATATATGAGAAATCAGGCTAATAAACGCTATGTAAACGATGTAGATTTTGAGAAAAATTTCAAATCTACTCGATTTCGACCTATTGTAAATGGAATATAAAAGTTGGTTTCTGTGTAATGTAAATTCACTATTAAGGGATTTTTTAGCTTTTCTTGTTTTTCACTTTGAATGCTCAAGTTTAAATTTCAATTTGATCCAAAAAAAAAGCTGCCGCATTTACAATTACTTTGTTAAATGTTAATTTTTCCATATATTTTAAAAATATTGTTAAATTTTTTGTTCAATTTAGTAAAAAGATCTATGATTTATTTTAATTTAACACCTATTTACAATTGATAAAATTTATTCTTTTTTTCTAAAAAGCTATATTAAGCCTTAATTTAAACTTTTGTTGTCATTAGTTTTTATAATAAAAAAAAAAAACAAATGTTAGTTTAATTTTTAAACAAACAAAAAATCAACTACAAAAACAACCACCTTAAAAACACAAATAAAAAACAAATTATAAAAGTAAATAAATTAAATAAACAGAAAAATTTACTAAGAATTAAAAAAAAGAAAAGTTATTTAATAAATACATAAACAAATATTTGCTTGTTTATTTCTAACAAATTAAAAGTGCTATTTTGTCATTTAAATAAAAAAAAAATAAATAAATAAAGCCTGGATGTAATTGACTTAAATTTAATTAGTCTATTTAGTATTTCCCTTAAAAAACAAAAAAAAAATCCAAAATAACTAAAATAGGTTTATATTAATTTTTAAAACTTTCTGTTAGTTTTTGTTAGCTAAAGAAAAAAGAAAACATTATTTTAAATATAAACAATACATTTTATATTTTTATTCTATAAAACAAAGACATTTAATTAACCCTTGACCTTTTACCTACCAAAATCTCCCCCTTGAATAAAAACCATATAATGTATATATAAAAAATATATTTAAATAATAATTATAATTATAAAAGTAACAAAAAAACTTAAATATATATTTAATATAAGTTAAATTTAAGATTTATTAAAATATAAAAAACAAAAAAATTGATATTGAAAATTTATAAATATTAAAATAGAAAAAACGTAATTATACAAATGTGTATTTAGTTTCTATTTTTGTCTATAATTTTTTATTTGATTAAAAAATAACAAAGAAACTTAAACAAATTAATTAAATTCATTGATTGGTTGGTCAAAACAAACGTTACATTTAAAACGTATTTAAATTTAAAATATAGAAAAACCACAGCAAGAAGAAAAAAAAACACAAATTGATAATAAAATTTAAGAAGTCAAACTATAAATAAAATAAAAAAAAACTATTTTATAAAATAAAATGTGTTACAAGTATTTTTATTTCAAAAAGACGGCTATTAATCCAGTCAAAATATTATGGTTTATCGAATTAGCTAAAGAACGGAAGCCCTCCCCAGCAGCAAATCTATGAGAAAGGTTCTAAAAATGAAAAGAGACGAAGTTAATTGTTAACGTGGATGGTAAGATTGATACTTTTGTACTTTTTTTCATTTTGTACAATTTTGACCTAATTAAGTACAAATTAAAAATATTCCCAATATTGAATATTTTTAAAATTTATTAGTTGATGTATCCCCGGTGCGCTTCGCTAAACCCATAAAAAAAAATTCAAGAAACACTTGGAAGAAAAGTATGACCAACCTTTAACGCGAATGAAAACGCACGCTATTTTCAAGTTTTAGGGCGCTGTAGCTTAAGTGGTTAGCAAGTATTACCACATACCACCACGGCGATTTAGATTTTCTGGCTCCAGGGTAAAGACCTTGAACCTTCTTTGACATAAAAATGTTTCATTTGCTTAACAAATTTACAAAAAAACTTGTAAAAATCTGTAGTTTTTCAGGGGTTGGTTTAGTTCTTCTTAGGGGAATTTTTTTCCCCCTGGTCCGATTTGGCCCATTTACGAACTTAGCCTGCCCTATCCTTCAAGATATATATGTACCAAATTTCAAGGGCCTAGCTCTTTTCGTTTAGACTGAATCGTGTTCATACAGACAGGCGAATGGACGGACGGCCGGATGGACAGACGGACGTATGGACAGACGGACATAGCTATATCGTCTTAGATTTCATCACTGATCAAGAATATATATACTTTTTTGGATCTTAGAGGGTTATTTTACTATGTTACACACAGAATAAACCCATATTTCACTCTGAAAGTTAAAAAAATTAAAATGTTCAACTTTGACCTCGAATTCCTTAAAAAGTCCTGAATCAATTTTAATGTAATTAAAACTGAATCAAGCTGAATATCTATCCATTAAAAAAAAAAATATTTCAATATTTTGATCGATTCAAAAGTTACAGAATTTTGGCCAACGAAAAACGATTTTCAGCCACTGTGCGGCGAAGTAAAATAATTATAAATTGGCTATGCTAGCTTCGAACTAATTCGCCTCAATAACACCAGAGGCGCTGCAATACTGTTCTAAAAATAATCATAACGTGCAATTGCAGTGTTGCCAGAATCGAACCTTTACTATTACTAACCATCTGTCTTATCTAACGAGTGATTTTTTAAGAGCTTGAGAACTTTTTTTAAAAAAAAAAACGCATAAAATTTGCAAAATCTCATCGGTTCTTTATTTGAAACGTTAAATTGGTCCATGACATTTACTTTTTGAAGATAATTTCATTTAAATGTTGACCGCGGCTGCGTCTTAGGTGGTCCATTCGGAAAGTCCAATTTTTGGCAACTTTTTCGAGCATTTCGGCCGGAATAGCCCGAATTTCTTCGGAAATGTTGTCTTCCAAAGCTGGAATAGTTGCTGGCTTATTTCTGTAGACTTTAGACTTGACGTAGCCCCACAAAAAATAGTCTAAAGGCGTCAAATCGCATGATCTTGGTGGCCAACTTACCGGTCCATTTCTTGAGATGAATTGTTCTCCGAAGTTTTCCCTCAAAATGGCCATAGAATCGCGAGCTGTGTGGCATGTAGCGCCATCTTGTTGAAACCACATGTCAACCAAGTTCAGTTGTTCCATTTTTGGCAACAAAAAGTTTGTTAGCATCGAACGATAGCGATCGCCATTCACCGTAACGTTGCGTCCAACAGCATCTTTGAAAAAATACGGTCCAATGATTCCACCAGCGTACAAACCACACCAAACAGTGCATTTTTCGGGATGCATGGGCAGTTCTTGAACGGCTTCTGGTTGCTCTTCACTCCAAATGCGGCAATTTTGCTTATTTACGTAGCCATTCAACCAGAAATGAGCCTCATCGCTGAACAAAATTTGTCACATTTGAACATTTCGAACCGAACACTGATTTTGGTAATAAAATTCAATGATTTGCAAGCGTTGCTCGTTAGTAAGTCTATTCATGATGAAATGTCAAAGCATACTGAGCATCTTTCTCTTTGGCACCATGTCTGAAATCTCACGTGATCTGTCAAATACTAATGCATGAAAATCCTAACCTCAAAAAAATCACCCACTACTACTATCCCTTTCCAAAGGAAGTACCACAGTTAATGTAGGCATTAACAGCCTGAGTGGTACTTCTCTTTAAAAAAAAAAATTTTACCATCCAAGCTGTTTTTTGCTAGACTATACATATTAACACGATAACAATTTTTTACTTTTAATGGGATGTGCCACTATTCTTATCCAGTCTGTATTTTGCCAGACTATGCACATTAGTATGAGAGTTACTTGTGCTAAGTTTCAAGACTATACCTAATGTAGTTCTCCTGGTAATAATTTTTCACTTTGTATAGGAGGTACCACGCCCTCCTTTCAAATTCAGTCTGTGTTTCTCTACACAATGTATCTTAATATGGGGGTTACTGATGCAAAATTCCAAGGAGCTACATATTGCAGTTCTCTAGATACAGGATATTAATTGTTTACTTTGTATGAGGGGTACCACGCTCACTGTCCCAATTCAGCCTATGTATAAAGTATACGCATGGGTATGGGGTTTACTTGTACCCACTTTAAAGACCATACCTATTATAGTTCTCTATATAAACAATAATAATTTTTCACTTTTTATGGGAGGTACCATGCCCACTGTCCCAATTCATTCTGTATTTTGGCAGACTATGCGCCTTAGCATAAAGGCTACTGTTGCAAAGTTTCAAGGCGCTATCTATTGCAGTCCAGTAACACGATAATAATTTTTCACTTTGTATGGGCGGTACTACGCCAACTCTTCCGGCTATAACTCATGAACCAATACACATACAGAGACCGTTAATACATAAAAACCTTGATATTGAAGTCACCTTTCATATAAACTTTGCAAAACAAAATCGGTTCACGCATTCCAGAGAACATCAATTACTAACACAATGGGCACGTTCATAAGAAGTAACTGTTGCGCAACGGTTGAGTATTTGTCTTCGAAACGGGTTGTTGACTAGTTGCCTCAACTCAACAGTTGAGTATTTTTTGTATCATAAAATATTTTAGCTACCTAAAGTCAACATGTTGTGCTCAGCTTAAATAGCTAATAGAAAAGAGTTATACAGTTTCTTACATTTTTTTTTGTCTAGCATAGGCTGGACTTAACAAGTATATTTATTTTTTTTTATATTTAAGATATGAGTAATTATTGTTAGTTCAGATATATTGACGATACAATAAATAAAATATTATACAAACAAATTAATAGGTTTTTATTATAACAAAATTAAATAATCTCAATGTGTTACCTACTACATTCCACATATTTATGTTCAGGGAACAATTTTTTTGCCGACCAGTGTTATTTTAAATTTTTATTGCTTTTTTGTCTATCACCCCTGTTCTGTATTCCAAATCCAAAAAATATTACTTGGTAGTGAATATTTCCGAATATTTTGGAAAAGAAAAATTTTTGTTTAAAACTTTATTAAGCTGTTAAAACACCTGCTATTAATAAAAATACAAAATGTTTTCTGGAAATTTTTAAGGAGTTTTTTAAAAAATAACTTTGAATTTTTTTTCCGAATATTTCTACAATGCCACTCTGAATACAGAACAGGAACGCATATCTACAGGCAGAAATTACGACCACTAGAACAAACAATGAACAATCACTGTAAAATCTAAAATACGACATCACTTTTAATATGTCGTTTTTAAATCAATCATATTTGGCTGCAATTCTGTAGGGTGGGCCAAGTAAGACCTATCAATTGTAAACGCAAAAACATTTTTTATCTATACATATATATAAAATATAGATCTTGGTTTGTTCGGATGCTCTTAACTTGAAAACGACTGGACCAAAGTAAATGGAAGGTTTGGGAATAAAATTGATCATTTAATTTTATAATATTATATCTATATTTTAAATCTATTATATCTATATTATAAATCTATCTATATATTATATCTGTATAATTTAATTTATTTGAGCAGATTATTGATCTCTGAGAGATATTATCGATTTGCTTTGTTATTTCAAAATTGGGGCGATACGTGAAAACTATTCCATTGCGTATGAATATGCAAGTGTTTCTGCAACACAGAGCCTCAGAAGTTTCTTCAAAGAACTGCTGAGAATCGGAAATGGACAAATTTTGCTAGATACTTCCAATGGTTTCACCTGTGTTATAGTTGGATCTGTCATCATTATGCAACCCGACTGATTGCAACGAAGCTAATGAACAATGTAATAGTATTAAGGATTTTGAAAGGACCCTTTAAGGGAGAAGAATGACTAATTTCGCGAATTCCAAATATTGGACGGGGCGAAGTCTGTCAAATAAGCTTTCAGTATAAATATAAAATACAATCAAATAATCTTTTTTGAGCAAACCGAAGTTTGCCGGGTAACCCAGTTTTTTTTTAGGTTATAAATGAATTCTTGGAGAAAATATTATTTATACAATAAGTACACATTTATACATAGACAACAACGTGTACGCGTATTTATAGTTTTTCTAAAAACGAAAAAAAAACAACATTACAAATTAGAAACTATTGCATCAAAAGCCCGCTATCATTCGCTGGCAAATTTTCTTTGCAGGAGATTGTGGGATGTACATAGGCATTTGGCACATCATATAGGAGCCAAATCTTAACGATTTTAAAAGTGGCTTTGGGTTCTTATCATGCTGAAAGTAAAAATCTGTAGACAGACTCAAATTTTCAGCACTTTATATTTCCTATCAAAATATCGAAGTAAGCTCCATTATTGCATCCATGAATTCAAAATTAGAGTTGATTTACTTTAAAATTTAAATTTATTTTTCCTGTTTTTTTTTTTTCTTTTCTTTAAATAACAAATATTTTTACTTTACCATACGTAGTACAGGTAAAGTATAGTGATCATGAAAAATCGATGTCGGTTTCTCAACGGATCTTTACGTTTTTAGGTCTCCTGAATCCATTTCGACTATTTTCAGGATGATGTCTGTGGGTGGGTATGTAAGCCACTTTAACATATCAAAATTAAATTCAGTATGTGCCTTTGATAAATGGAGATGAAGAGTTGTATAGTTTTTGGGCATAATCAGGAAGCTCATGCCTTCATAAGCTATGGTAAAGTTACGGAATAGAGTTTTCAAAAAAATTTCATTGAATTCATCCACTGTACAGCAAAACTTAAATGTTAAATTAATGCCTCAAAACATATATTTTACTCTTTGAAGTCACTGAGGTTAATGCAACGTTTTGTTTAGGAGTGTAATTATACCCTATTTATACTTTAAGTAATTTGAGAAACGTTTAATTCAGTTTAAATAATAAAAAAGGTATAATTAAAAAATAATTTAATATAAGTTAAGTATTAAAACTAATAATAAGTGATACTAAATGTTAAAAAACAAAAATACTAAAGTAACTTGAGTTATTTTATAACATTATTTACCAAAACTAAAATGGACTGACATTTAATGTTTATAAAATATCATTTGTGGAATTTTCTGTTGGTGCTCTTGCCCTTTGTGAATTATTTTTAAGCATTTTTTCACGTATCATATCAATAAAATTATTCATGACTGAAGTATGTCGTTCGGTGGCAAAAGCTTGACGATGCATGGCTGCTGTTTGCTTTTCAATCGCAACAACTTGTCGTTCCATAAGACTAGCCATTGTTATGGACATTTGAGAGAGATGTTCTAAATATTTCGTTTGATGTTCCATTTGATTTTGTAAACTATACATGGTTTGATCGAGATTAAGTGAATTGGACGGTTGTAATGGAGGTGGTGACGGATACATTTTTTTAGCAGCTGGCTGATCAAGAGATCTTCCTGTTTTAGATTTATTTATATAGGAATGTGAAATGGAGGAAGATTCATCAGGCATAAAAATTTCTTCGTCATCTCTATAGGATTCTGCCAAAGAATCTTCGTCTGGATACGAATAGTCGTTATCATACTCGTTAGAATATTTTGTGTGCATAGATTGTGAATTCTGATCGTCATCATTTTTTTCCGACTTAATATGCATTTCTAATTTACTTGAAGTGGCTGTTTCAGAAATATTTCCATCCATATCACTTTCACTATTTTTATTATTGTTATTTGGCTCTTTTTCGATATATTGTACAACTTTAGGTTCATCGGCAGTTTTTTTCGACTTAATATGTATATTAAATTTACTTGAAGAACAAGTTTCAGAAAAGTCTCCATCTATTTCTCTTTCACTGATATTATTATCCTTTTCAACATTTTGTGCAACTTCAGGTGTAGATTTGACAATACGCCTTTTGTCAGCTCGTTTAACATCACACCAGACCTTGGTTTAAACAAAAAGTTTTTTTTTGCGTTCTAATTTAAATGCTTTAAATTTACATATGTAATACCTTTTTCCATTGCTGTCGCGTGCGATAAGGTGGTCCAAGATTATTTAATTTTTCCGTCAGTTCTGTCCAAAATAATTTATCGTTTTGAATTCTTGACCTGCTATTGGCACGAAAATTTTTATAGCAACTTTTATTTTTTTGCAAAAAAATCTCCATTCGCGTTTTTAATAAGCTGAACTGCTTATCTGTTGTCCTTTTCCGAAGATATCTGTAAATAAAAATGTTTGCAAAGTAGAAAATTTTCTATTCACAGTAGGGAATTTTAAAAAGTTGTAAAGGAGAATGAAATAACTTTTACTAATGAATAGAACAAAGCCCTTAAACCATAAAGGGTGTAACCGATTAGATTGATTAATTAATTGATCATTTAGTTAGCATTGCTAACTAATTGAATTGCTTTCCAAACTCAAAGCTGTGGCATGACTCATGATCGGGTTGCGATATTAAGAGAATAAACCCATTTATCCACGCTTCGGGATGGTTTTTGCACTGCTCATCCCTCTTTCGGGCGTCACGACGTGACTAAAAAACCCAAGTGAGTTGGTTTTCTCTATACAAAGTCGATGACCCGTGCAACCTAACCTAAGGATATAGAGTCGAGCCAACCAAGAAAAATTTATTTTTTTTTATTCATTTGCGCTTGGTCAAAATGTGACAGCCAACATTGCAATGGTCCTGCTAAGTGGTCAATTTGTAGATGTGATTTGACACCATTAGATTATTTTTTTCTGGGTATATGTAAAGTGCCAGGTCATTATAGATAAACCAGAAACAGTCGAGTTCGTGGAATCAAATATTAGACGCGTTATTGCTGAAATATGCCCGATTTACTAGGAAGGATGTGTGAAATTTGCGACTATCGCTAGCCGCGATAGTCGCAAATCATTTTTAAACATTAATGCAACAAAATTATGTAATTAATAACGCCAATTGGGTGGATCCATTTAAAGTTCTTCAACTGGATAAGAAAATCATCCTTTATATACCTACCCTGATTGTAAGAGCTTTTTTCTGACTATATGGGGCTACTACTACTGTTTTAACGATTTTTTAGTAATGGTTGGGTAGTTTTTTCAAATCTCGAATCTTGTTTTATAATTTGACTGATTTTTTTTTTAACTTATAGATTTATGCAATATAATGCATAAATTTTTTTAAGTTTTTGAAAATGGGCTAAAAACCAGTTTAGCAAAGCCTCCAACAAAAAAAGTAACCAGGGTGATAGAGAATCAAAATATAATAAAAAAAAATAAGTAAAAAATTGGCAGTCGCCCATAATTTTCGAGTTATGGGCTTCTGAACTTTTCATATAGACCTGTGATTGTGCACTACATTTTTGAGCATATAAGATCAATATGGGTATCATTTAAAAGCTTTTGAAAATATCTTTCAGTTGGTGCTAAAATTGAAAAAAAATATTTAAGAAGTTTTTTATGTAAATTTTTATGCAGAAAATCTTTAGTAAAGCCGGTGTTGGTTATACCATAGAGAAGAAAATCCTTGCGACCGGCCAAGTCCGGCCATGCAAAAAGTCTTTATTAAGCGCAGCCGGTATTGGTCATACCAAAAAAGAAGAGAAAATCCTTGGTCCCGGCCGAAGAAAATCTTTAGTAAGTGAAAACGGTGTTGTACCATAGAGGAGAAAATAATTGCACCCGGCCGAAGGCTGCTAGGCAGAAAATCTTTATTAAGTGAAGCCGGTCAGAAAAGAAAATCCTTGCGCCCATCCAAAGGCCGGTTATACATAAAATTTTAAAGCGAAGTTGGTGTTGGAATTGAGAGTTTTATTTGTTGTTATATTGTTCTTTATAGGTAGGTTAATTTCATCTTTTTTATTACATTTTTAATGCAAAAAGTTTAAAAACATATACTATATACGAACATATTACTGTACTTAATAGTGTAGTAATTTAACAAAATTCGGCTCTGAATGGGTTAATTTTTTAAATTTTAGCACCACCTGAAATATATTTTCAAAGGCTTTAAAATGATACCCATATTGTCCTGATATCTTCAAAAATGTAGCGGACAATCACGGTTTCATATGAAAAGTTTAGAGGCGCATAACCCGGAAAATATGGGCGACCACCAATTTTTTACTTTATATTTTTTCTTATTTTTCAATTATCTGGATGATTTTTTTCTAATTGGAGAAGCTTCCTAAACTATATTTTCTCCAAAATGGCATTTAATGGTACCCGACTTGAAGAAAACAAAACGATTTTAAACTATTGCACGTATGGTTCTCACTGCGATTGGACTTCGATTACACTATGCAGTCTATGTGTTTTTGTTTGCTAGACGAACTTAATACCCATAATGCGTCAACATCTTCAAGTTTTTAAATATCAAAAGAACTATTTTGCCATTAATATCAAAAAAAATTGCATTTGTTCTTTTAATAAGTTGTTGTTGCAATATGTAAGTTTACACCAAACTATAATTTTATTAGAATTGTAGCCTCACAGCATATTGTCATAATTTCTGAACCGTGCTTTGTTTTTATCTTTTACTGGTTATATTTTTGTATCATAATTGTTATTTGAACTTACAATGAAGGATCCATATTCGTAAGTGATTATTAGTTAGTTTAATAATTTCCTTTTTATAACAAATCAGTTTATATCAAATTAATTCCAGCATTTACTTTGGAGTCCAAGCCGGGTGAATACATTCACTTTGTTTACATTTTGTTTCCACATACATACAGTGTTGGAAAACGTGTAAAAGATGTTATAAAAAAATGCCAGATGGAATAAAAAACCCTGATAAATCGCAAATGCGTTTAAAAACGTTTATTTTGTTGCAACTGAACCAGCTTATAGCAGACCCGAAATGTTATAGAAAATTTATATAACAAAAATTTTAAAACTCTTAGGAGCAAAGTTGTTTTTTGTTAAAAAAATAATGTCTTTCGCAGTGGCGTTTAAAAATGTATTATACATTTTTTTGAAGAGTTCGAGACATTAAATTTTCGAATAAAACTTCACTATTCTTGGACAATATTGGGTACAAAATTTTTAACCTACAAAAGTTATTTTAGAAATAAAAACAATCTGTTGTTGCTTCGCTTATACATGTATTTCATATAAAAACTAAAATGGTAGATACCTAGGTACATACTTTGTTTAGAGAACTTACTAATTTATGTTGTAGTTTAATTTTGAAAAAAAACGAAAAATTTATTATCGTAAATAAAATTATGTTTAATTATATTAAAAATATATTTAAAATCTATAATATATAAAGGTAAAAAACAAACTAACAATACTTTTATTAAAAATGTCTGTTTATCATTCACAACGTCGATATTAAAATAATTTGTAATTAGGTCTTTAAATATATTATTTTGCAAAAATAAGTTTTCTTATTTTCTAGAATATACTTCAATTAATTATTTTATAAATTGCCATTAAATAAATTAGACGATGATGATGATGTGGTAGTTGTTCTTGAATTTGTTTTTGGAATTTTTTCACGTAACATATCAATAAAACTATTCATCACTAAAGTGTGATGTTCCATAGCCGAAGCTTGACGTCGCATGGCTTCTGTTTGTTTTTCAACAGCGTTTACTTGACGTTCCATTAGACCAGCCATTGTGCTGGAAATTTGTGAAAGATGTTCCAAGAGTTTGGTTTGATTTTCCATTTGATTTTGTAAAGTATATAAGGTTTGATCAAGTAAACGATTATTTGCCGGCCGTAAAGGAGGAAGAGATCTTCGATTAAAATCAGTTGGCTGACTTTCAGATCTTTGCGGTGTTACATCTTCTAAATCATGTGAGGCATATGAATAAGATTCATAAGGAGATTCGTCAGGTATTAGAGTTTCTTGAAAATCTGGACTTAAGTGCTGTGAGAATTGTTTGTCTGGATACGAGTATTCATCAGCATAATCATTAGAGTTTGTTGAATGTATTGATTGCGAGTTCTGATCATATTCCTCCCATTCAGATCGTAAAAATTGTGCTACTTTAGCAGAAGTAGCAGGTTTATTTTCTGTATGTGAAACTTCAGCCTCCATTTCTTCCTTTTCAAATCGAAATATTTCATTATCCATATTTGGTTCTCTTTTAACATTTTTGGTGAATTTTGGTTTAGATTTGAAGCCCCGTTTACTGTGAAAACGTTTAAAGTCTGTCCAGACCTGAGTTCAATTATTTAGCAAGGTATTCTTAACATTTAGATTTTAAAAAAATACCTTTTTCCATTGTTGTACAGTGCGATAAGGTGGTCCAAGAGCATTTAATTTATCCGTCAGCGAGTTCCAATAAATGGTAGCATCTGCACTTTTACCTGAACGATTTTCAACGCGAACCCTCGCCATTTCATGGGTTAGCAAGCTATACTGCTTATCCGTGGTCCTTTTGTAACCAGAGTGGCGTATTCTAAAATGCATATAAAAATAAGATTAGAAAATGTATAGTACTGCAACCGTACATGCACTTAATATTGCGATTTAAACTTAAATTTTTTAAAAAGAAGACCAAGCTTCCATTTTTCTAATTGTCGCTTTTATTAATTTAAAATTTTTCGTTTTGATTAAATAATCAAACGATGCTTGTAAATATAATAGGTATTTGCTCAATAATGATCGAATCCGTTTTCACTATTAAAAAGGTCTACACATTTAAATAAGGCTAAGTCCAAAAACCATAATCACTTGTTATTAATATAAAATAAAAACGTACAATTGAAATATGAAAAATAAATTATGTAAATACATACATACATCAGATAATACAAAAATTCTCAGACAATCGTCCTACAATCGAAAATGCAACTTGCACAAGAAAAATATTAGGAGCAATCGATATCAAAAAGATATCTATGTTGTATATAGCTCGGCATTTTATTATCGAACAAAAATTTCACACGACAGCAATTCGGCATTTTATACAAAACTTGTTTTTTCTTTATTGAATTAATTAAGCATTCTTGGCCTTATTCATTTAGTGCTTTTTGTCAATTTAAAATTTTAATTTTTGTTTTCATTAGTTTTCTGTGTCAAATATTTCTTGTACTTACATGGGTTGATTCATGTTTGTAGAAATATTTTTTATTAAATTATATATTAATACGCTTTTTTATCACAAATTATATGCAGAAATCACTTTTCACTTTTAGGTCTGCAGCAGGCGAATACACATTCACTTTGTTTACATTTTCTTTTTCACTTACGAAATGAAGTGTTGAAAACTGTCAAACAAATAACTAAGTAAAGTTGCCAGACGAAATATGTAAAAAAAATTTGTCGATATCACACTTAATTTGTGCTCTTAAAATTTTATATATATCTTTAAAGTGCCCTATGCTCCAGTGGGAGTTAGAAGAATAAATATATAATATATGTATATTTAAAGTAACCTATTCAACATAAAAATATCTTCTATACTAAAAGTATGATACTAAAAAAATTGCAAACTATAAATACTTGCATATTTACATATTATATATGTATGTACAAATTATCAGGCCGGTTCTGAAAATCACATTTTATCAAAGTGATTTGAAATCACTTAAACGGTGTTCTACACACAAAAATTTTTGAAATCACGTGATTTTAAATCGGTTAGGAAAGCGTCTGTGATTTCAAATCACTTGTTTATTTTTGCGTGGTCTTTGTTGTTAATTTTATAACAAACTGAATAAATAGCTTGGAGTTGCTTTTATAATTTTTGTAGTAAAATTACGTAATTTATAAGAAAATTGGACATTTTTAAACCTCTTCTTTTGTTTTTCCGTTTCTTTTTAATTGTCAGCAGATTAAGTGTTTAGAAAGTACATCTACCCTTGTCAAGTATAAAAATTGCAATGATTCCATAAACAACGCCTTAAAACGCTAATTTCTGACACTGCTTTCGTTTTAAAGCCTTTGAAGTCCACAATTTTACCCTAGACCCTTCAGATTGCTTTTATTTTACGTAAGTATTATATAAAATTTAATCAAGAAAACAATAAAAATCTGAAATTTTCTTGTGGTTTTACAATATCAAAATCATTTTTTTTTTTTGGGTTTTGTTTTAAAATGGCCAACACTTGTGTGTTATATTGCCAGGGTCTATCAACAAGTAGGAGTTTTTTTCGGCAAGTTCAGCCGACCTGTACCTTTGCACAGGAAGTAGGCTCGCTAGTGTCCACTCCAAGAGTATTATAGATCTCCACCAGTATTAATCTTAGTTATTTTTATTGGTACTACACCTCGTCAAAAAAGTGAGGTTACAATCCGACCAATTTTAATTGGTCGTCCACCAGGTTCTATCATCCAATTGTGTATTTACTTCTTTATAAGTATAAAGTAATTTTGTGTTTTATTTTTGGTCTCCACCAGGTTCTTTTTTCCACTTTTTTTTTAAAACGTTTTTCGTACCTTAAAATACTATATATCATTGTGTATTTTTCTTCTTTTCTTTTCTTGTTCAGTTTCATATTTTAAAACAGAAAGTACAGTTAAATAAATTTACAGTTGACAATCATCGACGAATGCATGCGGTTAATGGAAAAAACCACTAAAAACCGTAGTTCGATACAGTTATCAGAGGCTAACCATTAACCAATGCGAGAGTGAGACGCAAAACTCTAGAGATGAATTAAACAGAATCAGGCCTGATCGCCCTTAACAATTAATAACGATAACGTGATTTCAAAACGATTCGTGATTTTCAGAACAGGCCGATATAATCTTTTTTAATTAACCCATTACATTAATGAAGACCAGTTTTGTTTCGTGAAATCAAACCAAATTTATCAAAATTAAAGCCGAATTCGATATTTTTATAAAAACTGTTTTACACACGTCGAATTTTCTTGCGGAAGTTTAAAATTTTGAGTGTTAGAAAAGGAGCAGTAAAGTGAATATTTCTCCCTTTTCCACAAAAATAATACTTTCGCAAGTAAACTTGTTATGTGTAAAACAAGTTTTTTTTCTTTGGATCTGTTTCTTACAGAAAACAGATCCAAGTTTTATACAGAAAACAGATCCAAGTATTAACTTTTATGAATGAGAAATAAGTACATACCCAATTGACTTTTATTTTTCTCTCTCACAAAAACTTAAACTTGCGCATCAACATTTGCCCTTTGGAAAACAAATCTAAAGAAAATCCCTAAAGGGCGGTTTAGACGATACGACTTTAAAAATGAGATGTAAAATCTTTACAAAAATCTGCAATATTAAGAAAAAGAAAATTCCTCAATTCCTAAAATAAAGACCAAAAATCCCAAAATTGCGATTTTTTACTCTTTTGCCCATAAAGTCTACAGACGGACTAGGGCTCATAAAATATTAGGAGCATATATAGCTTTATTACAAAGGTCTTCTTTTTTCGATCCCAGCTTTGGCATTTTAGAAAATATAGGCTAAAGTCAAAATTTCGATTTAAAATAGGTCATATTGTGGGACCTCGATCTTCTATAAGGATGATCAATTTTATACGAAATTTGTTTAAGCGTACACACATATAGTTAGCTTATATAAAAATAAATTTTTTATATATTCCTTAAGAAAATTTTTTCTATGAAAAAAAAAAACGTTAACGCACTTTTTTGGGCTAAAGTACACAAAAATGCCATAATTTTGGATTTTTTAAATTGAAAGTCGTCTAGTTTTTAACTCAGTAAAGATACAGTCTTTTTATCAAAAATATTTAGAATTTGGCTCGCTAACTACGGTAAAAAATTTTAAAAAAATTTGGTGAAAATTGTACCCATATTTTGAAAAAACTGGACCAGGGTAGCGAAAAATCCAAAATTTTATTTCTTAAAATGCTTATACCATTTTGTAGATATTGACAAGACCTTTAAGACCATGTATAATTTTAAAAAACCATGTATAATTTTAAAAAATCAGAATAAAACTCGATAAATGGCAAGCCGTAAAAGAATTTCCAGGTGCGAGGGTCCCAACTATGAGACCACATAACGCCACCGCTAGAGGGTGTATGGTACCCACTTTTAAAACTTAAGTTTAGATGCTCCTCTGCTATGCTCATGTCAAATTTTGGATCAATCGGCCTAGCCGTTTATAAATGACTAGGTTATTTCCAAAATATTTTGATTCTGCCCCACTGTGCAGTGTGCGACTGACTTAGAGCGGAATATTTCAGTGAAAAACTTTGATAATTAATATGGCATTCCCTTCTTGATTTGCGGACAGCGTATCAGTGATGTTCTTAAGGATCTGACTCAGACTAGATAAACCCTTGATCGTAAAAATACATCTTGGGCTTGTTTATTTAAGTTATGACTTTCGGGGTGTATAAGGGCACTAGTTCGCGGTGCCTAAAATTGTTAGAGTAAAGCATGATAAAGTGAAAACATCTGTTTTCAGTTTTTTTCCATTGTTCATTAAAAATTTTAGTGATACAAAGAGAGCTGTTTATGTGCTTTTCATAACTTGGCACACTTAGAAAAATGCATACCGGATAAACCAAGGTGTGATATTTTACACAAAAATGTAACATGTAAGACTTGTGTGTTCCAGATCTAGCAAGATAGTTCGCAATTTCATTTCCGGGCACCCCTGTGTGCCCCTTTATCTAAAATAATTTCAGGTTGGAATGTCTCGCCATATCATCTAAAGATATCCGGCATTCGCGAACCAATCTGGACGTCGTGTAAACGCCCAATAAGAAGTTTATTGCGGCTTTGCTGTCGGTATAAATCTGCATATCTTTGCCATACATCCTATAATTCTTTAAGAATTAATAATGCATGGTATATGTGTACGTTCCCACGACTGGTTCAGAATCTGCCAAAAATTGTTAAGTCGGATACAACAATAGATAACATTACTTGTAAAGCTATTGGCTTGTATGTATAAAAAAATTCACATTCTTCGGTTAGAAACTAACCCGCAACCCCTAGACTGATAGACAAGCGCATGGCCAATCATTTATGAATTTCTTAATTTATTTGTTTGTGAATAGCATAGTGCCTGTTATTAAAATTTATTTGAACAGTTATTAGAGTTTTAAACATTTATAATTATACATTAAAAGGCTTTTATTTTAATATACTAAAAATAAACATTTATTAATCTTACAATAGTTTAAATATGTAGATATACATAAAAAAACAGCATTACATAAAAAATGTATCCCTCTAAAAATAATACAACTCCTTAAAACAACTATGATTTCTGCGAATTGCTAACTTTACTTCTACTAAGTAATTTTCTTCTAGCCTCTTGTCGTCTCAGAAATACATTTTGATACTCGGTTGCTCTCATTTGCCTTTCCATTATATTATTTTGCTTCTCCAAATTTGTAACATGTCTTTCCATTAACTTTGCCAAGTTTGAGCTAATTTTTGTTAAATGTTCCATAATTGTATTTTGATTTTTCATTTGCTGCTCTATCGCGGACAAAGATTGTTCCAAATAATTAAGTTTTTCCTGACTAAATTTCGCATGTTGAGCGTCACGCGATGATGGACAATCTGAGTTATAATTATTCGAATTATTATGATACATATCATCAGCTTCTTCTTCTTCCTCCAGAGAATTTACATCATAAGAGTTGGCGTCATGAGACGAGTTAAAAAAATGCTTTTCGGTATTATGAAGTTCATTTTCTGCCAATGGATTGTCATAAGATTCTTCAGCTTCGTTTTGTGATTCATCATGAATATTTCTTGGTGATAAATACGAATCTTGGTTAGTATTCTCGCCATACGAAGCATAAATAGAGTCCGAGCTACATAGAGTTTCTAGAAGTTTAGTCTTTTTTGATTTGTATTTGACCTTTTTTGGCTTTGGAGTAAATTCTTCGCTAAGACGTTTTATGCTACGTAAACGTAAATCGGACCAGACCTGAAATGATGATTGAGAATATTCTTACTTTAAAAAACTGTATTTTTTATTAGAAATTTATTTTTAAAAATAATTTTATTTAGGTTTTTTATTTTAAAAATAGTATAAAGTATGTGTTTGTTTTAAATAAACGTAAGTATTTAAGTTTATTTATTACTAAATCTTATTTAACAAATATTAATAAATTAATAAAACAGATTTCGTTTCGACAAATGAATTTTTTGAGTTAATTTGATTACTACATTTTAAATTTTCTTCTAGCTTCTTGCCGCCTTAAAAATATATTATGATATTCGTTTGACTTCAATTGCCTTTGCATTATAGTAGTTTTCTTTTCCTCTGCCTCCATATGTCTTTTCATTAATAATGTCATATTTGAGGACACTTGTAGCAAACGATTCATTAAATTATTTTGCTGTTGCAATTGTTGTTGTAGTGAAACCAAAGTTTTTTCCAATTCATCATCAGGTTGCATTCCTTGGGTTTCTTTGAATGTACTCCGATCATAACTATTTTTAATAAATTTACTTTCTTCGTCCTCAAAATCCTCATAGGATTCACAATCTTTTGGCGCTTCTTGTGTTTGTTCACCATCACTGCGTTCGGATTTTATATGAGTTTCATAAATTGAGATTGAGCTATTTAAAGCTTCCATTAACTGATCTTCGGCGGCGGGATCGGTAGGTTCTCTTTTTGGTTTTTTGGGTTTTTTTATTTTCATACTTTGCTTTTTAATGCGTAAGCGAACATCGGACCAGACCTAAAATATATACATAGAAGGGAAGTTTCGAATTATTTTTCTTATTTTTTTGGAAAAAGACTTTCCGTATTAAACTCGAAACAGATTAGGCTTATTCTATGGTAAAATACCTTAAGAAATGTAAAAAATTAGGTCAACAAAATTCATTTTAATTTTTCAAAAAAAAAAAAAAAAAAAAAATCGATAACAGTACAGATTTTTTGCGAAAAAGTATTCAAATTTTTTTTAAGAACATGTGTAAATTGTGAGTTCTGAGAAAGATATTACCAGTATCACCATACCAGTAGAAATTTCAAATGTATATATTAAAGTATATTTTTTTAATAAACATGAAGATTTTTTTGCATTGAACAAAAAAGAAAAAATTACTAGTTTTTGTACTTTTGCTTCACACACAAGTAATTTAACTCTAATCACGTGAAATGTGCGTGACTTGAGTTAAGTTGTGTACAAATTAAATTTTTGTTGTTGTTGCTGTTAAGTGTGCGTGACCGTGAGTCATAAGCTATAGAGCTGTTAGGAAAAAAGGTAAATCTATATGCATAAATATGAAATGTAGCGGGCTACTACAGACCAATTATTTAAAAGCTAACAACAACGATAAACATTTTGTGGAGTTGTAAAAAAGGTTTTTGAAAGAATGCTATATTAATAACAATTCCACAGATACAGAAAAAATATAAAGGGTGTAGTAAAGGAAACAATAATTTGATTGGTTGTATGTCTAATTAATTATACATTATTTTTTCTATTTTAATTTTAATTTATATGGATATTTAAGTTTTAGTAACTATTAAAATTATGACTAAAGGAAATAAACTCTAGGCAACTAGGTTTATATGTCTATATTAAATGCTTGCAATTACAGAGTTTTATATCTTTTTTGAAGGTCTGTTTATGAATTATGATTAAGAGTTTTGGGACTTTGGAAACTCCTTTTTTGCTGCAAATTTGTTTTACGATATTAACGTGAGCTTTGCCTTCTAGCAAGGTGTTCTTAAAAACGTAACGAACAAACGTTCGATAAGTACTTAAAATTCGTCCGTACTTTTTCGCAAAAAGGAAAGTTTGAAAAACCTCATTTAAATTATTAGTTTCTTTTTCAATAGATAACTTATACAACTATAACTTATACAACTATATATTTGTTCGAAATTTAAAAAAAAAATCTTTTGCAAAATATTAAGGTTTATTAAACAAATTTTGTATAAAAATTACTTTTATAAATCTCTTATAAAACAAAAATATTTTTTATGAATTTGACCCTAAAAATATATCGTTTCTAGAATGCAACGTAGTCCTATCTCGTAAAATTTAAACATGGCAATATGCTTCTAAAGGTTTCAAAATGTATGCTTTATGGTATAATTGGATGACAAGTATTTATATATAATTTCAGTTAAGTTTTACTTATTAATTTAAAAAAAATTTATTAAATAAAATTTATTTTTCATATACATAAATATATAACCACAAAATTTGAATTTTTTAGATATAACGAATTAGCATTAAAATATATGTATGTATATATCTACTTTCTACAGGATTACAATACGTAAAATTTTTCTTTATAGGACATAGGTATTAAATTTATCTTAATGTTACTTTTTTGTAATATTACAGCAGACTACGTTTTTATCGCATTTTAAAAACAACTTAAAAAAGGAAAATAATAGAAATTGACACCTTGTCCATATAATATCCATTAACTTCAGTACAATGCATTTTGAAAGGTAACTATCTATCTAAACATACATATGTACATATGTATGTGCGTAACAAATTTACCTTTTTCCATTCCGTCATAGTTCGTTCTGGCGGCCCTATAGCATTTAACTTTTCCACAATATCTTTCCACTCAGCATCAACCACGGCTCTTTGGGCTCCCACACCATAACCACGAGCAGCAGCCGGATGAACAGCCATTTCAGCTTTTAACAAATCAAATTGCTCATTTGTTGTTTTTTTAACACTACAAATATACAAACGTATGTAAGTATTTTGTTTATATGGACAAAAAAATGTTGAGCAAATACATTTTTATGCAAATATAAATATGCTTACCGTCTCATGATTGAAGTTTAATGGTTCTTTTTATTTGGTATTGTTTAATGTTTGTTAGTTGAATACAATTTTTTTATTATTTCTGGATGGTTAGCTTCAGATTTGTTTTTCGTTCTAGGTTTTTGTATTTACATCCAAATGTAGCAACCACCAGTCACCATTTTTTACGTTGTCACGTCATACATATCACGAATATCACGCACATCAGATGTCGTGACGAAAATGTCGATTTAATAGCAGTGTTGCATTTTCCGTTTTATGGCTGCCAGATGGATGCTTTTAAAATATTTCCTCAAAATGTGTTTAACAAAAACGTTAAAACATTCACAGGAAATATTATGCAGGTAGATTGTTATAATCTGTTTGTGTATCATATTTGTGTATCATGGATTAAAGAAGTAATTTCTTTAAATTGGATTCTTAAAAGTTTAAAAATAAGTGAAATCGGTAACTTACGGTATCCGGGACTAAAACAGATAGGTAGCTAGTTTCAAAATATATCTTCATCAAATAAAACGAAAACCCTGTGGTCCATTTTAGATATTTGGACTATTATGGAGTGAAAATGGTGAAAAAACTAAATTTGGTACTCTTTGTTGTTCTTTTTATTTTTTAAACTAAAATGCCTTTATGCAAAAGAAATAAAGTTTACTTGAAGTGTACTTTAAGACAAAATTTGTCATAAAGTAGACTTTTTTTTATTTTGCATAAGGACATAAACCTTAAACTGTAATTAAAGTCCAAACTAGGGACCGTAAATAACAGTTATCGATATCAAAAAACTATTTTGTAACAGTTATTTTAAGAAATAAAAACAAATCTATCTCAAACAGTTACTTTTAAACGTAAAAACAAAAACTCGAATAAAAGTTAAAAAAAAAGAATTTTATTTTTCCGTAATAAAATAAAACTCATTTTATGTAAGTTGATAACTAATACAATCACCTTGCATTTAGATTGAATAAATCGTCATTAAAATAATATAGGTTTTCGATTTCTTATTGTTGGATTAACGATCTTCACCGGATGTTTTCTATATTTCTATGCGAAAAAAAAATGATAAGGATGAAAAAAATTTTTCTTTAAATTGAGAATTTTTCTCCAAGGCGCTTATGGATTGATAACCTCTATGTTCTGGAAGGAAAAAATATATTATCCATACTTATAAATTGACAAAAAAAAAGTCAACAGTTTGTTCCTTCAACCCAGGGAAGCGAAGAAAGAGCAGATGCCCTTAAATTGGAATTGAGCGGCCTAAGTTCAAATTTGTCCAAAAAAAGCTATTTGTGTTCGTAATATTAAACAAATAAATTACTATTATATCAAATAGACCCAATAAAAAAAACTATAATAAAGAAGAAAATAAACAAAATGAGTTTTATTTTCTGACAGAAAAAATAAAACTCGTCAAAAAGTTTTATTTCATGACGGAATAATAAAAGTCTATTTTTCATTTGAACTTTTATTTTTCCGTTGAAAAATAACTTAACTATGGAGAATAGGTCGATTTTTTAAGATCACAATAGTTTCTAAAAGAGCTCGTCAGTACAAATCTATTAATATATGACACTAGAGATCTCCGTTGGCCTAAAGAATTTTTGAGTTTATTTTTTTGTAATAACTGTTACTTACAGTCCCTGATCCAAACACATTTTTCGAAATCTGAACATCTCACGGATAAAAATTGTATATCTTATTTGAACTTTTTCAAATTTTTTAGCGTATAAATATTTTAATACCGGCCACTACTTTTTCCTAAATGTATTTTACATTTCAAAATATTATTTTTTTCACATGAAGTTGAATTAATTTTGTGTATTCTAGAACATCAGCACATAGGAGAATTAAAAGCAAACATTTGGAAAAATGTTAGTGGTTTATAAAGCATAAAAACATTATTTTTAATACTGGTTTTTTAATATGAAGTTTGAATTTTGTGAAGACATGTTGATGGAAAATGAAGACGGGGATTTATGTTTAAAGAAAATTCAAAGATGCGAAAAAATTAAGTTTAGTTTTGGCCTTTAAAGATATAGTTTTACGATTCAAAAAAATTGGCATAAATTAGCTTTATAAAGATGTTTGGCTTAGCTGCACACACTCACGATTATTATTATTATTACACACATTTACTGTATAATCAAAAATTTGACTTACAAACTAAACTTGTTAAAAATACCTTTATTTGTTCGTAATTTTAACATATATTTTTTTTTATTAAATTGGCTTGCTTTAAAAATAAATTAAAATGTTAATACAAAAATACATTTTTATCTTAAATGCTTAAAATTAGTTGAAACATATAAATAAACAAAATTGAATATTCCACAAAGGCACTTGTTGAGTCTATTAGGTTAAACGATTTTAAAATCCTAGGCACGGACACGTGAAGCCTTTTTGCTTTTATCCGCTTTCGGTGGGGGTGGACCTCCACGACCATTTTGCATATGACGATTATAAATGCTGTAAATATTATAGGAACAATAAATTTAAACTTTTATGTGTTTATATTTTATTAAAATACTTACATCTTATAAGTTTCGGTTTTAATGTACTCAATGACATGGCTTATACCTAATAAATATTGTTCAGCTATCGGTTGTACCCAAGGATTTTCTTCCATTTTCATAACCGATTTGCTGCCTAACAAATCCAACTGAGCAACTTCGGGTGGCAAGACTTGTAAACGGTTATGCTGGATATGCAATTCTCTCAAACGTGCGAGTTCGCCAATGTCACGTGGCAATTCCAATAAGTCATTATCCCGTAACCCCAAAATTTGTAAATTCTTTAAATTACCCAAACCTTTGGGTATATATTCAAAATCATTGTCTCCCAAGTACAATGCTCTTAAAGTTTCCATCATAAAGAAATTGCCAGGTAAAACTTTTTCGTTCAAATTGTTGTAGGACAAATCAAGTACTTCTAAAACTGGAAAAGCTCCAAAGCCTCGTGGAAGACTATCTAAACGATTGATCGAAACATTAAGAATACGCAATTTGGGCATTGATGATATGGAGACGGGAAGTTCACGTAATTGGTTGTTAGAGAGATTTAATATCTCCAAATTTAGCAAATTGGCAATTCCAGGATTAATAACACTGATTTTGTTGTGACTCAGTGTCAAACGAGTAATGTTGGCCATGTTGACTGAAAAAAGAAAGAAGGTCGTAAATACATACATATGTATGTACATATAAAGTAACCGTTTAAAGAAATTAGAATTTAAGTAAATATTGAACAAAAATAGAGGTCATTTGTCTGAAATAATTTAAATAAAATAATCTTTAAAACTAATAAGTATAATCTGTAATTTTAACAAGTAAAAGTATGATTTAATTTCGACATGCAAAAGTTTTTGATGAAATTTTAATTAATGAAATATTACTTTTTATTTATTTAAATGGCATATCTTTTTCCAATTCGTATGACAGCACTACGAAATGGAGTTTGTGTCATAGATAACGCATAGATATTCAGCTGAAACGTCAAAAACCTAAGTCTCTTGTCAAAAAACCTAAGTCTAAGAATGTATTGGTAGGCAAAATTGTATAAGTGTTGGTTTTTAAAAAAAATTCCCCACAGCACCTAAACTGCACATAGTTGTATAAAATATTTTGTAAAAACAGAATATTTTTTTACATGCAACTTTAGATGTTAAAATTAAATAATTCTTTTGCTTTTTAATAAAAATATGAATTTTGTATTTTTTGCTAATATATTTATGTGCAAAAAACATTAGATTGAATGCTAATTTTAAATATTTATTATATTGATTTGAAAATGTTCATCCCCTAAAAGACAAAAAAATACAATTGTGTGTAGAAATAAATTTCACCAAAGAAATGTCAACAAAATTAAATTTATTTTGTATTAAAAAATTTTAAATGCAATCAATTGTTAAATAAGTTTTTGTGCAAAAATTCAAAATTGTTTAAATATTTGTAAAGTGAAATGGAATAACGCGTAATAGTGCCTAAATGTGAATAAAAATTTTACTCCCCTAAGTGTGTTGAATTTACACCGTACCCGTATGTGTGAAGACATTTGTAGCCACGTTTTTGACATTTGGAGAGTTGGCCATCTATGTGTTATCTATGGTTTGTGTCATATACCTGTGACAAGTAAAGCAAACTAACGAGTAATTTTTTAAGAGCTTGAGAACTTTTTTTTAAAAAAAAACGCATAAAATTTGCAAAATCTCATCGGTTCTTTATTTGAAACGTTAGATTGGTCCATGACATTTACTTTTTGAAGATAATTTCATTTAAATGTTGACCGCGGCTGCGTCTTAGGTGGTCCATTCGGAAAGTCCAATTTTGGGCAACTTTTTCGAGCATTTCGGCCGGAATAGCCCGAATTTCTTCGGAAAAGTTGTCTTCCAAAGCTGGAATAGTTGCTGGCTTATTTCTGTAGACTTTAGACTTGACGTAGCCCCACAAAAAATAGTCTAAAGGCGTCAAATCGCATGATCTTGGTGGCCAACTTACCGGTCCATTTCTTGAGATGAATTGTTCTCCGAATTTTCCCTCAAAATGGCCATAGAATCGCGAGCTGTGTGGCATGTAGCGCCATCTTGTTGAAACCACATGTCAACCAAGTTCAGTTGTTCCATTTTTGGCAACAAAAAGTTTGTTAGCATCGAACGATAGCGATCGCCATTCACCGTAACGTTGCGTCCAACAGCATCTTTGAAAAAATACGGTCCAATGATTCCACCAGCGTACAAACCACACCAAACAGTGCATTTTTCGGGATGCATGGGCAGTTCTTGAACGGCTTCTAGTTGCTCTTCACTCCAAATGCGGCAATTTTGCTTATTTACGTAGCCATTCAACCAGAAATGAGCCTCATCGCTGAACAAAATTTGTCGATAAAACACATTTCGAACCGAACACTGATTTTGGTAATAAAATTCAATGATTTGCAAGCGTTGCTCGTTAGTAAGTCTATTCATGATGAAATGTCAAAGCATACTGAGCATCTTTCTCTTTGGCACCATGTCTGAAATCTCACGTGATCTGTCAAATACTAATGCATGAAAATCCTAACCTCAAAAAAATCACCCATTAAAACTATTGAAATTAAATTTATTATGTTATTTCAGTTTCAATAGAAAAATCAGTTACATGTTTACATACATTAAATTAATATCACATCTGTAAATAATGTAAATATTGTAGACAGCACACATAGAAATAACTTGTAAATATATACGTATGTATTTTAAATTTTCATTTATATATCCACAATCTGAGCTTAGCTAGTGCTCTTAAATTAAATTTAGTCTAAGAATAATAACAATAATGAATTTTCAAATGAAATATTTTTTGTATAACCTTAGACCTGTTATAAAATATGTAATTTACGGACGTTACTACTTTTAATTAATTGTATTTCATAATATCCATATATGTAAGTGTTAAAGTTGGCCCTTTTACGGTCCCAAAGAAAATATTGTCAAGTTAAGATTTTTCTTTATCTATTGTCAGGCGATTTTTTTACCTTTTAGAATATATTCAGAACAAAGCCATAAAAGTTTAATATTTTTTGTCCGTTTTATACCGTTTACTATTCTAGTTGTTATGATCTGGTCACACTGCATCTTTTTTGTTTGTTTTGCTCACTCTCTCCTACTATTTTTTTACTCTCAACTAATGTGTTACTAGAGGGTAACTAAAATTAATTAATTTTTTTTTCGTTTTCTATTTTTTCTATACAATGACGTTCGATTATAAAATTAAATTCAACAACAATAAATGTTTTAATTAAAAAATAAGACAAATTATTAAATTGTATTTCATAAATCTTTTTATACTCTTTGATTTCCACAAGGTGTGTAGAAAAACACATTTGATTTGTATTTCAAAATTAATGTTGGTGAAGAGTGGGCAGCATATAAAAATATATAGGAAAATAGATGATCTCATACACGTATGTACTTACATACTTATGTACATAATCTTTTATACACTTTCTTTAAATTTTAAACATTTTATTTTCGTAATGAACACTTATTATGTTTGTTTTTGTTTATACATACATATTTACATGTGTTTTTTTCGAAAATTTTGAATTCCTAATAAACCTAAATAAGTTTCGATGATTTATTTTTATTTTATAAAGATACACTTACACAATCCCGGCAACTCCTCAAAGGAGCTAACGCCTTTGTCTACCAAATCGATTTCACGATTCTGTGTTTCACGCGCCTCATCCAAGACTTTTTTCGCTTTCGACATTTTGGCTTGTACTGGCAAGCAAGACACCGTAGATTGACTCATTTTTTTATTCTTTCTATTATTCTTTTAAGTTTTTGAGTTCTTTTTTCGTTTATAATTTTTCTTTTTTCGGAGTGTGTGTTTGTTTGTTTTTAATGTTCTCTATTTATTTATAAATATACAGATGCAAACAGTCATTCTCATTCCAATGTTTTTCATTTTCTCTTCGTTTGCATAGTAATAAATTTATTTATTTTTGTTTGTTTTAACAGTAATTTTAATGTTAACACAATGTTTTGGTAAAATCATCAAATTCGCAGTTATTTATGGTAACCGTTACTTTATTGAAATCATATATTTACCATGGTAAGTTGTGTGGTGTATAGCAGGAATGGAAAATACAGTACTATTAAAAGATGCAAAAGTACCACAGTGATAAAATGTGTAATTTTTGCTAATCAAATTACTTAAATGAGAAAATTTTCCTAAAAAAAAATTTATTGGTCTAAATTTCATTAGTTTCGAATTTCTGATAGGTATATTCATTGTCTTCTTATTAGCTAGTTAACAAGAGAAATAAATATTAAGCACCTCCTAAAATCACTTATTGATGTAATATTTATTATTATGTACATAGGTAGATACCATAGAAGGTCAGTAGTTTCTGGTACACAATGGCCAATTTAAGACTACCATCCTATCATAGAGTCTCGCGCTGTCACCAGGATTTTATCTAGGCTTCAGATATTTTAACCTGGCGATTAATAATTATTAAAAACATGAATTACAACAAACTCAAACAATACTACTCATTTCTATGGAGTTTGCGGTCGATGTTTTAATGCTATTTTCCAAAATTATAACTCAAGCAAAACCCGCTTAGACCAAAAGCCTAAATTTTGAGAACTTCTATTTTTTAAGTATCTATTTTTGGGCTAAATATTCAAGTTTTAATAAATCTTCTATTTTTTTCGATAATTTTTAGTGAAATTTAGATTTTTTTGTAAATTAAATTTGATGATTTTCTTTCGTGAATTTAAGATTGTGGTGTCTAGAGCACCACACAATTTTTCATCTGGAGTTACTCTTAACTTCGTAGGTGATACACGACAATGTAGTTGACCATCTGCAAGGCATATTTAACAAGGTGATAGCGTAAGGGAGAGGAAATTTCAGCAAAAAATTTTTTCATTTTTTATATGGATTTCGACAGTAAAATAGATATTATACTATCTGATTAATGTCAAACTACGTATAAAAAAAACTGAAATAATATCTCTTTAATATTAGCTCCGCCTTGTGCAGTCAACTTGTTCAATATGCCTTGACCATCTGTTTACTTCTTCAATTTTAATTTATGTATTACTTTAACAAACCAAGAGAAATATGTTTTAAAAAATGCTATATGATTTTTAAGCAATGTTCAGTACTAATAAATACAGTGGAACACAATCGAAAAATTTTAGTTTAAATAATAAACGTTAGACGCATACCGAAGGTGAGAAATTCAACAAATTTTATTATAAACCACTACCACTCGCCACAACAAAAACAAGTGGTTGGTGTATAGACTTTTTTGTAGCAATGACACAATTCTACTTGTAACGGTAACACTTGAACTGATTTATTTTGATTTAATGATGTACAGGCGAATATTTAGTATTAGTTTTATTTTTTGGCTTTACAATTTATTTAGATTTTTTTTTTTTATATATTCTTAATTTATCATTCTATTAATAATACAACAGTTTACGTCCTCACACTTAGGCAAACTCGCGCCGACTAGTTATTTTTCAATGAATTTTCAATATGTTGTGCATTTACAAAAATTTGCAACTTTTGAATCTTATAAAAAATAGCAGCCGCCCTGTCTGTATGCGTCATATACATAGTTCGTACAAGCAACACACATCCATTTAACTTGATTTTATAAAATGTACAAAGCATCGATAAAAATTTTATGTTTGCTTTTTTTCTTCTTTTTCTTCACAATTAATTTCAATATTTTTTTTTGTTTTTAATATCACATCCGCGGCATGCATCAGTCAGTGGTCGCCGTTTTCATCTAAAGCTAACTTGAGGTTTATACTTTTCTTATTTAGGTTTTTTGTGAAGTTTTTTTATGTCAATAAATTCTTTTCAATGTTCAATTTTATATTCAACTAGCTGTGCCCGCCACGTCGTGGGCGTCCGGACAATATTTTGCTCAATTTTGCTTTGAAAGTATTCCACACCAATTGTAAGACTCTTACTTTTAAAATGCTTCAGTTATGTTATATGTATTTACTTTATATAAAGATCCCTGGATAAAATTCTAAAATTTATAAAAAATTTAAAAATTTATAAAAAATTCTAAAATTTATAAAAAATTCTAAAATTTATAAAAAATTCTAAAATTTATAAAAAATTCTAAAATTTATAAAAAAATTCTAAATATTCAGCCTTATTGTGTAAGGCGTTGTCGTATAAAAAATCAGGCGTTTTGAAAAATGCGTATTGTGTAAGTCGATAACGCCAAAAATACGACTCAAAATCTATTACAATTTTCAGCACCGTGTATGGGCGTTCTTGCCTTTAAAATACGACAAAAACTGCCGTTGGAGTTTTTCTTCTTATTTTTGAGCTATGTACTTCGCTAATTAGATTTCTTTACTACAATCCATTTCTTAAATATATCCGGATCGTTTAAAAGGTGATAAAATTCACTAAAAATTCCTGCAAATTTGTTTTTTGCAGTGAATCTTTAAATGTAACATATTCTATAATTATAATAATTCGCAACGAAAATGTCATTTCATCTACAAATATACTTCGATATATCTGCAATATATTGTGTAAGGCGTCGTCGTTTTAAGTCAGCAACATAGTCGCAGGCGTTTTTTTACACGGTACGGAAAAGATTTAAAAACGCCATCGACTATGCTGCTGACTTAAAACGACGACGCCTTACATAATAAGGCTGATTATAGTAAAACTCTGTATAAGGTGTTTAAAACATTTTAATTACGTTGTAATTCTACAAAGTAAAAATATAAATCAAATACAAATTTTATTCAATTGGTGCCTAATGTGTTTAAAATATCCCAGTTTCAAACCGAATTTTTCAGTACTTTTACACCGGAAATTGCTTTTTTTCACTGATTTTTCTCCACTTTTTCTGGGAAATGAGATATTTTTGTGGAAAAAAAAGTATTCTATATTGTAATCAGGATACTAGGGTACCTTATCACAAAATTTTATTAAAATCCATCCAGTAGCTTTTGCGTGATGCGAACACAAATGAAAAGCAGACAGACGGACAGACGGAAATGAGTTACTATTTTATTATATGTATAGATATACCTACATGGTTATACACAAATGCATTCGAAAATGATGGCATCAAACACACACACGAACATACATATGTTTAAATACCTGTGTACAATTAAGCTGAAATACGATATACAACAACATCAAAAATGCTTGCAAGTGGTTTTGTCTGAATATGAAAAACTTGTCTGCTGTGGACATAAGCGTAGTCTATATGTTTACGAAAAGGGTTTAGCTATACGTTAAAAACAACTTTGGAAGGGTTTTATGGTTGTTAACGATATCAACAGTTTTATTTTGAGTTGCTAGTGTATATAAGCATAAACGTAGAACTTATCGTTACATTAATTAACTATTTCATTGTCATTACTTAATAAATAACGCATTATGCTTGGTTTTCACTATGTCATTTTTGTTGTCAAATTGTCCAAATTGTTGGCAATTGTATGAAAACGGATTGTCATATGGTGCCATCTATGTTTGAAGTCAGTTATGCACACCAACTGCCATCTTAAATGACAAATAAGTGAAAACGCCAAATTTTAGTTTGTCAGCAGATATGGCATCATTTTTTTCTTAAAGTAGATTTGACAACAAGTTGTCAACTTTTTTGTTTGTCGTTCGCAAAGCTGTTGGATTTTTTGTTTTTATGCTGAAATGGTAAGTTTTTACATGTATATTTTAAAATTTAACATTTTATTTATGGTTTTAAACGTGTTGTTTAGTTGAGTAATGTATTGGATGATTTGGATGACACAAATTTTGTGTGTCAGAGCCAAAACGATACTAAAAAGCGCGTACGGAAACTTAAAGAAAAATGGACAAGTGAGCAAACAGCGAGTCTAATTCAAGAGGTAGAAGCTAGGGAAGGTACATGGAATTTCCTGTCTAGAGAATATCGGGACAGAAATTTACGAGAGGCTCTATCGCAAGAAGTGGCAGATGTATTAAAAATGCCACGTTCCGAAGTGGCAACGAAATGGAATAGCCTTCGCTGCTCTTTCCGAGTAAGTTCATGAAAAATAAACAATTTCTTATTTACTGAAAATAATTCTTTAGGTCATGTTTAACAAAATGGGGCAGACAAAGAGTGGGCAGGCTGCTGGAAAAACAACACCAACAAACCCATTGTACAATAGTCTTAAGTTTTTGGAGCCAACATTACAAATTGAAGCGCCCACAACATCAAACTTTGGAAATGTATGTGTATATAGTTTAGAAGGTATTACCTAAATAATTGTGTCGTTAAAAATTTAGGATTCTGTATTATCTTTCCCTGGTTCGCCGCATGGTGCAGAAGCCTGTTCAGATTTGGACGACTCACAGCCAACAGCGCGGAGATCAGCAGTAAAGCGTAGTGCCGTGGAAAACGAGGACGAATACTCCAAAGTGGTTGAACAAGCATTACAGACTATGGCTGAATGTACCAAAAGTGATGCTTGGAGCGATGTGGGCGACTTTGTAGCATCCAATGGTCGTCTATGGGCAACAGAAAAGCCACAATTGGCAAACAATTTTAAGACTGATATTTATGAACTTGTTTTAAATTATCAGAAAAAAGCTACAAGGTAAGTGCAGCATCTTTGTATCGATAAGTATTAACCACCAATTTTCTTTTTAACGTTTGCAGCTCAACATAAGTTATACATACAATTATTTTGTTGTTTTGAATTATCGCACTTTTTTAGTTATAACTCCACATATCTTTTAGTTTTTATGATCTCAACATAAGTTACCTTTTACGTGTTTAACATGGCACAGTGGTGCGAAACAGGATTTTTGGTATTAAGTTTGCAATTTCTAAACTACTGGACCGATTTTCAAGAAATTTTAAGCATCAGTAGGAGCTACGTATTGAAAGCAATGCTTAAGGATGTATCTATCGGTAGCACAGTGGGCTCTACAGACACAGTATAGACAAAGTATCTAAGAACTTTCCGAAAATATAAAAATTTTTCTGATCGGCCCAAATTTGCGAAAAAAAAGTTTTATATAACCAAGGTAACCAAATTCGCTCTACTGTAGAGCCCACTGTGATACCGATAGATACGTTAGATACATTGCTCTAAGAGCTCCTCTTCTACCGATGCTGTAGATTTCATGAAAATCGGTCCAGCAGAAATTGCAGACTTAATACAAAAAAAAAAAAAACGTGTTTTGCACCATTGTGCGTGGCATCATTATAAATTTTAAAAAATAAATGTGCCTTATTGTTTTTTTTTTAATAGTCCAATGAATTTTTAAATTTATTATTTCAAATGTGATGAATAAAAAGGTACAAAATCTTAACTTAAAAAAGTTTTTTATTGAATTAAAATGAGTTGTGCAGAATCGTCCTATTATATTGCCATGCTACTCCACCATGAGGTGTCATGAAATACTCCATAAACATTTCACGGACTTTTATCGCATTGTCAGTTGGCCTACCTGGAGCGCTGTCAGGACGAATAGATGTTAGCATTCCGTTCTCACCCAGCTCCATTCGCCAATTTCCACGTACAGCAATACCATTTATGTCATCGTCGCGATGCACATATCCCAAAAACATTTTCAACTACATTTCTTGCTTGCGATAATCTGTAATTAAAAATTTTGTGCGACATCACTTGCTCACGATAGGAAAAAGGCTTCATCAACTATGGTTTCAGGGGGAATGCGTCATCAGCTACGATGACAATTGGCACCGGATCAATTTCATGTGGAAATGGTCTTGGTGGTGGAAAATTTGTTGTGTTGTCAGCAAGCGCTTTTGAAAGTGGACATCTAAATGTTTGAAAATTGCAACGTATAAATATAAACACAGTTTAAAATCAAATAATATATTTATTGTAGATCGCTTACCGTGTGAAAACACCGCCATCTGATTCACGACCAAACGCTCCAACTTCTACAAACAAAAATTTATATTCGGCATCCACCATAGCCATTAGGACTATGCTATTGTATTTTTTGTAATTAAAATATTCCGAGCCGCAATTAGCTGGTGCCTGAATTACTATGTGCTTTCCATCTAATGCTCCACAGCAATTAGGGAAATTCCATCGTTGTTCAAAACCCTCAGCAACTTTTGTCCATTCTTCGGAAGTTGTCGGAATCTTTATCAAAAACGTTAAAAAGTATTAAGATACGAGTAGATATTAATGAATTTGTCGAAGTTGTGGGCATATTTCTTAAATACTTACCTTTAAAAAATCGTCCTTTAGTGCATCGAATATAGCAGCAGAAGTTTCGTGGATAATTTGACATATGGTAGTTTTTCCGATTAGAAAAACACTCATCAGGCTCGAAAAGCTATCGCCTGTTGCCAGGTAACGTAAAGTTACTGCCAATCTTTCACCAACTGAAATAGCATTCCTAAACCTTGTGTTTTGTTTCATAATGTATGGGGTGAGACGCTCCACAAGAAACTCAAAATCTTCCATATTCATTCTTAAGAAATTTTTTAACCACCTCGGATCCTGTTTGACCACATTCAAACGGAGTGTAGCGTAGAAGCCACTGGTTTTTCTATTTCTTAATCCTGGTCTAATCAAATATAATTTCTTCTTTCTAAGCTGCTTCCTTTTATTTTTCCAAGCCTTTAGTGTTGTGATAACACAAAGTGCCGCAGTAGCTATAGTCATTTGCTTTTTTTTAAACATATTTCAATTTTTAAACTATTTTTTTACAAAAAAGGAATGTCTCGGGAATTGACGCACGAAATTTGGCTTTTGTAATGAAAACAGCGTGTCATTCAACTGCATTAAAATTTGACGTAAATTTTTGACAAGCTCTGCTTTACCGACTTTTTGTCAGTTCTTAAAATGCAGTGAAAACGCATTTGACGCAAAATGACGACAATTCATTTGAGGCAGTTTTTGTTGACAGTTCATATGACATAATGAAAACCAAGCATTAGTTTATAAATTACGCAAATATTTTTTTTAATGAAATACTTTCATTAGTAACTATTTATGAAAACAAAATCATTGTCATTAACCAATCGGCCCTATTCCCGTTGGGGTTGTAGTTTGAAAACGAAATAAAAACGACAATTTGGCATCACCGTTGGCGTTAACGACATTCGTCGTAAATATATCGGTATTCTATATTTTAAAACGAATATAGAAACGACAATAACAACATTCGTTCTCTTTCGTTATAATTATAGGAAACGAAATTCAAACGATTGAAAAAAATTTCAAAATTAAAACAAAGTACATCAAGGCAGTTCGAAATTTTAGTTTTTTTAATGGAAAAACATCCCGTTTATGCTAAGGGTTTTTGAAACGGCATAAAACCCTAAAATTTTGTGATTTTTGAAGCGAAACTGCCGAGAAATTAAATCCGTTTGGGCCTACAGTTCTTGATAGAGAAGGTTGGCATAAAGTAAGTAAAACTAAATTAGGAGAAAATATCCATTAAATTTTTTTTATTAAAATAAATCAAGAATCCAGAGCAACAGGGGAAGGCTGTTATAAACAGGTGCACTTGTCACCATTGGAGAAAGCGGTGTCAAACCTATTAAAATTTTAAAAACAATCTATGCCGAAACGAAACGTAGTGGTATTCACCGACCAGAGGAAGTTGGATCGCTACTAATTGAGTTTCTTACTTAGGATCTGGGATGGCAAAAATGTTAACGTTCTGTCGTAGCATCTTCCGTAGCATGACTTGAACTTGAAAAATATAATTAAGTACTCGCCATGTTTTGTTAAAACGTACGAAGAAATAATAAACTTTACAGAAATTTACAAAAATGTCATAAATAACAACACAAAAAATTGCAGTGCTACCACACTTTATTAATTTTTCACTTTGTTTTCGATAACGTTTCTTCATTGTTTCAATATATTTCAAGAATACGAATTTAGGAACGAAACGACGATAAAAACGACAAAAATAAAATTTATAAATTTGTGTCCGAAAGCAAACGTGTTAAATTTTTTAATTCTAAATTGCATCTTCATCATTATTGGAGAATTACGCTTTATCTTAAAACACCATTTGTTTGATCTTGGCTTTTTTAATTCACATTTAACACATCAAAGGATATTGTAGTTCTAAATTATCAAATAATAATTTATTATTGCACATATGAGAAGTTCCGCCTAAGTCTGAGAATGCCAATCACTCGAGTAAGCTGACTTTGTTTTCTTGAAGACACTTTTTTCAAAAATCTTATTTTTAGGACAATTTGATTTAATGTGACCATACTCACGACAACAATAACATTGTATTTTCTTGTAAGTTCTTTTGCTTTGAGTCCTTGGAAAATGTGGCTTCCTAACAGCAGATATAGGATTTGTATGTTTCATGTCCTTTGTTTTAATATAGTCTCCACACGCAAAGAAAAAACATGGTTGAGGTAACCATAATCTAACATGTTATGGTTGAATTATATGGTTATATATAAAAATAATATTGTTGTCGTTAGAACATATTATTGTCTTACATAAAAATAACATTGTAAAATACAACCATAGTTATGTTTATAATATAAACATACTATAATATAATTTGAAACATGTAAATGGTTGTATGTGACAACGTATGAATATATTTATAAATAACAAAAAACAAATACACGAATATTTCCATTTAGACTTACATACATATTTTGATATTTTTTGCTTACCTTTTTATGTGTTTGATATTATTAATTTAAAACTATCATTTATTATAAAAAAACAAATTTATTTGTTGACAATAAATATGTATTTAATGTTTTTACGGTTTTAGATGAACCGATAGCTTACACACATATTTCTGAACTGAAAAAAGGTCAAAACCAAAATATGTATTTTTAATACCAAACATTATTTGTTTATTTTTAGTCAAACTTAACATACTATGTTTAATAATAATATATTATGGTTATAATTTTTAAATATTAAAAATAATTTGGTTGTGGTTTGAATTTTAATATGTTTCAAATCAACCATGTTGCTTTTTTGGTGCGTATAACCATTGAATGATTAACTGTTAACAAAAACTTGTTTATCGTGACCAAAGTATTGTTTTAAATAACTATAATATGTTCACAGCAAACATCTATTGTTACAGAGAATATAGTGTGGTTGCCGTGACCATTCAATAACCATATTTTTTCTTTGCGTGCAGATACACAGAAACAATTCTGAACTGATTTCATAACTTTTTGATAATACAAAATATGAACTATTTCATAAATGGTATGCTTTTGAGTTTTATTTTACATATTTTAAAGTAAAAAAAATCAAAGTTGCACACACATCGTCGCATTTCTTGTTAAACTACGTAAGCGCCAAGCAATCATTTTACAGAAAAAAACTTAATAACTTTTTAAATATGGGTTTCATAACAAATTTTTTTACAAAACATTTCTGTGCGATTCTCTAAAGGCTATATAAATTTTTTGTTTAAACAAATTGTTACTTAAAAATAACTGTAGCCAAATATGTCGCTTACGTGCTTTTGGCACCAACAGCAAGTTGCAAATTTTGTAGCTGTTTTTGGTTTTTGTCAAATCAGAATACGTAAATTTCTGTGTTTATATTAATATTTAATCTTTTGTTTATCAAAAAGAAACTTTAAACTTTAGCAAAAACTACTGCGTGTGGCCTGAAACTTTCCAGATTGCTCTTCATCTCAATTACTAAAAATTTAGTGGTTGAGACTTTCCACATTGAAATATAAAAACCAGTGCATTTTGCATGCGAATTTCATTTGCTTGGCGCTTGCGAGGTTTTGAAAATAGCTTTATTTATTTTTTTTCCATACAACGTAGTTAAGATGAGAATGCAATCTGGTGGCAAATGTTATTTTCTATCATATAAGCCAAAAGAGTAAATTTAGACAAAAAAGCGCTTACGTGGTTTAAGAAGAAATGCGACGACATGTAAGTATTTCTCGAATTAAGAGGATTTCTGAAACGCACTTCAAATTACACTTAGCCACACGGCAGTTTACAGTTTATCTATTAAGATAATCTGTGAAACATTAAGAATATTAAAAAGTATTATGTAGCATAGATATTGTTTATAACTATTTTCCTAATTTTTACAAATTTGTTTATATATTTTAGCAAAATATTTTAAAAACACTCGTTAGAAAAAATTCGTATTTTTTATTACGGTGTTCATAAACTGAATATTATAAGTATTATTTTTTTCTGTGTATTTGAACACCAGTGCTTTCAATTCCCATTATCATTGGTTGATAACGTTTTTTTTTGGAATCTACTTGAGTTCCTTGCACAGCATTCCATACCTCTTCCATTTGCAGATAAGCCTTAAAAGTTAACTTTCATTGCCTGCAGTTATCACAGCCTTTTAACCGTCCAATTTGTGGAAAACCAGAAAACGGCAACAAACTTTGTTCAAAAACGTATAATCAGGGCTGTCACAGAATCCAATTTTGTCGGAATTGGATTTAAACCCGAACAAAAAAAAAAATTTTTTTGGTATCATGAAATCATCTATTATTGGTTTTATTTTCGAACTAGAATTATTGTCGGTTTTAGGATATGAACCAATCAGCTAACAGCTATCGGATTTAATTTACTTCCTCTTGTTTTTATTTTTTAAGACAGATATTTTGAAAAAATATGAGTATGTATTTATAAAAGTAAATTATAATTGATTAATATTTATGAAAATATGGCTTTATATGAGTTTTTTTGAAAAACTGAATTTTAAAAGTTGTATAAAGTTGACTATTTTATTTCTGATCTTTTCACCTTCAGTTTGTAAAAACATATTTGACGGCAATATAACAGTTTCCTTCACTACCAGGTGATATTAACTTTGTTTGTATCATCCTCGGTGTTCTCTAAATGTTAACATCTGCAGATGTTGTGCATGAGGTTCTGTCGCCTGACACATACTTTATATCAAAATGTCTTGCACTGCTTATAATCCATACATATGCGTCATGGCTAGAGTCGAGATACCGTGCGTCTACCGCTCGAATGTCTTTGTCACAACTCTGAATATAATTGCATATAAATAGTTAAAATCAGTTTAAAAAGTAAGTATATACTGAGTCTGACATCTCAAGTGGATTGCTGCAATCTGGCAAAATTCTTTTGGACACTTTTTCTAAGCGCCCTGGTTCTAATAACAATTATGCAGCAACTGCTGTAGTCATTACATTTTGTTGTAATTTATTTCATTATATTTTTTACAAAAATGCAATAACTTTCAATAACATTTAAACAAAAACATTTATTTTGTCAATAAAAGTAACATTTAAATTGTAAACATTTGTACAACTGCTAAACAACAGCTGATTCGAACATCGGTTTTATTTCAATTCGAAAATAAACAATCCGACTTGGTTTTATGACCCCCAAATAAAACCAATATTGGTTAATATTGGTTTGCAAAACCGACTTGGATTCTGTGACAGCCCTGAATAACATAAAAATCAATTTTTAATATTTATGACAGTTTTTCATAGATCTTTTAGGCCCATAACCTAATGTGTTTTCTTCAGTTAAACATTTAATCCCCAAATTTCATCAAAAGTTCAACAATATATCTAAAGTTGTATTTTAGCTGTAAAAGTCGCAAAATCTTATTAAATATTACTGAAATTAGAAAACAGAGGGTTAAAATTTAACGAAAATTTGTTCTTGTATTTAAAACATGATGGTGTCTGTCTTGGCTAATAGGATAAATCGTCAGATCTGGCAACGGCAAATGTCTTATTTAAATAGTTTGCGAAGCACTAAAGGTGGGTTTAGGAATTTACTAATTTGATAAAACAAGGGAACATTTGCCTAATTTTTAAAACAAAACACATGCTTTATTTATTTATTCCATTTATATTCCATAAAGTTATTTTATCAAATATAATTAAAAAAAAAAAAAAAAAAAAAAAACACATTGAACTGAGAGAGCAACTATGTATGTTTGGTATTTTGTAAGAAATATTAACTCGATGTTGCCTTAAATTGCGTTTGATATTGTCGTCAGTTTATATGGTGTTGTGTGCAAACAAAAATTTTAAACAATTCACACAAATAATAAAAAAATTTAAAATTATAAATGTTATTACATATGTACATACATATATGTATATAATTTGTTAATAGTTTAACTGAAAAAATGTTTTTTTTTTATTTTTGTTCGTTGTTTTTGTAAGGGGTGATCCATTTCGAGGTTCCCTACTTTTTTTTAAAGAAAAAAAAAAAAAAAACCACAGAAAATTCAAATTTAATGGAGAATGTTTATTATCATTTAAAAGAACATTCTTTGGCATTTATTTTTTGAAGATTATGTCTATCAAATGTTGGCCGTTGCTACGTCGCAGATGGTCCATCCGTTGAGTCCGATTTTCGATGAACCGGCTACGTTCGCACCGGCAGCATTTTTAAAGAAATATGAACCGATGATTCCACCGGCCCACAAACCACACCAAACCGTTGTTTTTCTGGATGAAGTGGGAGCTCTTGAATCTCTTCAGGTTGCTCTTCGTCACAAATGCGGCAATTTTGTTTGTTTACATACCCATTGAGCCAGAAATGGGCTTCATTGCTAAATAAAATTTGCCTCGAAAACGTCGGATGTTCTTGGAACTTTTCAAGAGCCCATAGAGCGAAGAGATTCAGGCGTAAGTCTTTCCATTATGAAATGTCAAACAATACTAAACAAAAATAACATGACAGCATGACACGACTCACACGTGATCTGTCAAAAAAAGGCTTTTAAAACTACCTCGAAATGGTTCACCCTTTATAATTGAAATTATTTGTAATAATTGAAAAAAATATCCTATATGGGTAAAGAACAGATGCTGGTATTCTTTAATTACGGCTAACATTTTATGTGAGCACTGATGATATTCCCTTTTAATCAGCTAAAAATAACTTTCAAGCTTAAACAAGTGTATCAAGTTGTCAGTTGGTATATCCTAGGTATAAGACAAGTACAAAGGTGGCGTTACTACTTTGGGAAACTCCAGATTCAAGTGAATGAGGCGATCTCGTTCTTTAAGTTAAAATTTCAATGGGTTTCTGGAATAATTTTGACATGTTTAGTAAAAGACTTAGAGGCATGTATGATTCTTTGTTTGATCACAGTTATAACCAAATTTTAATAAAAAACAAGTAAGAGTGCTACATTCGGTCGTTCCGAATCGTATACTACCTTCACCACGGTGATTACCGTTTTACTGTACCCCCCACACCCTTATAACGATCATCCTATATTTATACAATAATCAGATCAAAGCAAATAAAAAGAATTTAAATATTAAAAAAGCGAACCACCCCTTGTTGATCGTTGGGCGCTGCTGAGTTTTATTGTTCTTAAAAAATGGTATTTTATGTGTGACCACAATCGAAGCAAAAAACGCATTAAAACCGGAAAAAAATGAATCCATTATTGCCCTACTACTAGAAGTGGTTTCTTGCCGCCCACTTGGTACTAAAGCCGTCAGACTTAAAAATAAAAACGAAGAAAATCGCACCAAATATTAACCCTAAACAACCACCACCCCCATGGAGGACTTATTGTCCTCCCCCTGGGCCTTTCAAACCTTTCAAAAATGTTTGCCTATATTGCCGCTGCCCCCTAGGAGCCCATTGACCACTCCTGGTGCCATATTCTGTAATTCTCGTAGCTAAATCTATCGCTAAAATTCTAAAAATACACCAACAAATTACGAGTATTCTTACAACAACACTCATAACTTGTTTGTGCATTTTTAGAATTTTAGCGATAAATTTAGCGACGAGAATTAAAGAATATGGCATCTGATTCCCAGTGTCTACCCTGTAGGTCTATTGGCGACCTCTATGTTTATTGCTTCCTATAAAGACGTTCAATACAAATCAAAGCATAAAAAACCTATCAACCTAAAAACAAATACACAATCTCCCCTCCCAGGGGTTTATTGCCATCCGAGATCTGTATGCAATCGCCGCGTAATATTTAGTAATAAAAAGCAAACGAAAATCATTACAGCAAAAAAAAAAAAACAATCCGATAAAATATAGGTTGGTGTGATTTTTTGCCCACAGCCTCGATATAATGGTCTGATGTTGCTGAATTGCAATAGACATTTTTTTTTCGAAACTATGCCTGACAGATTGGTGGGCCTAAGTTTTCCGTATCTTTTTTGGTGCCTTGGCAAAGTTAATTTCAACCCCAACACAGACGGACATCGCTAAATCAACTTCTCTATGTCTAAGGATCCAGAATATATATATACTTTATGAGGTCGGAAATTAATACCGTAGAAATTACACACGGAATGATAAACGGAATGTCAAATTGTGGTGAAGGGTATACAAATTAATCTTTATTTTATTATGGAATAAAACTAAGATCAATTTTATAAAACAAAACGTTAATATCGAGCTTCTCTTTGACCATGTTCGTTTTTTGATTATTCCTAGTGATTTTTCGGTAATTTAAGATTATTTTACTTTTATTGAGTTACGTGCTGTCACAGGCTTTTATACCCCATGGTAGTGATTTCTGACTGTTGACTCGTAACTGCTGACCTTTTTCCTCATTTCAAAGTTTCGCTATTAATTGGTAACATTTCTCTAAGTGTAAGGTCTCCCATTGCATCCATATTTTTTTATTCATATTTTATTTATTGTGTCTTAAATATATTTGAACTAACAATCACTACTCATATCTTAATGATAATGCATCCACATTCAATATGATTTTGCGGTGGTTCAAGCCAAACGGTAGACAGTACTGAACACACACACACAATCTGCGTTACTGTCACAGTTTCTTCAGACTGTATACATGAAGATTGCATGATTAACGTAGTTATCCAACTTAATAATATACTTTCACTTTCTAGCCTTCCTGCCGTGGGGCTCATTGTACAACATGAGCCTGTCTACATTTGGTACAATTCCTTCAACCCTTCAGGTTTAAAGTTGGGATCTTCGCCTTACCATGTCATTGCAACTCTAGGTTCTGGTCCACGAAAATTCACAGCAGGTTCCTAGCGTGCCAGTTCATCTAATCCTGCATTTTTGTTTAATCACTAGCTGTGCCCACATATGTTGTGTGCTTTCTGAGAATATTTTGTTCGATTTTGCTTTAAAAGTAATTCACACCAAATTTTAAAACTTACATATTTACTTTATATAAAGGTACCCTAGATAAATTCTAAAATTTATATAAAATTCTAAAATTCTAAAAATTATTGTAAAGCTCTGTAAAAAGCGTTTAAAATATTTCAATAACAATTTAATTCCATAAAGTAAAAATACAATTCAAATACAAATTTTATTCAATTGGCTATTTGGTAGTAAATAACACATATTTTGTCATTATTTAAAAACAGCACCATCTGTTGCGCTACCGTTTTTAAAATATCCCGCTTTCAATTCATATTTTGTCATTATTTTAAAACAACGACATCTGTTGCGCAACCGTGTTTAAAATAAAAATGCCTTAAAGTATGCAGTACTTTTTAATGGGTAAAAAAAATAAGATATGTTTGCGGAAAAAGGTATCCCATATTGGAATCAGGATTCTAAGGTACCTTCTCACAAAATTTTGTTAAAATCCATCCAGTAGTTTTTACGTGATGCGAACACAAACAAAGAAAGACAGTTAGACATGAAATGAGTTACTATTTTATTATATGTATAGATTTTACGTTAGTTTATGAATTAGCTACAGATGTGTTCTAGATTAACGTGGGCTCCTGCCACGATGGCTTTATCCCACGGTGCTCCAAACACCGAGTGAAATAAAGACGTAAACTAGCGCCCCCATTGTGTAGTATAACAACACTTTACGATTGCCACCAATCGCAATTTGTGTGCATACAGTCACAATGAGTAGCAATTTATACAATATGGCAAGCCTTTTCAAGGCAAGCCTAGATCCATATTATAACCTCTTGCTTAGGGGTTTGGAGACTATCCAAACTCCGTCTGTTGAGAGTGCAACAGCACACTTGATCGACCTTGTACCACATCTACATGAATCGATCTTAAACCACAACCACCACGTGTACCCCCGAAGGGGACCTCACCAATAACCGGTCACAGAGAGGATAAGCTCTCTGTAGGGCCACCGATTCCCGTGGTACCAGTCCTTTGGGCACTGGTCGGGCCTCGAAGAGGACCCGTGTTAAAACAACAGACCTTTTCTTCCAGATTTAGGCTCTAGGAACCCTAGCGTCTGGTGCCCCTATTTTCCCCGAGTGAACCGCGTCAAAGCATTTGCCATTACTGCAGTGACAATTGGAACCCCCGGCTGTATTATGAATTAGCTACAAAGGATTAAAGCTTGTAAACAAACTGTTTTATTTAACAGATCGGGAACGAAGGAATAAAAAACCCCTTAATTTTCTTTCTGGATATAGGACTAAACTTATGCATTTAATTTCTATTGGGCCTTATCTTCCATTTAGATAAATACATTACTACATCTCAATATTAACGATTTTTTCCAGCCGACGAAATTGGAAATGTGCTGGCAAAGAGAAGATTTTTATAAAATATGTATTCATTTATTTTAGGGTTACAAAAGACCGATGCGTATAGTTAAATATTTGTTTGTGTGTGTTTTATATTTGACATTTTTAAGGATGTATTTGATGTTCTAGTTCTGTGGAGAAATAGAAAAAAATATAATTGGTTATAGTTTTTCTGCACAAACTAACAAAAAAAAAAAAAAAAACATGTACAACTAAAAAGGATATAGTTATGCACCACCCGTCCCGTATCTACACAAAAACATGCTAATGAAAATTTAATTTCATTCAAAATAGTAGAAATATTTTTTCAAGGCATCTTACAGTAATTTTGCGAGATTAAAAACAAAATGAAAGTCACAGTTGCATTTAATAGTTCTATCATTTAAGATGGCGCGCGTAAGGAAAGAAACTATTTTTCAACTTTTATATTGAATTGTGGCTTATGAAGGAGTTAAGGAAATTTTATAATTTTAATTTCAATGATTGTTGGTCGTAATAATAAAGGATAAAGAGAAAACTAATATTAATTAAAGCTTACAATAAAATAATATTTTTTTTTTAGCTGGCAAATAGCTGTAGTCGGTAGTTATAAGATAGTTATGCCTGGTTATGTATTTTAATATAATTTAAATTATCTTAAAAACAAACAAAAAAATTATATTAAAAACTGCCACATGCTTGAAATTGAATTAGCTTTTTTAATTGCGTTTTGAATTTATTCACTTACTGAAACAATTATTTTAATACAAGTGCGCTACATTCAGCTAAGCGGAACTTTTAAATTAACTTTTTTCTTTCAAGCTTGTTTACAAGTATCTTTAACCTACCAGCTATTTTAAGATCTTAGTTACTCTTATAACATTTTCCAGCGATTCTGCAAAACATCTGTTGCTTTGATTACACAGTGCAACACGGAAAAAAATAACCATATACGGACACCACTACGTGATAAAAAACCAAAAAAAAACCCCTGTCTCCCAGTTTTGCCCAAAGTCCTCCATGTTTTTTTTTATGGGCCCTCAAAGATGTGGGGCCACGATGTCATTTTTGCAAAAAAATTATCATTTACTCAAGCTCATATTTTGCAAACCGTTTGAAAATTTGATATACTCTCTGAGGCAAAGTTGTAGCTCTTGTCATAAAGAACAAAAATTGTTAACATATAAAATCAAAAAAACTTCATCTTCAAGGTCAAAATCGCAAAAAACTTTAAAAAATTCAATTTTTTTACCTTTTTTCCCCTGTTCAGGTCCATAGGTAGCAAACGGTTCAAAATTCAAGGAAACAATCAACTACAAAAATGAACCTAAGATCTCAATAAACAACTTTCTAGAACATATGAACTTCCTAGGAATGATTCTTAACACCGTTTAGGTAGCGCTTAGGTAGCCGGGAAATTTTTCACTTTTGCGGCTATATGAGCTTGAGTAAATGATCATTTTTTTTGCAAAAATGACATCGAGGCCCCACATCTTTGAGGGCCCATAAAAAAAACCTGGAGGACTTTGGGCAAAACTGGGAGACAGGGGTCTTTTTTTTTTTGGTCTTTTATGACGTAGTGGTGTCCGTATATGGTTATTTTGCAATGACTTAAAAAATACACAGTGTGTTATCTACTTTAGGATTTTTTCTTTTTTCATTCAGAGCTGTAATTCTTAAACATCTTTTTCGGATTTTGTTCCACCCTTTATGGCCTCCCTTTAATATGTATGTTACTCTTTTAATGCCAAAATGCTAGACGTTTTTAACAACTTTTTAATGAGACCATTAGCAACAAATTGAAAATGTTGATTTAATGTTTAGAAAAGTACCTTTTAATGGCTGTACAATAGTTGTATTTAGTTAGTAACTTTTTTAATTGTTTATTTACTTATTTTTTACAGTTATTTAAATAAACCAGCTTAAATTGCATTTAACAAACAAACAATAAACTTCAACTGCACACACAATAAGTCTGAGGGAATAAACGAACAAAGAGAGAGAAAGAGAAAGAGAGAAAGCTAATAAATTTCCTATGACAGAGTGAGTGAAATAGAAAATAACAATTTGCCAACAGTTTTAATTCATTGACAATCCATTAAAAATTATTACTTAACAAGAACTTTTATAAACTATAAGTAAAACATCGACATCGGCTAACAAGCAGCAGCAACATACAACCTGACTTACAGTTATATGTATGTGTGTACATACATACATACGTACAACAGGATACCATGTTTTTACAAGAACAAACTTTAGTTTAGTGCATTTTGTTTTTCGACAAAAATGCTGGTTAGAAATGTAAAATGAAACAAAAAACATTGGTTTAGTTTTAATTTTAAACAGGACAGGACTCGCAAAAGTTTTGTTGAGGAAAACGTTGGTTTTAGCCACAACTTATATTTTAAAATTCAAAAGTTTTATAATTTTAAAAATATTTAGTTTTAACTAATGTTGTGTTTGCAACTTTTGTACAAATACATTAATGTTATATTAACAGTCAGATAAATTTAGGCTAAGCAGGCTTGGAAAACGTAATTTTAAAAATAGTGCTTCAAAATTTTCATGAAATATGAAAAAAGCCATCCCATATACATAAATAGTAATAGACAAAAATGTAACATAAGAGCCCACTGCTAAAATATCTAGTTTGTTTTAAAAGTTTTTTACAACACCTAAAATAGAACTATAATTACAAGGAAAAGTCAGTATTTCTTATTTAAATTGTATAAGAAACATTAACAGCCATCTGCACATGTAACATATGCATAATAGATATGTTATGCATAACAGATATGTTATGCATAACAGATATGTTATGCATATGTTATGCATAACAGATATGTTATGTTACATGTGTTATACACAAACAAACAGCCTGTCAAATCTTTCTCGATTGGAACATTCTAGGCGTTTTTGTCGCTTATAAATAGTATTCCTGGTTGTGAGTGGCATAGCTGTATTGTTTCAAACGTTTAAGAGGTAGAGATAGAAAAATTGTAATACTAAAGGTTTTCGCTGGGCTTTTCGAAAAATCCATTCTAACATCAACACGGACAGGTAGACAAATGAACTTCGCTAAATCGTCTTCCTACTTAGAAGGACCCTGTACCTCGTTTCTATAACTTAGAAACAAGAAAAAAGTTAGAAACTTTTGACATGAAAATATAATAGTAATGCTGTTTTACCAGGTTTAGCTATAGCTTAACATAAACTTTAAAAACTTGTATGAGCGATTTTTTTTATTAAGAGTCGCAAATGAAATTGTGGAAATAACAAACCGAATGATAAATTTATAGATGTATGTACACCCCTGATAAGAAATATAAAGACAATATTTAGCAGCGATAGATGATGATATTACACTGCTAGATATTTTTTTGACGTCAAGTTATAATAAAATTCTATTATAGGATAGAAACTGTTGCGTAATAGTAAAATAAAAATTAATAAAAAAGTGTGTTGAAAATGTAACCGTGTTGAAAATATCCCAGTTTAAAACCAAAATTTTCAGTACCTATAAACCGGAAATTGCGTTTTTCACTGCTTTTTTCTTGGAAATAAGATATTTTTGTGGAAAAAAAGTATCCTATATTGGGATCAGGATACTAAGGTACCTCCTCACAAAATTTTGTTAAAATCCATCCAGTAGTTTTTACGTGATGCGAACACAAACAAAAATCAGACAGCCAGACAGACATTCGGATACAGGGCCGCCCCGAGGTTAGTAGGCGCCCGGGGCGAGATTGTCATCTGGTCCCCTACACATTTAATTGGTCTAAATAAACTTATATTTCTCATATAATTTATTTTTTTTGGATTTTATACTTAAACTAGCTGGGCCCGATCCGCGTTGCTAGCCCCAAATTTTTCGCCATCTGTCGGACTTTCGCCAACTTCAAACTACACAGACATACTCTTCACGCCCCATAGACCATGTATTTAAAGTTTGGTCAAAATCGGTGCAGTCGTTCTTGAGTTACGGTGCAAAAACGGTCCAGTAGTTTTTGAGTTTAGCGATCACGAAGATACACGTCATTTTTATATATATACAAAAGGGTTACATATTATGTAGTAAAAATAAAAAAATATTAGTGATAGATTTTTTTTTTAAATTATAATTTGAATCAGGAAGTCAAGGAATGTAAATGAAAAAAGTTTCAATGAAATCTGGAATGGTAAACGTTTGATTTTTTCCCCATTTTCTGCACAACGAAGCTGATGTTGATTTTTTGGGTAATTTTTGGAAAATAGTTATCAGCCTTTAATGGCAAGGGCCCTTTAAAAATTAACTCATTCTTTTCGTTTTTATTTTTAAATTCTGGCCAAGAGGATGGATCCGAATTTATCAAGCCAACAGTTTTAGGAGAAGAAATTAATATCGTTTTGTCAGCTTCATTCTCATTAATATCTTCGTCATTAGAATTTGAATCTGGGGTATTACTAGTATTTCAACTTCATTAAGTGTACTCACGTTCACTGATGACAGCCGAAGAACTAGAAGGAGCAAAATAGGAAGTGAGCTTTAGGACCTTCTTAAGAAGCACTTCAGTCGTTGCCTCCTCTTTTCTTACTAATTGAATATTTGTGCTCCAGACAGTTTTTTATATATGATGGTAAAAAATTATTCAATTCGTAATAATCCTACTGAATGTTTATGGTATGGTAATTGGTAATTTCATATATAATATTATTGTTTTCGTTTTTTATCTCTTTATTACTTTTTTGTGGTCAATGAAATACCAATACTAACTTTTCAATAGCTAGCCGTTTTTAATTCGCACACTCGCCGGCGTGTTTTCATTCATCGTACGGTCTTCACACCTGGCAACCATTAAGTCACGAGTGGAGCATACATAGTTGCTCTTCTACAACTTATTGTTGTTTATATTAATAAACATTAATAAATATTAATAAACATATTAATAGATTACATTCGAATTTTTCGTCAAATATTCAATATTCGTGCTCCTATCCATAAAGCCGACGGCGATATTTCTTTCGCCCTTAGACAAGTGTGCGCCCTGCCCTCTTCACCGTGGCGCCCGGGGCGATTGCCCCGGTTTTAAAATATTTTATTATTTTAAGAATATTTCAAACCTAAAACATAAATCATGGTCAGCAGTAATATTCCAACATCGCATAATTTTTGAAAAACAATAAAAAAGGTAACAATCACCATTTCTAATAACAAAAGGAGCTCCAGCAACTAAATAATAAAAGCAATAATAATAATTTAAAATCAAAACCTTAAATGCCATAGTTATAAACTAGATTTTGTTTTCTTAAAATAGTTTTGCCGATTTAAAAAATTATTACACCTCATAAATTTTCTATAACAACAACAAAGTTGGAGTCCACTTGTTATGGAGTTTGAATGAATAAGTGTGAATCACAGCGAGAATAAGTATGTGATTTGAAGTGAGAGTTTATATACATCAAAGGCAGACTAAAAAGTTCTTTTGAAATAAATAATATATTATTTTTATATTAGCTGTCTTTGTCTATACATACATATAAGAAAACTGTAACGGCACCATTTCTGTACATGAAAGATTTTTTGTAAAATTTATTTCTGTTTTTTTTTTTTAAGACAACACTACCTTGCAAGCTTTTTGCATGTTCGCAGAAAATACCCAGAGGCTTTGGCAGGAATCGAATCCGCAACCCCCAGACTGATGAACTAACGCGCTACCAATTAGTCCATCTTGGTACTTTGGAGCAGATAGTAATTGAAATGGAATTTGTATTCCATTTAGCAGCAATTTTTAGATTTTGTGTCTGTCTGTGTTTGCATCACGCGAAATCTACTGGATGAATTTCAATAAAATTTTGTGATGAGGTATCCTAGTATCTCGGTTTATATATAAAATACTTTTTTCAGTAAAAATATCTCATTTGCAAAAGAAAATAGAGAAAAATTAGTGAACGTACTCAAATTTACAGATTTAATGGTACTGCAAACCATTTTTTATCACCGAGAAATTTTAAACACTCTACAGAAATCTACAAAAAAATTCAAAATTGCAATATAATTATTAGTATTTTATATAAAGCCTATGTTCCTGAGTTATTATCCAGGCATGGGTACCTCTATATAAACAAAATACACAAACCATATCTGAAGCACAAAAAATTTGAGTCTTACTGCCTCTCTCACGATGTCGCTCGATGTCGATCGTTTGCACAAATAGATTTAAAACAAAAACAAATTCAAAAATTTTGTAGTTGTTTTAAATGCATTTGTGCAAACGATCGACTTCGTGGGACTGGCAGTTAGAATTTGGTGTAAATTACTTTCAAAGCAAAATCAAACAAGATATTATAAGGACACTGACGAAGTGGCGGTCACAGCTAGTTTTTAATAAAATCTTTGGTATCATAAACTTTTGCTTGTGAAAAAATTTGCAAAAATTTATGTAAAATCAGACACAGCACACAGCCGCTATAAAACAATTTGTAGATTTTTAAAAAACCTTTAGTATATAATACTAAATGTGAAAAGAAACCTTACATAGTTCCTATCCACAAGCTTCGGCCTTTTAAAGCGCTTAGAACAGTGATACCAATAGCTTTTTTACCATATCATATTGACATGAATAATTTCATTCAGTGCACCTGTATGATGACTGAATGAAAGAGAATAATAAACAGCCAAACCTAAATAAGCGCTCTGAGCGCTAACTTTTTGTGTCGAAAACTGATAACATTTTAATTACTTTTTGCTTTATCCATTTTGTATTTAAATTTATTATATTTCACTAGCTATCCCTGTATTGAAATGATAATAATTTTTTTCTTTTTACGGGAGTTACCACTCCCACTCGCACTATCATAATCCAGTCTTTATTTTGCTAGCTTATACAAATGAGTATAAGGGTTACTGCAAATTTTCAAGAATCAACATATTGTAGTTCTCTAGGTACACAATACCAATTTTTTACTTTATATGGGAGCTACCACGCTCACTGTACCAATCCAGTCTAAATTTTGCTATACTATTAGTATGTGGGTTACTTGTGCAAAATTTCAAGACTCTATCTATTGTAGTTCTCTAGTTGGACGATAATAATTTTTCACTTTGTATGGGAGCTACCTCGACCACTGTCCGAATCTAGTCTATATTTTACCAGATTATAGTATAAGGGTTACTTTTGAAAAGTTTCAAGACTCTACCTATTACAGGTCTCTAGGTAGACGATAATAATTTTTCGCTTTGTATTGGAGGTACCACGACCATTATTCCAATCCAGCCTGTGTTTCGCTAAACTATGTAAATTAATAAGGGGGTTACTGGTGAAAATTTTTAAAGATCTAACTATTTTAGTTCGTTAGGTACTTAAAAAGTGGGAGTAAAAATGGGAGTGGTAAATTTTGCTTTCCATAAAAACTTATGTTGGGTTATTATGAAGATAAAAAAAAAATGAACAAATCGGAGCAGAAGTTCTTAGGTGATGCGATTATAGATTAAACTAGCTGTGCCCGCCACGTCAAGGGCGTCCTAACAATATTTTCGGTTTTGCTTTGAAAGTATTCCATACCAATCAAAAGACTCTTACTTTTATAATGCTTTAGTTATGGTTTATCTTTTAATTTATATAAAGGTACTTATCCCTCGATAAAATTCTAAAATTTATAAAAATTTCTAAAATTCTAAAAATGATTGTAAACCTCTCTAAGTGGTGTTTAAAATATTTTCCACAAAGTAAAAATACAAATTTTAATCAACTGGCACCATTTGTTGCATAAAAATAAAAAGGTGTGTGGTGAAAATGTAACCGTTTTGAAAAAACCGTATTGAAAATATCTTAGTTTTAAACCGAAAATTTTAACACCTTAATCAGGAAATTGTGTTTTTTACTGCTTTTTCTCCACTTTCTATTGCAAATGAGATATTTTTGCGGAAAAAAGTATCCTATATTGGGACCGGGATACTAAGGTACTTCCTCACAAAATTTTATTAAAATCCATCAACTAGTTTTTACGTGATGCGAACACAAACAATGAAGGACAGACTGACAGACAGACGGAAATGAGTTACTATTTTATCATATGTATAGATAAAGTTAGTCAACATTACTGTTCATGACAGAGCATTGCGCTCTTATTTAGACTTGTCATTGCAGGAACAAATCTAAATAGGCGTCGCGCGTCTTTTTAGGTTTTTCTGTAAGAATACGTGCGAATTAGCATCCGTACAATTGTACTACCTAATCCGCTTCTCTGACCTAATTCCTTATTATGCCGAACTCATCAGACGTGCATTATTGCCGGACTATAGTCATATTACATTTTCCAAACAGAAAAATTAGGTTCAGAGGCAAAAAGCATAATAGATTGTGTGACATGATATTAAAAAAATATATAGATTGCATTGTTATCGATGACGAACACTGGATTAAAAATAATTTTGTGCTTTGTGATTTTATTAAAATTTGACACAGGCTAAGCAGAGCTGTTTTCTAATTTTGATTTGAAAGCAGGCAACTTTCTAGTGGAAAGCGGTGTCGTGTCTCGGGCAGAATTTGTGTCGTAAATCAATTTAGTGTTAGGATTAAAATTAAGGTAATAATATGTACAAAAACCTGCTTACCTTTTTCAATTAAAAGAACAAAAAAAAAAAAAAAAAAAAACAAAAAAACGAATTGAATCAATTAATTATTTTATTACATTTTAAAATTAAAACTATTAATTAGTGAAAATATTTTTTTTTGTGAAAACTGAGTTTAAAAATAATTTATATTGTTTTCTTTGAATTATGACATTATTATTTCTAAACACGCATAATTCCTTCAAAAATTTGTTAAATAAATATTTTATGAAAGAATCATAAACATTTATTTTCAAAATATATAATCCATATAGATTACTATGGGGGACATATCCATATAGCTATTTCCCTGGTGCTTGACCAGAATGAAAAGAAAAAGAAAAGTTAAGCTTTTAATTTGAAATAGTTACTATGGTTTTTTGTTTAAAAATTTGGATTTTTCTTGTTTTCTAGACTTAATAAACTTCTCATTTGGTTTATTAAATTTTGGGCATAAGAATCTGAGTTTTTATTCAGAAAGTTTGGGAGAAATCCACTGACGATCTCGTTAAGCACCAGTAAAATATCTATATTGATATGCTTTCCCCATAGTAATCCATATGGAGAATATATTTTTTGAAAACAAATATTTTATGATTCTTTCATAAAATATTTATTTAACAAATTTTGAAGGAATTTGCGTGTTTAGAAATAAATAATGATATACTTGTTTTGACCGACCATGCATGTTTGGTATTTTAAATGGGACGGACTTAAATAAAATCTGATTTCTGAAAAAATATCTGCTAAATAAAAAAAAGCTAAGTTGTCAAAAGGTATGATAATACAGTAGTTTGGTTTAAGTTTTCGTGATTTAACTCCCTAGCACGGTTGCCATATTAGGGGATTTTCCCCTAGATTTAGGGGATTTTTTTTTCATTTAGGGCAGAATTTGGGGGTTAACATTTGTTAGGGGATAAAAGTTGGGGGTTAAAAAAAAATTTATGGTGTTTTTTAGGGGATTTTTTATGTTTTTCCAGATGCTTAATTGGTCTATTCCTATTTTTTTTTGTAATCAAAAAAATTAAAAATATGTAACAATCAGCTTTCTGATAGGTTCTTCTAAGTTATTTAAACAACGTATTAGAAAGCTAATTTTTTTGTTATAATTGTAGTATGTCATGAAAAAACAACAAAATTCGTACATAAGTAACGAACTCTAATTTTAAGAATACTCTTACAACAACAACACAAGAAACATCCCAGTGGTGAAATTAAAGAGACCTTCTCACTTCAGGCCTTCTATGAGGCATGCCTAGACCTTCTCTCGGATACGATCCTCATTTTTGTGTACCTTCCAAAGAAGGCCTTTTAGAAGGCCTTGGCTCTTTCTTTTAAAAGATCCAGTACACATTCCTACTTCGCTTTTCTTAGTAGGCAAGTAGGAATGTGTACTCATTTTGTATGACAAATACATAATTTTCTATTTTTAGATTTCTTATTTAAAAAACACAAAAGTTCATTGAATTGCCTTTATCTACATCATTGATGCTTGAAATTGAGATGCTTCGATAGATTGATTGGCAGTGCGAAGGTCTATCAGACTGGAGGTTGACATTTCGAATCTCAAAAAATTTTAATATTTCAAATAAAACTAAATTAAAAGTGATTAAAATTAGAAAAAAAAAAAAACAGAAGGCCTTGTGCCTCCAAAAGAAAGGAGTAAAGAGGCCTTCTAGAAGGCTCTCATACTCCTTCTTTTTACCACTGGGTATATTTATATACCCATACATATGTATATTTATAATACATACTTTAATATAATGAAAACTTAAACACCTAAAATTCTTGTTTTGGGGGATTTTTGTTAAAATTGGGATTAAATTAGGGGATTTTTTATTTAATTAATTTGGATTTTATTTTTTGAAAATTACAGAAAAAAAATTATTTATGTAATCAAGAAAAATTATTTTAGGCGATTTTTTAAAAAAAAGCTTGATTTTAGGGGTTTTTTTATTTGCTAGGCGAGAGAGAAAAAAATCTGGCAACCGTGCTACCTAGTAAGGAATAAAAGTTTTCGTTTTATTTTACTAAGGCGATAAAGTGTGTGAAAAGCCTTATGAGTACGGAAGTCTGACCGGTGTTTAAAGAACCGAAACCTAAGGCATATTTTTTTTGTTTGTTTTAAAATAACTTCACAGCCTTTCCTCGTATAACCAAAGATGTATTGAAAATAAAGTGTTGCACATTGTACATATTTTTTTTATTTATTTTACGTGCCTTGCAATCATTGTGTGTTTGTACGTGGACTTTCTATAGCCAGCCGTTTATAATTTTTTAACAACCACAATAGCAACAACAACAGCAACACCAGAAATACATACATTGTGTTTGTGTTGTGTGTGAAACACCGGAGCAATAATAACAATAATAAAACAATGGTAGCAGTAATAATAAATTGTTTGGTTTTAAGTTTCAATATTATTTTATAGCCGTACAACTTTTAGCCATGTACTCGTAAATATTATTTATTTTGTATTTTTTGCTCCCTAATCCCCTTTTCATGAAATGCTCTCTCTTATATCACACACACTTATTCATTTTGTTTTGCTTTGAAAATAAATTTTCTATTAATGTCAAATGTTCGATATACAAACCAAAATGACAAATAATAACAACAAACCACTAAAACGAACCTCAATTTGAAAGATCACTTTGGTCAGTCAACCAAATGAAATAAATTTTTCTATGGCTTTTCGAGTCGACTATTGGATTGTAACATTGTAAAAACGAACGTGAGAGATTTATGTATTGGCGTAAATTGTATAAAGTTGAAAATAGTATTTGCGATTTATTAAAAATGTTTTAATAAATGGTTTAAGTAAATTTACGATTTTTAACAATAAAAAAGACTGATAATAATCAATGTTTAAATTTTTAATCTATAATTATATGTACATATAATAAAATAGTATATCTTTTCCGTCTGTCTGTCTGTCTGTCTGCTTTTCTTTTGCTTTCGCATCATGTAAAAACTACTGGATGGATTTTAACAAAATTTTGTGAGAACATATCTAAGTACCCTGGTCCCAACATAGGATACTTTTTTCCGCAACAATGTCTTATTTCGAAGAGATAGTGTAGAAATAGCAGCGAAAGTACGCAGTTGGACTAACATGATATGCATACTTTAATTTTTATAAAGTAAAAAATACATAAACTGATATGCAGCATACTTTAAGGCGGAACTAAAAACGCCGGTATTACCACACTATATCGCCGGCGAAGTAAAATAATTATAAATTGCCTATGCTAGCTTCCAACTAATTCGCCTACAGAACACCAGAAGCGCTTGTGAAGCTTTACTATCGCACTAACCATCTGTCTTATCTACTACTATCCATTTCTAAAGGAAGTAATACAGTTAAAGTGGGCATTAATTGCCTGAATGTGACTTCTCTTAAAAAAAAAATTAAAAACGTAAGGGTCTTTGGTGTGGATTACTTTCAAAGCAAAGTCGAACAAAATATTGCAAGGACGCTGACGAAGTGGAGGGCACAGCTACTAATATTATAAAACAGTAACTCATTTCCTATCTGTCTGTCTTTCGCTTCGTGTTCGCATCACGTAAAAACTACTGGTTTAATTTTAACAAACTTTTGTGAGGAGGTACCTTAGTAACCTGATTCCAATATAGAATAATTTTGTTCTGCAAAAATATCCCATTTCCAAGGAAATTAAAAAAAGCACTGATTTTTTTTTACCGATTTAAAGCTACTGCATACTTTAAGGCATCTTTTATTTTTGAAAGCAGTATTTGTAAGTAATGTTGCGCAACAGATGGCGCTGTTTTAAAATAATAAGTAACTCATTTTCTGTCTGTCTTTCACAGAGCTTTAGACAAATTTTTAGAAATTTATATTATATTTTAGAATTTTATCCAGGAGTCTTACGTTAAGGCTACCATCTGGTAGTAAAAGGATACCATTTGAGCCTCTTCCAAGTACAGTCTGCAAATAAGATCTAATTCGATTTTCATCTTGGCCAGATAAAATAAAAGTTTTCAGGACCTGTCTCTAAAACAGTTATTCAGCTTAAGGTACCTCTCTTATATCCAACAACTTTTTGGACTTCCGCTCGACACTTTGGAGTATCTTCAGAGGTTAACCTGTCTAGCTCTTGCATAGTAGACTTGTGTATCTGTTGTGGATTTCTAATCCATAATAATAAAAATCCGAGTTTCTTGAGTGTCTAACCTCTTTCAAGTCTTTCTTGCTCATTCCCGCCGGATTCTCATGGTCCTCTTTGATTTTATCAAAACTTGAATTCATAAAATTGCTAGTAATAGTACAAATGTCATTTTGAAAGGTCAACTTGATATTGCCAGCTTCCTAGCAGAAACAACACCAAACTAGAAGCCTGTGCGAGGATGTATAAGTCGAACTTCTGACAGCACACTGGCATACCCTGTCAGCTTTATAATGTACTAGCTCTACCCGCCACTGCGTCAACGTCCTTATAATATTTTGCTCGATTTTGCTTTGAAAGTAATCGACGCCAAATTTTAAGACACTCTTAATTTATATATTTTGATTGTATAGAGGTACCCATCCCTGGGTAATTACTCAGGAACATTCTAAAATTAATATGAAATTCTAAAATTATTGTAGTTCTGACAAAAATAAAAGGTGCTGCCAAGTTTGCAGTCGCATTGAATCGGTAAAATTGCGCACTTTCACTACTTTTTCTCTATTTTCTCTTGGAAATGGGATATTTTGATAGGAAAAAAGTATCCTTTATTTGAGAGAAAATATTAAGGTAACTCCTCACAAAATTTTATTAAAATTCTTCCAGTAGTTTTTACGTGATCCGAACCCAGACAACAAAATTTCTAAAAATTGTGGGTTTGTATTCCATTTCGTTACTACATATCTGTAAAAAAATTTCAAAAATATTTAATATACAAAAATGGCACTGTTACATTTTTATTAAAAGTATGTATAGATTAATATATGATTAAATATCTGCTCTTTAATACTTATTATTTTTGAGGATTACACTATTTTCTGTACTGTTTTATAAACTTCTTTTAGGAAAATTAAGGTTTTTTGTTGTTGTTGTGTACGAAGATCTTCAAAACTATATAAATCTTTCATTGATTTAAATTGACTGTAAAAAATTACTTTGGTAAATAGAAACAAAAAATATAAACAAAAACAAGATACTGTTAACAAAAAAATCTCTCGAATTAATATTTTTTTTTTCTTTGCTATTTGCTTCAAAAGAGAATTGAAGAAGCAAATTTTTTTCTTGTTTCCATAAATTTTTTAACAACATTCGATTTTATGCTCTGCTGTCAATTTCATCAATAAAAATGATTCACTTTTTTTCTCAGTTCTGTAGAGTGCTGTATGCAAAAAGTACTGAAGCACTTTTATTTTTACAATATTTAAAAAAAGCATACAAACGTTTGCACATACAAATGTATTGAATTTTTGTATAAAAAATAGATTTTTATTTTTGCATTTTTTTTTGCTTGTTCCACACACCACCAGACTTCACCAAAAAACATCCAAGAATAAAAATATTAAAAGAATTTTTATCGTAGTAAACAAGTGGAAAAAAACTGAAATGAATAATATGGATTTATATCAAACAGACAAAAAGAGAACGATGAGTATGCTGATGTTCATAAAGGTAAGGGCAGAGGCAGCAAATATTTGACGAATTGAGAGGAACCATTATTTTCGGCGAATGTGTTTTTAAATCATACAACTTAGGGCAACACAACAAGTAGGACCTTCACATAAGAGCTCAGTAGTGCAATTCACTAACTTTTAACGATCTATCACTTGTTAAATCAACATGTGTTTTTGCTTGCACTAACGCATTTGCGATTCACTAACCTATGGTCAACAAAATCAACAATCAACAAAACAAAAATAAATTGCAGCTCTGCTTCCTTTTACTTACATTGCACAAGCGTATCATGAAAATCAAGGTTCAGTTTACATCATGGGAATAAAAATTTCTTAGGCAAAAACAACGTGATACGTTTGTATTGCGTTACTTACACAGTGCAACACGGAAAAAAATAACCATATACGGTAGCGCTTAGGTAGCCGCAAAAGTGCGATTTGCAAGTCCAGGGCCATCAACATTATAAACGGTGTTAAGAATCATTCCTAGGAAGTTCATATGTTCTAGAAAGTTGTTTATTGAGATCTTAGGTTCATTTTTGTAGTTGATTGTTTCCTTGAATTTTAAACGGTTTGCTACCTATGAACCTGAAAAATTGTAAAAAAAATTGATTTTTTTAAAGTTTTTTGCGATTTTGACCTTGAAGATGAAGTTTTTTTGATTTTATATGTTAAAAATTTCTTTACGACAAGAGCTACAACTTTGCCTCAGAGAGTATATCAAAATTTCAAACGGTTTGCAAAATATGAGCTTGAGTAAACGCGCAAGGGTAAAACAGTAAGTTTTACAGGAGATCCGTTTAAAGTTTTTTTTTCAACGTTAGTTTTACGAGTTTAAGCGCTGTTAACATACCTGTTATGACTTCGATATTGCCGACTATGACCGATTTTTAATTTTTTTCGGTATTCAAATTACACACTGAAAACTAATTTTTTCACGAAATGTTAATCAGTTTAAAAAAATTGGTTAACCCTTTAAAACAGTTCAGTGAAAGACTTCAAACACTTACACACAATGTATGACTTTCATACCCTTCCCCACAGGTGGAAAGGTTATATATATTTGTTATTCCGTGTGTAATTTCTACAATATTAATTTCCAACCACTTAAAGTATATATATTCTGAATCCTTACACATAGAGAAGTTGATTAAGCGTTGTCCGTTTGTGTTCGGGTTGAAATCAACAACTAGGCCCACCAATCTGCCAGGCATAGTTTCGAAAATTTCGCTAATGCCATTTAGCAACATCGGACCATTCCATACGTGGCTGCGGGCAAAATACCACGCTCACGTATATTATTTCACGTTGTTTTTATTTTTTCGGTTTAAATGATTCCCTATTTGTTTTTATTGTTAAATAAATATTAGACCGCGACCAGTAGATCGCACCTTGCGAGGGACGATTTTTGTTTGTTTTTAGGTTAGTAGGGTTATTGTGTTTTAGTTTGTATTAAAAGCCTTTACAGAAAGTATTACACATAGAGGTAGCTGATAGACCCACAGGTGCCTACTGGGAACCAGGAGCAGTCAATAGGGAAATTGGGGTGTCAATATTACACACCCCCAATATGCTTTAGTCTGACTTTTCTAACGGAATATAGATTGCAGGAAGTTCCTAACTTTTACAAAATATTTCAAATAAAATTTTTACAAAAAACTTTCGATAAAATTTTTAAAAAAAATTAACAATTTTTAGAAAAAAATTTCAATAAAATTTTTAGAAAAAATTTTTCTACAAAATTTTTTAGAAAAAAATTATCAATAAAATTTTTAAAAAACATTTTTCTAAAAAATTTTTTAGAAAAAAATTTTCTACAAAATTTTTAGAAAAATTCTAAATAAACTTTTTAGAAAAAATCTAAATAAAAATTTTCTATTAAATTTTTAGAAAAAAATTTCTAAAAATGTTTAGAAAAAATTGACTATAAAATTATATAATATATAATTTATTTATTATATTTTCTATAAAATTATATATTATATTTCTAATACAAAATTTTTCTATAAAATTTTTAGAAAAAATTTTCTATAAAATTATTAGAAAAATTTTCTATAAAATTTTTAGAAAAAATTTTCTATAAAATTTTTAGAAAAAATTTTCTATAAAATTTTTAGAAAAAATTGTCTATAAAATTTTTAGAAAAAAATTTTTGGAAAAAATTTTCGATAAAATTTTTGGAAAAAATTTTCTATAAAACAATTATTATAATTTTTGACCTTTTTAATAATTTTATAATTAAGTTTTTACGCTCTAGGTCTTTTTTATAAAAATATTGTAATTAATTTTATTTTTATAATCGATATTTCGCTACACCATTGGGTAGCATCGTCAGGAATTAAAAAATAGTTATATAATATTTAATTGAATGAAAAAATTAAAATGATTGAAAAAACTTTTTGTCAATCAAATTTAAAAAAAAAAAAAAAAAAATTAACATTTCAAAAACATTCAAAAACAAAATTTTTAAAAGCAAATAAAATGTTACTACGAATGATAAAAACATTTTTAAACCTATTCATATTTACATAAAATTTCTTATATTAAAAATGTTTAAACAGTTTTTAGAAAAACCAAAATAATTTAACATTTATACATGTATGTACATAAATTACACCGGAAAATTTAGTGTATAAAATACCTTGTAAGGGAAATGACAAAGAGAACTGTAATAAAGTATATGTAGGTACAACGAAGAATAAACTGAAAACGAGAATAGCTGGACATAAATCAGACCAGAGATACAGGGATAACATCAGTTTACAAAAAACAGCATTGTCTTCCCACTGTTCAAAAAGTAATCACTATCCCAACTTTGAAAATGTATCAATTCTAAATTTGGAAAATAATTATAAACGTCGTTATATGTTAGAAATGTTACAAATAATTAAAGTACCGATTGAAAAAAGAATAAATTTTAAAGCAGATACAGAAAATGTTGCACAGAATTATAGACATTTAGTACATAAAAAATAATAGTATAATATAATCTTTAATTCTTTGTGACTTTTCCGGTGTAATTTATGTACATATATGTATGTATAAATGTTAAATTATTTTGGTTTTTCTAAAAACTGTTTAAACATTTTTAATATAAGAAATTTTATGTAAATATGAATAGGTTTAAAAATGTTTTTATCATTCGTAGTAACATTTTATTTGCATTTAAAAATTTTGTTTTTGAATGTTTTTGAAATGTTAATTTTTTTTTAAATTTGATTGACAAAAAGTTTTTTCAATCATTTTAATTTTTTCATTCAATTAAATATTATATAACTATTTTTTAATTCCTGACGATGCTACCCAGTGGTGTAGCGAAATATCGATTATAAAAATAAAATTAATTACAATATTTTTATAAAAAAGACCTAGAGCGTAAAAACTTAATTATAAAATTTTCTATAAAAAAAAAAAAAAAAATTTTCTTAAAATTTTTAGAAAAAATTTTCCATAAAATTTTTAGGAAAAAATTTCTATAAAATTTTTAGAAAAAAATTTCTATAACATTTAAAAAAAAAGTTTCTATAAAATGTTTGGAAAAAATTTTTAGAAAAAATTTTCTATAAAATTTTTAGAAAACATTTTCTCTAAAAATTTAAAAAAAATTCTATAAAATGTATACAAAAAAATTTCTATAAAATTCATACATAAAAATTTCTATAAAATTTATAGAAAAATTATTACAAAAAATTTTCTATAAAAATTTTACAAAAAATTTTCTATAAAATTTTTAGAAAAAATTTTATAAAAACTGTTTGATAAAATTTTTACAAACAATTTTCGATTTTAACAAAAAATATTCGATAACATTTGTAAAAATTTCGATAAAATTTTAACAAAAAATTTTCGATAAATTTTTTACAAACAAAAACAAATTTTCTACACGAATACCGCTTTAGCGGGTTCCGGTACAACTCTCATTCGATTCTATAGTAAATTTAACTCCAATTAAAAAAATCTTTCAACCTATTTTTGGAATTTTGTTCTGTCTGTCTGTTCGTCTGTCTGTGTTCGAATCACGTAAAAACTGCTAGATGCATTTTAATAAAATTTTTTTTGGAAATGCACCTTAAGGCCAGGATAAGAAAAGAAATTTCAAAAAAAGACTTTTCAATTTAATTCATTCACTGTGTATTACTTTACTCACATTACTCCAACTTATCTGTATCTGGTTATTCACTTACTGCACTTCAGTGATAAGAAACTGATGTTCGAGTTCTTGATTATCTATGAAAAAAGGACTTCGAATGGTACCACAAAATTATAGAACATTCCACAAAATTCTAGAGTTTTCTACAAAGTACTACAGTGATATGGTAAAATGTTCCAGAATATTTATCAAATGTTCCAGACTGATTTCCAACTATATTTTTAAATGATTTCGAATATTGTGGAAATATTTCGAATACTCTTGACTATTTTGGACTTTTTTATACATTTTTAGAGAGCGAAAATTCGTATATAAAATATAATTTGTTTAACATAACAAATATTTCCTTAAAAATAAATAAATTAGTGGTTACGTATATTTCGCGCATTATTTACTAATATTCATTAATTATCTTGTACGCTACGATATTCATCAGCAATCCTTGCATTTCACACTATTAACCGTGTAACATTCCGTTTCGAAATTACACTTTATATTTGCAATTATTTCCACCAGGTTAAAACTCTGACTAAGTTTTCAAACAGATTTATACTTTACAATTCTCATTTAATTTGTTGCGTTGTTAATATAATTCAAGGTTGTAGTGTTTAAGTGTGACCATCTCTGTTATACCGTGTCCTCAGGCAACAGGTATTTACAAAACGTGGAGGAATGTTACGAACAGACTTAGAGGAATGTATTTTAAACAGATCGTACTAAATTAAACGATGGAATGGGTTTCCAAACCAAGCTTCTGCCTATATTAGGGACCTTATAATTAATGTAACGATTTAAAGCGCAGACGTTAAAACAATTGGCGGATTGATTGAAATAGAACGTCTTTTCGGCAAACGCTGACAGAAGAAACGCCCTGGAGTACTCTTTTAAACACATTTTTGTTGGTCTTCAAGTCCAATTTGTATGTAGTTGCTTTTAAGCAAATATATTGCCAGGTTATTCCACTTTTTCAATGATGCTTGTCGCAGACCCTCCAGGTTTTACAGCCCAAACCATGCTTTCGTAGTCAGACCTTCCAAATATAGCTTCAGTTAATTAACTTTAATTGAGTTTTAAATGGTTCTCCACGAATGTACGATTTTTGACGACTTTTATATACACACGCGGCTGATTCATGCAATTACTAATTACAGTATCGCATTACAGATATACGAGGTAGACCAATTAGTCAATGCTAGTGTGTGAACAAAATCACTCGAAGGCCTCACTCTCATTAAATAATAAAGATAATGACGAGTGTGAGTTTTTTTATCCTCCCAGAGCAACAGTCGTTAAGTTGCTTAACATTGCGCGATATTTGGATATTTTAGGTGTAAGGTCATAGGAAAATTGAGGTAATATTATATTTCAATGGATTACACAGCACAACAAAATAAAAAAAATTTCATGTGCTCTTAAAACCACTATATAATTTTGATGTATCATGACTACCTTTGTACAAAAATGGTAAAATTTTTAAATTCTATGGATAGATTTTTTTTTTAAAATATTTTTTTAAAATTGCAATTTTTTTGAGACGTTTCTTCAAATAATTAATGATAACTCAAAAACTACTAGTCCGATATTATTAAAATAAATTCAGAAAAATTAAAATTTGCATAGCCTTTAATTCGTCTATATATCGCGTTTCAATCGGATCAATAGTATCGGAGTTATAATAAAAAACTTAAGAAAAAAATATATTTTTTACGTAAAAATGGCAAAAATTTTCGTTTTAAAAAAATCATAAAAAATCGAAAACGGCAAAAAACTTCCAGATTCATTTTTTTATCGCATAGCGACATATAATAGCAACAAAATGAGATATCGACCATAAAAATCGATTGATTTTTTTCGAATTTATTCACATTTTAGTGAATTCGCTCATTTTCACAAAATTTTAGTTTTTTGCTTGATATACGCATTATAGCGGGTTTTCAAATGTGTGAAAAACATAAATTTTCCAATTTCAAGGGGTGCATGTCGGATTAATGTTAGATTTGATGAGAAACTTCCACCCACAAAATTTTAGTCGAATTCGACAACGTTAACACGTAGCGCATAGGCCCCAAATCTGAAAAAAAGCGTTTAAATCGAAAATAATTGACAAATAATTTGGAATATTTTATAAAATTTTTAATTTTCTGTTATAAAAATTTTTCAGACCACACTGGGGAATTTCGAAGCCTATGCTATGGAGAGAAACAACGAATCATGAATCTGATTGCTATTTTTGTTTAACTACAAAAACCGGCTTTGGAAAACATTTGCGATGGTCTTACCCTACGAGGTCTGCTGATGAGTTTCAACTTGCAGTTCTACATTCACAGGAAATTATGGATGCACAAGATCAGGGACCAAGCTGTAGTCAAGTGCTTTCATCTTCACAAGGACACTCAACCTCAAGCATGTGTTCTCAATCAGGAAGTTCAGATCCAGAACTACCTATATCTGAAAATGACGAGTTCATCCCACACAAAAATATCTCACCGAGACCATGGAATCAAGACCAGCTAAATGATGTAATAAGAGAACTTGGATTGTCAAAAGCATCTTCGGAATTACTTGCATCCCGGATGAAGGAATCAAATCTCATAACGGAGGAAACTAAAGTTTCGTATTACCGTACCCGAGAAAAAGGCTTACTTCACTATTTTGCAGAAGAGGACGATTTTGTCTGCTGCACGGATATTCCTGGTTTGATGACTGCCATGGGCTTACATAGATATGATTCAAGCGAATGGCGTTTATTTATTGACTCATCAAAACGCAGCTTGAAGTGTGTCCTTTTGCACAATGGAAATAAATTTCACTCCTTGCCAATCGCACATTCAACCAAGGTAAAAGAAGAATACTCTGTAATTGCATTGGTCATGAAGAAGATAAAGTATAATGAACATAACTGGGTAATTTGTGTTGATATTAAGATGGTAAATTTCCTATTAGGTCAACAAAGTGGCTATACCAAATACCCTTGTTTTTTATGTTTATGGGACAGCAGAGCTAAGTCAGAACACTGGAAGAGAAAACAATGGCCTTATAGGGAAACACTGGACCCAGGTATGAGGAATGTTATAAATGTACCTCTGGTGCCCCGAGATCGCATCATATTACCCCCTCTTCACATTAAACTTGGTCTGATGAAACAATTTGTTAAAGCACTTAACAAAGATGGTGAATGTTTCCAGTATATTTCAAGGAAGTTTAAAAGTTTGAGTATGGAAAAGCTGAGAGCAGGAATATTTGACGGCCCACAAATTCGCAAATTGGTCAAAGATACCGATTTTCTCAGTTCAATGTCAGAAATTGAGAAAAATGCATGGGATTCGTTTGTATGGGTTATTCAACATTTCTTAGGAAATAACAAGGATGATGATTATGTTGCGCACGTTGAAGAGATGTTAACTCACTTCCAGAATCTTGGATGCAACATGAGCATCAAGTTACATTACCCTCACAGTCACTTAGATCGTCACTTAGGAGACTTAAGTGAGGAACAGGGCGAACGATATCACCAAGATATTCGGACAATGGAGGAAAGATACCAGGGTCGCTGGGATGCACACATGATGGCAGATTTTTGCTGGAGTATTCAGAGCAACACTTCGTTATTCAATAATAGAAAATGTCATAAAAGAAAATTCCAAAGTTTGTAGTTTATAATATTTATTTATTTATTTCCTTATTTTATATGTTGTAATAAATTTAAATAATAAAATATAAAATAATTCTTGCAAAAAAAAACCGACTTCAAAACAGACAAACTTAAAATCATGTTTCTTTAAGACGGTAATTATATTTACAATGATTATATTATATTCCAGGAAGATTGTAGCGGGATTTTTTAAATGTCATTGCACAAACTGTCAATTCAGATAAAAAAACTAATTTTTGAATTCAATAATCTAAAACAAATATCAGTCGATTTTCTACCTGGGGAGCAGTACTTCCGGAGTATATAGGGGCACAAGACCCCAGGGTTCTGTGCTTTTTCAGGTCAAACCAATGCCAAACGACTGTCTGTATACAGCGAATAAAAAGTTTGGCTATATACATAAAATTACACTAACTATTGCGACACCCTGTAATTTCCGAGTTCAAATTTTATACTTGTTATAGCGGTCGTAGCAATACAGGTTCATTGTAAATTTCAACCGTCTGTCTGTAACGGCTTAAAAGTTTGGTCATATACATCAAATTACATAAACTATTGTGACACCCTGTAATTTATAATTTTAAATATTTATACTTATTTTAACACACATAGTAATGGACATTCTGTCTAATTGTTAAGTGTTTGTCAATAACTATTTAAAAGATAGGGTCATATATATCAAATGACGTCACCTATTGGGACACCCTTTAAATTCAAATTTTAATATAAATACTTGTTAAAGAGAACTTTGTCATACAGATTCTTTGTAAAATTTAACTTTGTGTCCATATACATCAAATTACATCAACTATTGGGACACCCTTTAATTTCCAATTTCAAATATTTATACTTGTTGTTATACCAGACATAGTAGTGAACACTCTGTCTATTTTTCAAGTGTTTGTCTATAACGGTTCCAAAGATGAGGACATAATGGTCAAATTACATCAATAATTGGGACACCCTTTAATTTATCCAAATTTTATACTTGTTGTAATAGCGGACTAAGCAATATAGGTTCTTTGTACATTTCAACTGTCTATCTATAACAGTTGAAAAGTTTGGCCATATATATCACTTTTATTATTAACTATTGGGACACCCTTTAATTTCCAAATTCATATTTTACACTTTTTATTTTAGCGGACTTAGCAATACAAGTTCGTTGCAAATTTCAACTGTCTGTCTATAACGGTTCAAAAGTTTGGCCATATATATACCAAAATAAACCAACTAATGGGGCACCCTTTAATTTTTAATTTTAAATATTTATACTTATTATAACAGACATAGTAACGAACATTCTGTGCAACTTTCAAGTGTTTGTCTATAACGGTTCAAAAGATAGGACCATAAAGGTGAAATTACGTCACCTATGGGGTCACCCTTTAATTTTTAATTTTATTTTTTAATTACTTTTTGTTATTGGGAGCTATAGTGATACGCACTTTTTTCTAATTTTAAATGGGTGACCTACAAATTTCATAATACACGTAAAAAACATGTTTGTTGTATGGGGACACCCTTTAATTTTTAAACTTTTAAACTGTTTTTAAAATGGGACCAATCTGTAGCCATAACCTTTCTAATGGCGCAAAAATTTTTAAAATCGGTTCAGAAATGACCGAGTTATGAAGGCACAAACATAAAAAAAAAAAAAAAAGCAACATTCAGACGAATTGATAACCTCCTTCTTTTTTTGAAGTCGGTTAATAAAAGAAAATACATGAATAAAACAATGAAATGCATTTTCGATCTATTCCATCGATTTGACTTAGTAACATTTTTTTGTCAATTGCCTTCGGCAAGTAACTTGAAAACTGTTTAACCGATTTAAAAGACATGTAGCTTATTGTAAATCTAATTGTGTTTGCCCTAAGGACCAGGATCCACTTTTTTGCAAAAGGGGAAATAAATAGCGTTAATTTTGCAAAAACTGAAAATTTATCAATTATTTTCGATTTAAACGCTTTTTTTCAGATTTGGGGCCTATGCGCTACGTGTTAACGTTGTCGAATTCGACTAAAATTTTGTGGGTGGAAGTTTCTCATCAAATCTAACATTAATCCGACATGCACCCCTTGAAATTGGAAAATTTATCTTTTTCACACATTTGAAAACCCGCTATAATGCGTATATCAAGCAAAAAACTAAAATTTTGTGAAAATGAGCGAATTCACTAAAATGTGAATAAATTCGAAAAAAATCAATCGATTTTTATGGTCGATATCTCATTTTGTTGCTATTATATGTCGCTATGCGATAAAAAAATGAATTTGGAAGTTTTTTGCCGTTTTCGATTTTTTATGATTTTTTTAAAACGAAAATTTTTGCCATTTTTACGTAAAAAATATATTTTTTTCTTAAGTTTTTTATTATAACTCCGATACTATTGATCCGATTGAAACGCGATATATAGACGAATTAAAGGCTATGCAAATCTTAATTTTTCTGAATTTATTTTAATAATATCGGACTAGTAGTTTTTGAGTTATCATTAATTATTTGAAGAAACGTCTCAAAAAAATTGCAATTTTAAAAAAAAAATTTTGTAAAAAAAATCTATCCATAGAATTTAAAAATTTTACCATTTTTGTACTAAGGTAGCCATGATACATCAAATGTATATAGTAGTTACTCGAGCATATTTTTGCTGTTGCCCTGTGTTATCATTCCATTTGAGTGAATTCTCTGAATTGATAGTTCCTAATGCGTAGGTATATAACAGTATGAATTACTGTCTCCCTATCTCACTTACAGTACTGTTTTTTTTTTTAAACAACACAACCTTCGCAGCTTTTTTTGTCTGCAGAGTCTTTGGCAGGAATCGAAACCGCAACCTCCAGATATTGAGCCTGCCGCACTACCAATTAGTCTATCGAGCATTTTGATTGGCTACTGCCTGTTTAGACGATATGCACACCCTCCGGGTGTACTAACTGTCACTGCAGGCTTTGCAAAAGCTATGACAAATTGCTCTTGGGGAAAATGGCGGCACTAGATTCCTGGAACCTGAATCTGGCAGAACGGATCTGTATTATTATGGGTCCTCTTCGAGGCTCAACCAGTGCCCAAAGGACTGATACCATGTGAACTGGTGGCTCCACAGAGAAACTCTCATCTCTGTGGCCGCTTGTTGGTGAGGTCCCCTTCAGGGGTTCACGTGGTGATTGTGGTTAAGATCGATGTATGCAGAGATGGTGCATTGTTGATCAAAGGGTTGTACTGTTGCACTCTTAACAGAAAGGAGTTTAGATGGTCTCAATAAAACCCCTAAACAAGAGGTTAGAATATGGGTCCGGATTTGCCATGTTCTATAAATTGCTACCGTCTAGAACGACATGGGTGCCATTATACAAGGTACGTTGTCGTAAAGTGTGCTGTTACTAGACAATGGGGGCGCTAGTCTACGTTTTCATTTCACTCGGCGGATAAGAGCCAATGCGGCTAGGTGCCGACGTTAATCACAGCTGTTAGCAGTTCAATATTTTCATTTCTGACGGCGCTTGTATCACAACACACTGAAAATCTCCAAAAATGTAAAGAACAACTTGCCCACAAATTGGTCTCCTTTACAATTCAAAATGGAATTAAAATCTCTACCTTTCATAGAATATTTGCTACAATTTACTCAAGTTTACAATGCAAGCATTCGGTACAAATGTTATTTACTGCACTGAATCATGTCTGAATTTTTGACAACATGTAGAAAAATAACGAAAGAATAGAAGAAAAAAAAGGATGCTTTTACATTTTGCCAGTGCAGGTATGATGATGAATGGTTTGTTTGTTGCCTGACAATAGCAATAACAACTACAGCAACGGATGCGATATTGAAAGCTGCACAAAAACCTATACATACATACATACCAAGCATTCGTAGTAGCGTTTAAATTGCTGAAAAAATAAACAGAGAAAACGTCGAAGTTTTATTGGCGTAATTGATAAAGTGGCTGAGCGTAATGAAAAGGTAAAGAGGATATATGTACATACATACATATACTTGTACAAAATTTGAAAATCTATCACAAACCTATATATGTATATATACAGCGAATAAGGTATAAATTGGTAGAAAAACTATTCAGAAGAAAATATTTGTACAATAAAAAATATATGTTTGACGTACCTTTTTCATTCATTCACCGATAATGGGAAATATTCACTGCAAATAGCCTAATTGGAAATTCAAGTATGAAAATACATACAAAGTATAAAATTATATCGATTATTAATGCGCAATAACGAGAATAACGAGAGATTTTTATTTAAAGCTTGGTGCGTGCTATAGTCCCCTTTTACAATTCGACAGAAACAGGGCAGACAGACGAGATTTGTAGGCAAGGGGTTGAAGTGGTAGAGTGTGCATTTGATGTCGTAATGGACATTTTTTTCGTTTTTCTTTTATGCTTTTTTCTTTGTTGTTTCACATTATATTTCCAAGGCGGCGTCTACTTGCTTAAAATTTCTCAACAACATATACCATATGGTGTCCATATTAATACTATCACACAAAGATTGGAGGCGGCACTCAGGATGTTCTGTACCTGGACAGAACACAGAGAATTGAGTGTATATCCAACCAAAACTGAACTTGTATATTCTCAAGAAAATACAAGCTCCCACCCTTCAGGTTACCCGTATGGAGGGGAATACCACTAACTCTATAAGATAGTGCAAAGTACCTTGGCATAATCTTAGATAGTAAATTATCCTGGAAAATTAACATCCAGGCTAGAGCGTCTAAAGCCATCACAGCAATATATGTATGTATGTATGTATGTATGTATGTATGTATGTATGTATGTATGTATGTATGTATGTATGTATGTATGTATGTATGTATGTATGTATGTATGTATGTATGTATATATGTATGTATGTATGTATGTATGTATGTATGTATGTATGTATGTATGTATGTATGTATGTATGTATGTATGTATGTATGTATGTATGTATGTATGTATGTATGTATGTATGTATGTATGTATGTATGTATGTATGTATGTATGTATGTATGTATGTATGTATGTATGAATGTATGTATGTATGTATGTATGTATGTATGTATGTATGTATGTATGTATGTATGTATGTATGTATGTATGTATGTATGTATGTATGTATGTATGTATGTATGTATGTATGTATGTATGTATGTATGTATGTATGTATGTATGTATGTATGTATGTATGTATGTATGTATGTATGTATGTATGTATGTATGTATGTATGTATGTATGTATGTATGTATGTATGTATATATGTATGTATGTATGTATGTATGTATGTATGTATGTATGTATGTATGTATGTATGTATGTATGTATGTATGTATGTATGTATGTATGTATGTATGTATGTATGTATGTATGTATGTATGTATGTATGTATGTATGTATGTATGTATGTATGTATGTATGTATGTATGTATGTATGTATGTATTTATGTATGTATGTCAAAAAGCCATAGGCAAGACTTGGGGAATGAACCCAAGGATTGTGAATTGGTTACTTGAAGTGGTAATCAAACCAACCTTACTATATGGATCCATGGTCTGGTTACTAGGGCAAATATTTCTATTGTAGAGAGGGTATTGCGTAATATGGCGATCCTAATAACAGGAGCCATTAGGTCAACGCAGACGAAGGTACTTTTTGCTATGCTAGCACTAAGAACAGCCGCTGGACTAAATGTCACAGGTGCATGGAACATTGAACTGGCTCACTCTGCGTGTTCATGGATGGCTCCAAAAGGGGTGTGCGGGTTATTTCCCTAAAAGGTGTATTCAGCACATCAAATGTCGTCCTGGAATGCCGGACATCCTTAAATTGGATGGCGGAAAATTCAACGGTCACCCTTAAATGGGTGCGGGCACATGGGACTACCTTAGGCAACAGTGTTTCTGTCTATTGTAAAAGGCGACATAGCACTGGTAAAACAGTCACAAACAATCTAGTTATTAATTATCCTTCACCTAGATAACTGCAACAGTGACCCCCTCTAAGTTTTACATTTTAATTTCTTTATTTTACTCTACTTTCCTTGATGATAGTATAGCGGCACATCGGGTATATCTAATGTTCTTTTACCACCATGCCCATCATTCCAATCCAGTCTGTGTTTCTCTACACAATGTATCTTAATATGGGAGTTACTGATGCAAAATTACAAGGCGCTACATATTGTTGCTCTCTAGATACAGGAAAATTTTTTACTTTGTATGGGGGTACCACGCTCACTCTCTCAATTCAGCCTATGTTTTTCTAGAGTATACCGGTATAGGAGTTACTTGTACCCACTTTCAAGAACAAATGTACGTATTATAGTTCTCTATGTATACGACAATAATTTTTCACTTCGTATGGGAGGTACCACGACCACTGTCCCAATTCCTTCTATATTCTGGCACACTATGCAAATTAGCGCAGGGGTTACTCGTGCAAAGTATCAAGGCTCTATCTATTGTAGTTTGCCAGGAACACGATAATAATTGTTTACTTTGTATGGGAGTTACCATGCCCACTATTTCAATTCAGTCTGTGGTTAGCTTAACTATTTATGTTAATATAGGGGTTACTGGTGCGAAATTCCAACTACTAATACCTATTGTAGTTCTCTACATACAGTATAATAATTTTTCATTTTATATGGGAGGTACCACGCCTACTATTCCAATATCGTTTGTGTTTCTCTAACCTATGTATGCTAATAAAGAGATTACTGGTGCAAAATTTCAAGACGCTACCTCTTACTGTTACCAAGCAACACGATGATAAATATTTACTTTGTATGGGAGGTGACACGCCCAAGTCAGATATCAAAAAAAGATATTTGACGTGGGCTTTCCAACAAATAAATAAACAAACACATTTTTTGCTTTATACCTATATATAGATAGATGTTTAACAAATGAAGTTGGACACAATGCGTCTACAAATGTCCCACGCAAACGACTTGGCGCATGAGGCAGTTGAACATGTGCTCCAAACTAATGCTGGAATGTGTTTTAAAACTTAACAGATGTGCACCGTTTAATGAGCTAACATGGACTTGAGTTAAAAGACACATAGGCCAGCTGGGATCTGCTGTGAATCTCTGTGGACCCGAAACCCAGAGTAATGCTGAGTAATGGCATAATGCGATTGAAAGTCCTACAATGGGTGAACTCATTAAACCAGAAAAGGGAAAGGGAGGTCACTACGTGTAGGCAGGCTCCCATGGTGTTCAGATAGAATAAAAGTACCTTAAGCTCGATAGCTGTGTTTGTGACAGTTAATGGAAACTTCAAGTATCATCTAGCCAAGATGAAAATCGAAGAAGATGATACTTGCAGACTGTGCCTGGAAGAGGCTAAGACGGCAGCGCACATTGTGTGTAAATATCCAGCACTAGCTGGCATAATGGGAGGAACATGTTAAATGTGGATACAATAGGGAACCGAAGCGTCGAACAATTGCTAGAGAATCTGTGGTGAGGAAGAACGGCCTCCAGTCGAAAGTCTGAAATCACAAAAGTCAAGAATAAAGGCTGGTGGTAGCACATAATTACCATAATTGCCATAATTACATTTTGGTTTCCTATAATCATTGTGACCGGTAGGGGGTCGTAAGGGGACCCATTAAGGAAGCTTAAGCTTCGTAATGTGGCGTTTTTAACAACTCTGATATTTTAGTCTTACAGCCGCCCTAGAAGAATTTAAATATTTCATACTTTTGAATTTAAAGAAATTCCAAAATTTTCTATTTTACTTGAATTTTGGGTTTACATTTCTAAATTTATATTAAAAACAAAAATCAACGAAAAATTCCTATCGAGGTCTAATATGTATGCATATCACTTTGAAAAGGATAAAAAACAAATATTTACGAAAAAGACGGTTTTTAAATCAAAATTATTATTACTGCTACACATTATTATTTGTGCAATTTTTCTTATATTTTTTGTTGTAGCAATCGAACAAAATTAATCGAAAGAAAAAAAAAACATATTCATCAATTTTTATTCATTGGTTTTTATGCCAATTTAAAAAACACCGTTTCCATGTACAACAAAAACATGCCAATACAATTTTCTGATTATTTTGGGAAATTTTAAGTTTTAAGAAAACTTTGTCCCCTTTCATACCAGTCAAGTCTGACTCGTCAAGTCTTGAGTTTTTGGAATGAAAAGATGTAAATACTTGACCGCAGTGTTGGGATTTGTGGTACAATTGTACCAAATTTGGTACAATCGACACATCAGTGGTACGCTGGTACACTTCATGCTTTTTTGGTACAATTTCATATAAAATTTAATTAATAATTTTTTTTATTTAATCAAAATTTATTTTACACTTCTAACTTCATAGTTCTCCAACCTTGTCTAGAACTGACTAAAATGAAACATTCTTGATTTATGTTTAGGTTTTTTATTATTTACTCTGCTAACCGGCAGTATCCGACTGATAAATTTTTCCATTCATTCTAGTGAGAAATCGTAAGGGTTTTTGGTATACTTAATCGGATTAAAATCCGGTAATTTTGGTGAAAAACTTGATATCAATTGGAGTGTGTCCATCTCCTAACATTGCACAGTGTAAGGGGCCATATGTAAAGGGCTAGTCCGATTGATCCAAAATTTGACAAGGACATAGCAAAGGAGCATCTGAGCTTAAGTTTTGAAGCTGGGCATCATTCACTTACCAGTGGTGGTGGTATAAATTTGAGAACCTCACACCAATCAATTTTTTTAAAGCTTGGCATTTCTTCAATTTTTGTTCGATTTTTCAAAATTTTTCATATTTAGTTTTAGTACATTTTTTGAAGTTTTTTTTTTCGTAGATAGCGAGCAAAATTTAAGATATTGTTTAAAAATATGATATTTTTTCTGAATTAACAACCAGATGATTTTTTGTGTATTTTAGCCTTTAGTAAAGGGCCGTCAATCAATTTTTTTTAATAAAATAAATTCTTAAGGAATATATAAAAATATAGGTGGTAAATATTAAAGTAAAAATATTCAACAAGAGGGAAGCTTAAGGTAGTGGTAGACTTCGTTCTCACCAACTGACGATTGATAATTGAATACAAGTTTTCTCGTATTCCTTTATCTGGGTTTGGTTGGTTAAATAGATGATGCTTACAACTAAAACACTACCCTAAAGTAGATTAGATACAAGTAGTGCTGATGACGGACGTGGCTGTCTAGAAAATGTGCATTCCACTCGTTGCTGGTGTCTAAAAATTAAATTTTCCCAATTTTTCTTTAATATTATCACCTAATTTGTAATTTAATTAATTCTTTCTTAGAGAGAATAAAAACGAACTTAAGCTTGATTATAAATTTCATTCTATGTAAAAATTTTGTATTAATAAAAATTTTGCATTTCAAACCAAATTTCACGTAAAAGTGATGATCCTTTAAGAATATGGAGGTCCTTTAATTTGATTTATTTTACTTCGAAATTTTCACATTAGCACATTCATTTTGGGATTTTTGGTATTTATTTTAGGAATAGCGGGACTTCCTTTACCTTAACGTTGAAAATTTGTAACGCTTTGATATTCAAGGAATCAATTCAAGGAATCAAGATCAATTATCATCGTTTAAAATACCCTAGTATTAAAGATTTGATTAACATGTTTAAATGTCGAGATATGGTTTGTATGTAATGTTGGTACAATTAATGCTGATTTGGTACAATTTTATCACTGGGACGGTACAATTTAAGCATTGTCAGATCCCAACACTGCTTGACCGTACAGCCAATTTTTCGTATTCATGTTATATTTTGTATTCATTTGTCACATTTTTTGTATTCATGTGTGAAAACGAATGCAGGTTCAAAAGAAAATATAAAAATACTTGACGTGTCAGACTTGACTGGTATGAAAGGGGACTTTCGATTTTAACAGTCAATTTTTGGTGAAAGCGAGCGTTTCTATTTTCCATACGATCCAAAAACAAGAAAATTAATTGTGATTTTTAGTAAAATTTATTATTTACCTTTTTTTTTGTAAAAATTCTATTTTTAAAAAATTATTGATTTTTCATTGAAATAGAGACTTTTTGGTCAAATTTGAATTCCTTGTTAAAAGTTGAATAAAAATTTGATTTATTGTGAATTTTCGATATTGGAATCTTAAAACAGAATGATAAATTTACATGTGCATTTTCTGCTTGGATTGATTTACATATAATTGAAATGGTGTATCCGATTTTATTTACGCTGCCATTCAAGTTGATTTAAATGAGTAAAAAATTTATTCGTTTTTTATTTACGATTAAAATTTTTTCGTTCTAGCTTTCTCTAACCACTTGAACAATATTTTTACTTTATTGAATTCTTTTTAGGTTTTTTCTTTTTTTAATATTAATACACTTTTTGAAAGGGCAAAGGAAATTTTTACAAATTACATTTATGTGGAAAATAAGTTTAATGTATAATTAAAGAAGTTGAAAGGTTAAAAAGTTGAGAGGTTTCTAAAACATTAAATTAACAACATTTACAATAATAGGTTGGGGAAAAAGAAATTCATACTTTATCTCGTAAAGTATTGATCAAAAATTTCAAATTTATGTTCGTTGTCAAGGTGACGTTTTACACTAAAAAAAATTCTTGTATTATTTTCTGTTTGGTCCAAACTGTTGTAAGTTAAAGGGTGTTAAAATGGAAGTCAACAAAGAGAAAATTCGGTACATTTTACATTTATTCTTTATAGAAAGCAATACACATAGAGGTAGCCAATAGACCCTCAGGGTGCCCACTGGTAACCAGGAGCAGTCAAAGGGCACATTGGGGGTGTCAAATTGAGTTTTTTTTAAAGGATTTTTTTGCTTTATTCTAGGAACACAACTCAGAAAAACGAGGAATTGTTGGTCGCGTATATTAGTCGCCAAAAATAAAACACATTTGTGTATAGGAAAATGCACACAATTATGACGTGGCACGAAAATCGTCATACGCGGTGAACTTTGAATTAGATTTATTTATATTTCTTACGCAGACGTACGACGAATACAACAGTACAATGTGACCATGTTTGGTTTTAGTTTCAAGTATTTTAGTGAATAAAGATTTTTACTTGTATAATTAATTTATTTTTATTTTATAGCATTTAAAATAAGTGTAAAAAACACAATTAAGAACAAATTTTATAGTCAACTACTATTTTAGTTGAAAATAAAATAAACAAACTAAAATAGTAGTTAACTATAAAAATTATTTTTAGTTGTGTTATTGTTAATGTTTTATGTTATAAAAATTATTATTTTATTTAGGGTGACCATACTCTATCAGTTCTTTGATTTCTTTTATTTTTTGTATTTTCTCTTTTTTTGCACAGACAGTAAATAACTTTACTAATTATAACATCTGTTACTTTTGTCGTTATTGTGCTTCATACGACGAATTTACAAAGCGAATTTTTACCGACGATTTCGTCGTGTTGGAAAAAATTCGTCAGTTGTGTTGTCAGCATTAGTCTGACCATTCTAACGCCATATAGATTGCAGGAAGGTCCTAATTTAAATACCATAAAATTTTTACAAAAAATATTCAAAAAAATGTAAAAATAAACAATTTTCGAAAATTTTTGTCATAAATTGAAAAATACTGTTGTCATAACTTTCGGTGAAGACCGTCGTCACTGGCTTTTGTTTTGGTACGTTTGGCGAGCGCTTTCGATGTAAAGACATAATTTTCAAGCCGCGTTTAAAATAGTACTGGAGAGTTACTATTACCTGTTTTAGTATAAGTTGTAATGGGTTTAGGCAATTGTTCATTAGGGTAGTGTTGTACAGGTAAATTGATTGCTACATGATATATTTATATGAGGTCAGTTGATATTTGGTATTTTCGTCTTTTAATGTTAGCTAGGTAAGTGTGTCCGTCTGCAATTGTTTTCCGTTTGTTTGAATGTTTCAGTAGTTTTAGTGGTGTAAAAATTGTGTCGGATGTTGTGTTTACCTGTTCGTTAATAATATCTCCGTTAAAAGTTCGCGTTTTGTAAATTTCCATGTGTTCAAGAATGTCTAGTCTATGTCCTTTTTTGCTAGGATGTAGCAATGTCATACATTCATCTATTTCCCTTGGTGTGTGTTCGTGAGTTTCAAGGTGTAGTGCGAAGTTGGAGTCGCCAAACGTACCAAAACAAAAGCCAGTGACGACGGTCTTCACCGAAAGTTATGATAACAACATTTTTTTTATTAAACATGGTTAGGCATTTCAAGTGACAGTATACACACCGTATACGAAATTTTCAATATAATTTTTCAAAAAATTTTCGATAAAACTTTTAAAAAAATATTCGATAAAATTTTTATATTTTCGGTAAAATTTTAACAAAAAATTTCAAGAAATAATTTTTGATAAAATTTCTACAAAAAAAAAGGCATACAAATTTTTTCAAAAAATTAAAATAAAAATATTCGAAATATTTTTACAAAAATTTTTCGATAAAATTTTAACAAAAAATTTCCGATATAATTTTTACAAAATATTTCCGATACAATTTTTACAAAAAATTTCCGATAAAATTTTTACAAAAAATTTTTGATAAAATTTTTACACAAAATTTGCGATAAAATTTTTCCAAAAAAATTTTCATAATTTTTTTTTGAAATTTGGAATTGTGAAATTGGAAAACGTTACATAGTAAGGGAATATTTAACATTACTACGGTGATGGCTTGACCGAATATAGTAATCTTACTTGTTTTTAATACGATTTTTGGCTTTCCGTTTCGGCTTCATTGAAGCCAAATCTCATTTTGGTTTTGATACACGAAGAATTAATTTTTTTGATAACAAAAGTATTCTTTCTAACATTTAAAGCGGCCCTCAATTGATCCATTAATACTATGTAATATTAGCTATTATTGGATTTACTTTTTTCAAGAGACGTCACGATACTTCGGATATCAAGCGCAAGGATATTGTTTGTCGCAAATAAGTCTACTATTTCGCCTCTTCGCGGTGGTGGCCGGCAACAAGCGCCCAGTCTTGTCTCTGCTAGTAGGTTGGCTAAATTAAGTCAAGCGAACTCTGGATACTAATCTACCCTAGTTTTAAATAGACTTAACTGAGCATATGAAGTTATGTGTGAATGGACATGATTTTTCTGTTATTGGGAGTTTTATAAATTGCCATTTGGATAAAATCAAACAGATCCTGAGAATCCGACAGGGATGGAAAACGAAGCCTCGCAAAAGGTAGTTTCCAAAGAGGCGAACGGGTTTATCTCTAAAGGTGACCCAATAAAATTACCAGAAATTTGCTTCGATATAACTCAGGTACCTTAATATGGATAACTGAGTTAGTGACAGGTCATCAAAACTTCAAGTAGTATCTGGCAAAGGGGAAAATTGAAGAAGTGAATCGAAGAGGCACAGTAAGTGTGTAAATATTGAGCATTACTTAGGACCACGGTCGTAGCAGACACATATAATATGTGGATTTTAAGCTGGACCTTACCCTTAGACAAATGTTAGCAATAAGAAAAGACTTTGTGATTGGAAAGGTGGTGTTAAATCGAGAGTAAAGTCTAGTGACAACACGAGACTCAAAAAAAATCTAATAAGTTAGTGGTCTGCTTGGATATATCTTCCTTAATATAGTCGACAAAAAATACCAATCAGATCCTAAAATTACAATGACATAACCTGAAGTCTATCTGACCATCTTTTGAAGTCATTCACTACCTCATATCTACTACCATATATATCGATTCAAAAAACCATTTTATGCAAATGAAATAGATCTAAACAGCGTTAGGAGAGACCAATGCAATTAGAAAAGACCAATACAGTGAAGTCTTTCTGAAAAATGAAGATACATATCTATACATAAAAAAATAGTAACTCATTTCCTCTCTGTCTTTCTTTTTTTGTGTTCGCATCACGTAAAAACTACTGGATGAATTTTAACAAAATTTTATGAGGAGGTACCTTAATATCCTGAATCCTAATATCAAAAATATCCGCAAAACTATCTTATTTCCAAGAGAAAGTGGAGAAGAAGCTGTGAAATTACGCCGATTTTTTTTACCGATTTAAAGGTACTGCATACTTTAGGGCATCTATTATTTTTAAGAATATTTTAAGCAATGTTGATCAACAGATGGCGTTTTTTAAAGCGCACTTCCACTACAGCTAGAGATCTGAAATTTGGTATACAAATATATCTCGATTAGTAAGTAACCAGAAAATTTTTCATTTCCCACAACTGTCCACTGTTTATAAAACGATCAAGAATTAGCTTCACATAAATTACTGTTACTTGTAAACCAATGATCCGATTAAGCGCAAGTTTTGATTTACAGCTTTAAAAGATTAGAAATTTATTAAAGGAGTCATAGCTAAAATATATTTTATTTTATAGTTTTGATCGCTTTTCTTTCTCATTAAATAAAAGTATTTTTTATTTTGCTTTAAATCCCCTATCAGTATTTATATCACCTAAGAATTATTATTAAAATATTTAAATACATATATTACTGTCATGTCGCTTCCGATTAATAATTTGAACTGACGTCTTTTTTTGTCAAGCTATGCAGCACCTCCCTTAAAATAAAAATAACAATAGTGTCAGTATGTTAAATATTAAATCTATTTTTATATTCATACAATGCATAAATATTAAACAGTATACAGATTTTTTTTTCATAATTTTGAATTATGTTTACTGATAATATTTTTTTTTGACAGCAGCACAGAATAAACTAAAATAGTTTAAGAAAAAAAAAAGAGTAAAATAAAAAAAGATATAATTGTAATATCAACACTACTGTGTACTAACACAGTTGCTTATTCTAAAAACAGGATAAGAAAACAGGAAAGATAACTTACCCTAAATGAATGTTGATGATATTGTGATGAGCGGGGTTTTCTTGTTTTTTTTTTATTTACGAGTATAATAGGGAAGTAGTGGTAAACTCATGGGCCTGAGGTAAATTTCTTTGAGTCGGAAATTAAGTTTATTTAGCTAAACTACTAAACACTGAATCTGTTGTCTATACAGATGGGATATGAAGATCCTGCGAGACTGCTTGTAGAGTTTTCAAAACTGAAATTTCTAAAAGTACTTATATGTTGTATACTTTTCATGTAAAGTATATAACATTTAAATATACAGTAAAGAGGAAAAAATGCCACGCTTAGAGATGATATTTTTAGCTGTGTCTCTTTTATAATAATGGAATTATTTACCTGATTTTTAGGTAATTTTTTTTTTTAATAATTGTAGTGAACTAGTTTAAGCTACTATATCTAAATAAAGTCGTTGCTTATATATTTTTTGTTATTTAATAAAATAAGATATCATTTTTTGAGACAAAAGAATATGTAACTTCCTACAATTCAACCTGTTTATTAAAATTAAATTGTAATTTCTTATTAAGAAATAAAAAAATATAAGATATAAAAAAATATAATAAACATTTGAAAGCCAAAGTATGGCTTTCAAATGTACTTTTTCTCTGTGAATGGTACGTCAAATTTACAGACTGTCACTATTGTAGTTATCTAGGTAAAATGTACTTTGTATGGAGGGTACCCAGTCCTCCCAATCTAATAACCGAGTTTTAAATAAAAAAAAACGATTCTAGTTCCCTAGGTTAACGACAATAATTTTTCACTTTGTCAGTCTTTCAATCCAGTAAATTTTTTGGAATATCGAAGTATACCACTTCCTTAATGGGTCCCTTTTTGACACCTTCCTCAATGATTATAGGAAACCAACTTGTAATTTATGTCAATCTCATTTTCATTCAGTCACGTGCTACCACTAGCCTTTTCTCTTGCTTCTTGTGATTTCAGACTGTTCAGACTAGTAACTGTCGGCCTTCTTTCTCATCACGAAGTCTCTAGTAATTGCTAGCATTTGTCAAAGGCTTAGTTCTCCCATGGCTTCCACGTTTACCAAATTTCTGCCCGTGGTCTAAGTCTTATGCTAGCCAGTGTTTTACAATCACACATAATGTGCGCTACCGTTTCAGACTCTTTCAGGCACAGTCTGCAATAAAATTGTGTAGTTCAGGACCGAACTAGTTCAGTTTAACTAATCTGACCTCATATCAGCTCCTTAGTTAGTTCAGCTCACTAGATCAGTCAGATCCTTAGTTCAGTTCAATCTCATCATTAACGAGATTGGTGCTGTAGCTTAAGTGGTTAGCACGATGACTACTAAGCAAGGGTCACGAGTACAATACTCAGCCGAGGCAACATCAATTTTTCTGATATGTATTAATTTTTCTTTATAATAATGCATATCACAGCGCCCTCCTTCGCCGGTATTACCACAAAGCACTCAATTGTCGGCAGAGTAAAATAATTATAAATTGGCTATGCTAGCTTCGAACTAATTCGCCTAAATAACACCAGAGGCGCTGCAATACTGTTCTAAAAATAATCATAACGTGCAATTGCAGTGTTGCCAGATGCGAAGCTTTACTATCACACTAACCATCTGTCTTATCTACTACTATTCCTTTCCGAAGGAAGTAACACATTTAATATAGACATTAATTGCCTGAGTGTTACTTCTCTTTAAAAAAAAAGTGATTTATATGGATTTATTTCCGAACCATGATAGAATCTTGCAATTTTCACAGAAGGGTTGTTACTACTACCTTACGGAGCAAATGAACTCAAAGAACTAAAAGGCCTACCTACTTCAGTAAAGTGATCTATAGTAAAAAGATCGCTCACTTAAAGGAACTAACAAGCACAACTTTACTCTGCAAGTATTATGTTCTTCTCTTTTCATGATCTGTCACTAAAGTACTTATCCAGTCTAACGTACTTATATTATATCTAAACACTGGCTTTCCTGCCAAAGGGACCTTTGAACACCATTAGAGCGTGTCTACATTTAGTAGCCTCTCTCCACCTTTTCAGGTTTAGTGAGTTCACCCATTGTAGGATCTTCGCGCGCATTTCACTGTGCTACTCTCGGTTTTATTCCACAGAAATTCACAGCAGATCACTATTTTTCTAGTTGGTCTAATGCTTAATTATAGCTGTGCCTATGTGTCCTTTAACCCACATAAGCGTTGCCTGATTAAGTTCAATTCCACAATTGTACTTTTTGCTTCTGCAACGCATGTTTTTGTTGTTGGGAGAGGAAAGAAGATTAGCAGCGGGTACGATGTCTCATGAACTTGAAACTCTGCTGCGACTCTATATTGTTGTTTGCTCTTTTCGACATGAGGATGACTATATAAAAGTATATAGTCGTCAGAATTTAAAAATTTAAAGTATGGTCACGAATGCAACTTTAAAGAGAATTAAAAGAATATTTTAGAAATCAAAATGGCAAGTGTGGAACGGGACTAACCGAGGCATACCTATTAACACATTCCAGCACTAGATTAGGGTACGCGTTTTATACACAGTAATAAGGGAGTTCCTCGTACAAAATTTCAAGACTCTATCTCTAATTACACTATAATATTTGTTTTCTTAGTAAGGGAGTTACCATGCCCATTTTTTTCAATCAAGCCTGTTTTCAGCCAGCCTGTAAACATTAATATAAGTGCTACTTTTGCAAAATTTCAATACTCTACCATTTACAGTTCTTTAGGTACACGATAATTTTTAGCTTTGTATGAGAGGTAACACGCCCACTGTTTCAATCGTTCCAGGTTTTCTGCTCAACTATACTCGTACGTATTGATGAGTGGGTTAATCGTGAAAAATTCCAACACTCTACGTGTTAAACGATAATAATTTTTTTACGTAACACACGATTTTCTTTTGCCTGTAGGACGCTTAGTTTAGCTAGAAAATGGGTTTTTAGTTTTTCATATAAAAATTCAATTTTTTTTAATAAAAAATCCTTTTTATGAATTTTATAGGTGAACACAGATTTTTGTCCTTTTGTCTGTATGACTCTTAGTTTAGCTAGAAAATGGGTTTTGAGTTTTTCATATAAAAAATCCTTTTTATAAGAATTCTTGTCTTTTTGTCTGTAGGACGCTTAGTTTAGCTAGAAATTGGGTTTTTTGTCTTTCATATAAAAAATCGATTTTTTTTAATAAAAAATCCTTTTTGATGTATTTTATATGTGATCACAGATTTTTGTCCTTTTTTTCTGTAGGACCTTTAGTTTAGCTAAAAAATGAGTTTTGAGTTTTTCATATTAAAAATCCTTTTTTTAAGAATTTTTGTCTTTTTGTCTTTTTGTCTGTAGGACGCTTAGTTTATTTAAAAATTGGGTTTTTAGTTTTTTATATAAAAAATCGATTTTTTTATGAATTTTATAAGTGACCACAAATTATTGTCCTTTTGCCTGTAGGACCCTTAGTTTAGCTAGAAAATGGGTTTTTATATAAAAAATAAATTTTTTTATAAAAAATCCGTTTTTAAAAATTTCATAAGTGATCACAGGTTTTTGTCCTTTTGCCTGTAGGACGCTTAGTTTAGCTAGAAAATGAGTTTTTTGTCTTTCATATATAAAAATTTAATTTTTTTAATAAAAAATCGAGTTTTTTTAAATAAAAATCCTTTTTATGAATTTTATAGGTGAACACAGATTTTTGTCCTTTTGTCTGTAGGACCTTTTGTTTAGCTAGAAAATGAGTTAGTTTTTCATATAAAAAATCGATTTTTTTAATAAAAAATCCTTTTTTAAGAATTTTTGTCCTTTTGCCTGTAGGACGCTTAGTTTAGCTAGAAATTGGTTTTTTTGTCTCTCATATAAAAAATCGATTTGTTTTTAATAAAAAATCCTTTTTGATGAATTTTATATGTGATCACAGATTTTTGTCCTTTTTTTCTGTAGGACCTTTAGTTTAGCTAGAAAATGGGTTTTGAGTTTTTCATATAAAAAATCCTTTTTTAAGAATTTTTGTCTTTTTGTCTTTTTGTCTGTAGGACGCTTAGTTTATCTAAAAATTGGGTTTTTAGTTTTTTATATAAAAAATCGATTTTTTTTTTATGAATTTTATAAGTGACCACAGATTATTGTCCTTTTGCCTGTAGGACCCTTAGTTTAGCTAGAAAATGGGTTTTTATATAAAAAATCGATTTTTTTAATAAAAAATCCTTTTTTAAAAATTTCATAAGTGATCACAGGTTTTTGTCTGTAGGACGCAAAGTTTAGCTAGAAAATGAGTTTTTAGTTTTTTATATAAAAAATCCTTTGTCCTTTTGTTCCAATCCAGTCTCTTTTTTGCTAGACTATACATATGGATATGCGAGTTACTTGAGCAATATTTTAAAACTCTCGATATTGCAGTTCCTCAGGCACACGATAATATTTTTTTAATTTGTATGAGGGGTACCACGCCCACTTTTCCAATCCTATCCGTTTTTGCTACACTATGCGTATTAATATGTGGATTATTTCTGCATAATTTAAAGATTTTTCCTATTATAGTTCTCTAGGTAGACGATAAGAATTTTACACTTTGTATGCCCATTATAGCAATCCAGTCTGTTTTTTTTGTTAAACTATGTACATTAATAATATATAATTTACTCTAGCAGCTTTTATTTTTACTTTCCTTAGTTTCGTTTTAAATGTTAAACAAATATCAATGAAAAATTGCCAACGAAATCGCCAAAAAGTCTCCTCGAAAGACTGATTAGTAGAGCGCTAGTCTATCTATATAAGAATATACAGGCATTATGTTGTCTTTAAAATTAAAAATTAAGTCAATTAAATATATTAAAAAATCGACCTTTGGGGAGAAATCGCTATATCTGACAACCCAGGTGCAGAGTTATAAAGGTATCGAAAAAGAAAAGGAGCTTTAGAACATATGTATGTATGTTACACTCTTAAAGGAGAGTCTTACTAAACCTTGTTAAGTGATGAGCTTCTTTATATGTCTGATTACAAGTTTTATTCAATTTTGTGGGCCATAGTATCGAACAATACACATCGATTTTAGATGTTTTCAGAGCATCCAATTATCCCTGCATTCCTGCTAGCTGACAACATTAAGTTGGCTTAAAAAAATTACATAAATTTTCCAACAAAACAAGAAAAAAAAAAACATAAAATCCTAATCACTCCTGATCCCACACTGGCCAACGAATCACAGTCCAGGTTTTGTGCATGCAAAATGATGATAAACTGATGTATTTAGTTCAAAAAAGAGTGTTTGTTGTGTGTATGTATGAGTATGTATGTAGAGAATAATGTTACTGTTATAACACAATCAGGATGACTTTAGCATAACAAAACAGCCAGCTATGTTTAGAAGTGGCAGCACACACAAGTAGATACATTTTTGACTATGTGACTTAATGAAAAATAATGTAGGAAGACAAAACAAAAACTAGACATGATGACTGACATTTTATATATTCAGAAAAAAGACAAATTAAAACAACAACAACAGCAACAGCGACAACATGAAAAAGCAGCATATTAAAAATAATTTACAACATCTGCTCATCTACTCATCAAACCCAAAAAAAAAAAAAAATAATATAAAATAAAACATTTAGAGGAAAAAAATGATTCTAAAGTGCAGTTCATGCAAAACTGAAAGGACTTATACTCTCACACATCTACAGGATCATGAATAGTGGGGCTTATAGCAAAAAGTTGTTTTTATTTTTATTCCGTAAGAGTTTAAACCACATCAGCGAGTTTGTTTCTCGTTGTTGTTATTGTGTTATTTTAAACAGTAACAAAAACAAAACACACAAACAATTTGCATTAGAAGAGCATCTACTCGTGCTATTGTGTTTGTCGTTGCGAGTGTTTTCGAGTAGTACGCAACAAAACAACACTACAAAAATACAAAAAAAAAAAAGAAAAACAAAAACGCTGATTTCATCAACACAAAAAAACTCTTCTGGTTGTTTGGTTGGTTTCAATATTTTTCTCGTACAACAACAGGATAGACCAAACAGTGTTGTATACTGTTTCATATATTTTGTCTATTTTTTGTTTAACAGGGATATTAACAAGAAGCTGGTTGCTAAATAAAAGAAACTCTTTGAGTTGAACCGCTCTTTGGGAGTGGGATACAGTTAGCAGCAGAAGCCGCAGAGTTTAATCTGGTTGCCGTATGGTGGAAGTAGAAAATTAAAGTGCGGATGTGGCATTTGTGTTTAGGGTTGCAAATAAAGTTAACAGTAGGTTTAAGGCTTTTGAAAGCTTCAGTTGATTATTTGTGTCCACAGTAAATGAATGAATGTGGATTACGAGTGATAGTGTCAGTTCGAGTAGGCTTTGAGAGATAAAAAATATTGGAGAAGAATGTCATAGTTTTAGCCATGTTTTCAACATATTTTAGTACTCATGATCAATTTGTCATCCTAGTTTTTTTTTTTGATTTATTGTATCTTCAATATAATTGAACTATCAATAATTACTCATATCTTAAGTCTAAAAATATACTTATTAAGTCCAACCAGTGCTGGACAAAAAAAATGTATGTTTCACGGTTACTGTAATTTATGGGTTATCCCTCTGATGTACGGATGAGAGAAGCAGTGTCCCTCCTTCTTAGTCGAATGTAACCAGGTTCAGTTAGTATGTTACGGGCCAGTGGATTCGGATGAGTTTCAAGCTTCTTTAAATACCTTATGGCAAGTTTCGCTATTTCTGCTTTAACTGATGGCACGTTTAGATCTTTATGAATGTTCGAGTTTTTTATATACCAGGGAGCAGATGTAATAATACGTAGAATCTTATTTTGGCGCCTTTGAATTTTTTCTACGTTGGTAGCTGAGGCAGTGCCCCATAATTGAATGCCATAACACCATATTGGTTTTAGAATTGACTTGTATAATAAAAGTTTGCAGTCTAAAGCTAGAGTAGAATTTCTGCCAATTAGCCAGTTTAGTTGGACTGCTTTCAACTTCATTTGTGTTAACTTTGTTTCTATGTGCCGTTTCCATGTAAGCCGCCGGTCAAGATGTATACCGAGATATTTGACGTCTGAAAGTTGAGGTATCGTTTGGTTATTTATCCGAATAGGGGGGCAAGATTTTCTGCGCAGTGTGAAAGTTATGTGAGTACATTTTTGTTCATTCACTTTTATTCTCCATTTCTTCAACCATTTTTCTAAATTGGATATGTGGTCTTGTAAATATCGTGATGCTACTTCGGGTCTTTCGTGAATGCTCAAAAAAGCTGTGTCGTCAGCAAATGTCGATGTGTGAACTCGGTTACTAGTTGGCATGTCTGAAGTATACAATAAGTAAAAAAAAAAACAAGTAAGAGTGCTATATTCGGCAGTGCCGAATCTTATATAACCTTCACCACGGTGATTACCGTTTTACCGCTCCTTCTCCCCCTCCCCCCTCTATAGGACCACTTTACATTCATTACACCTACAATGGTCAGATAAAAGCATATAAAGGATTAAAGCTCTAAAAAGGAAATCCTATATTGGCACACCCCCTCTACGCCTTAAATCATTACGGGCTTAAATCATTGGTAAAACGGTCAGACCTAAGTAAATTAAAATAAAAATTACAAAATCTAACCCCCCGCCCGGGCTCCGTAGAACCTAAAGGAAATAAACCTTTAAACATTTGATCGCTGTTATCCTGTGGGTTTATAGGCCACTTCTATGTTTATTGATTTCCGTAAAAGCTTTTAATAAAAGTCAAAGAAAAAAAACCCTATCAACCTAAAAAGAAATACAAAACCGCCCCTCCCAGAAGATTATTGCCACCCGAGATCTGTATGTTGGTTGCCGTCTAATATTTAGTACCAAAAAAAGTAAACGAAAATCATTACACAAAAAAAAAAAACAACCTGAGTAGGTTGCCCGCAGCCTCCAATGGAATGGTCTAATTTTACTGCATTGCACTAGCGAAATTTCCGAAGCTGTGCCTGGCAGATTGCTGGGCTTACATTTTCTGTATCTCTTTCGATGTCTTAGCAAAGTTGATTACAATCCGAACACAGACGGACATCGCTATGTACAAGGATCTAGATTATATACACTTTATGGGGTTGGAAATTATTATTGTAGAAATTACATGTGGAATGATAAACTTATAAGGGGTGATTCATTTCGAGGTCTCTACTTTTTTAAAGAAAAAAAAAAAAAAAAAAAACACAGAAAATTCAAATTTAACGGAGAATGTTTATTATCATTTGAAAAAACATTCTTTGGCATTTATTTTTTGCAGATTATGTCTATCAAATGTTGGCCGTTGCTAGGTCGCAGTCCAATTTTTTTGAGTCCAATTTTCGATGACTCGTTCGAGCATTTTGACTGGTAAGTGTCGAATGATACGCGTGATATTTTCCTCCAAGGCCTGAATCGATGCGGGTTTGTCCGCATAAACTTTAGACTTTACATATGCCCACAGGAAAAAGTCTAACGGTGTTACATCACACGATCATTGGCCACCAAGATCGTGCCAAAACGTGAAATTTTGTGCTTACCGAAATGTTTTCTCAATAAATCCATTGATTGATGCGATGTGTGGGAAGTGGCGCCGTCTTGCTGAAACCAAATGTCGGCAAGATCACAAGATTAAATTTTTGGCATCAAATAGTCGGTTATTATGGCACGATAAAGGTCGCCATTGACGGTTACCTTCGCACCGGTATCATTTTTAAGAAAATATGGACTGATTATTCTACCGGCCCACAAACCACACCACACCACATCGATGATGTCTATAGGTAGATCATTCAGTTTGAAATATCAAAATGAAAAATAAAGAGATAAAGAGCTGTATAGTTTTTGGGTTTAATCAGGAGGGGCAAGGGTTAGTTTACTAGACACCCCAATTTTGTGAACGCTTTACAGATCATACCGTTTGACATATCAAAATTAAATTCAGTATGTGCCTTTGGTATATGGACATGAAGAGCTGAGTAGTTTTTGAGCACAATCGGGAGTGGGGCAAGGGGTAGTTTACTTTACACCCCAAACCGAAAATAATTATTTTTTTTAATTCGAATATACTTTGACCTTTCATTCCTTATGTAATATATTCATAAAATATCTGTTTCCATAAGGTATGGTAAAGTTGAGTGTAGGCCTAGGTTAAGACAAAATGATTGATAACGTAGACGGGGGTTAATATTGTTTAACAGACAACTATGACTACCTTTAGTAAAATAGAAATATAAATTAAAATAAAAAATAGTAAAATAGAAAAAGATTTGCCATTACTGGTCGTAATTTCTTTTTATCATCATAATTCTAAGATTTATAAATTATGCACCAACTAAGTAGGTACGTGCTTTTCAAAAAAAAAAAAAAAAAAAAAAATACTTAAAATCAGTGACTGTAGCCAACAGCAGAGTCCTTTAGAAATAGTAAAAAAAAAACTGTGTACTTTATAAACTCATACTTACTACAAGATGCTGAATAAAAAATCTCATATACGTACATACATACATATATACTAGCATAAGTCGGTGCTTTATCAACTCACAAACTATTTACACACACGCACAGACATGCAGATGCATGCACATGAATGTACGTGTAATCACTTTCCAACACATAGCGACATAATTATATGCGTGTATTTTTAATTAAGTTTACTGGGCCAACACATACAGATATGAACGAAAATTTAAAAATGTAACATGTGCCATCAACAATAACAATAACAATCCCTGCGGTTGCATACATTACCTCATACGCACATGTATGAAGATGTGCTTTCTGCTTAAACTTTTTTTTTTGTTTTTTTTGCAGTCAGTAAAAAGTGTTAGGAAGCTTTTTTACTAAGGTAAAACTGTTATAATCACCCCTTATCTATTTGGCGACGTCGACATAATACGACGAAGTTTTGTGTCGACGGGTTCAAATTTGTGTTCCGTTATTTGATGTTTTATAACTGCTAAACCTAAAATGAATGAAGCAAACCTAAATAGCGGCGTCAACACAATTGGCAATTGGAAAATTCAATTTTGACAGAGCGTTAGATAGTGAAGTTGGGTGCAAACAAAATATTATTGCTTTTTTTTTTGTTTTAGGAGTGGTGCCATTTTAGCTATTTTCTGCTTTATCTAGTGATTTCATCTCTGTTTATCGCCTTAATTTATTAGATTTTACTAATTAAAATTTGTTAATATTACTGTTTATTACAAAACGTTGCGCTAGACGTCGTTACGCCTTAAGCCCTTGTTTGGGTTAGTTAGTAAGAAAATGTGACGTCGTTATTTTATTGTGTCGACGACGATTTTATCTTAGAACTTAGTTTTTATAAAGATCCACAGAAATCAAAATGGATAAGATTTAAATAACAAGTTCCAACGAATTCGGAAAATTAGTTGAAGAAATGGAGATTATAAAAATAAAAAAAGTTTGACAACAGGTCTGTCGAAATCTGCAATTTAGGGTCAGCTTAGATACGAGGTGTGCTTGATTTTTAAATTTTTTTTTTAATTGAAATTAAATTACAAATTCTTATTGTCAACTTCAAAATAACTACCTTGAGAAGCCACACAGCGCTGGAGATGATTCTTCCACTCATCATAGCAGTGCTGGAACTGGGATACTGGAATAGCTTTCAGTTGGTTGGTTACGGCTGCTTGAATATTCTCCACTTTCCCAAAATGACGTCCTTTCAGAGGAATTTTCAATTTTGGAAATAGAAAAAAATCACATGGACTCGAGTCGGTTAAATAAGGAGGCTGAGGAGCCACAGGAATGTTTCTACTGGCCAAAAACTTGTGTTTGTTTGTGTGTGTTTGCTCTTGTGAAAGAATTTTTGGAAAACTTTTTGCATAAATTTGTCTCATCCACAATACATTGGTCAAAATTTGATGATGTGAGCCAAATTCAACTCTTTACCGAGTATTCGGACGTCAAACGACTATCTGAACGCACAAGATCGCGGATTCTGCCAACATTTTCATCGTTTCTTGAAGAATAAAGCCTTCCGCTGCTAGGCTCGTCTTCAATTGAATGCCTTCCTTCTGAAAGTACCTTAAACCACCTAAAAACCTGGGCTCTCGAAAAAATACTGTCTCTATAGGACACAGTGCAAATGTTTCTGCTGCACTGTGTTCAAGTCTGAAGCAACACTTGATAGAACAAAGTTGTACGAAATTGATGTACTACACGCATATCAGATGTTTATTTGATACGTGACGCGTCCCCAGTGTTGCCAACACTAGAAAATCAGTTTCATTACTTAATTTATACACCTCGTAACTTTACTTTATTGTGAATGAAATAAAGACATGTGCATTGATTTTGATGATATATACACCACTATCACGAATATTTATTCCATGAAAAACTCCCAAAATTTCTATCGTGAATGATTTCTACCGTAAAATACAAGTAAATTGTTATTGGAATCATTCACAATAGAAAAATTTGGGAGTTTTTTCATGGAAATAATTATTTGCGATAGAGGTTATAGCTTATTTTGTATTTAATATATCCATATTCATGAACAATGATAAACAATTTTCTGCAACTAATTTCCGAAAAATTCCAAAATTCTTGCACAAATCAGATTCTTATTAAGCACGTAAAATCCTTTAAATTAAATCGTTTTTTTTTGTAAAGATTTCTCTTCAAAACAGTGTTCATTAGACTATCTTGGAATACACAGATCGAATTGATAAGACGTCGACATAAAGTGATGTCGGCACAAAAGTGACGACGACGTTGCCGATGGCAAATAGAATAAGGGAGCAATTATTTTATTTCATACTGCTACCAGGTCAAAAAGCTACTCATACCTCTTTAAAATACTGATTTCCGAATATGCAACTCTCATTCACTTTCACTCATTCCAACTCCTATGTACAATATTTGTAAACGGTCTTGCATGCTAAACGTGTCGTAGAATTACAAACATATTGTTGGGGCCTTCTATCCTTTTAGGAAGCCCAACTATCGTCCTGACAATATTTTGTTCAAATCTGCCTTTTGTTTTGATATTATTTCACACCATATTTTAAAATATCAGACTTTTATGTATTTACTTTGTTAGAGATACCCGTCTCTGGGTAATTAATCAATATTTTGGAACATATTATTTTTTGGAAAATGGGTCTTTTTTCAAAAACCCTAAACTCTCAGCAGTCAAAATAATTTTTGACTTAAATTGTTACCAATTTATTATTATATGACGGCAAATTCAAATCTTGCGTTAATTTCGGGGCACCCACTATTTAAACCAGTCAGCTTAGCTGAGCGAACGGCCGGAAACAACATAGACGATAAAGAAATGAACAACAATCTTCAGTCTCATGTTTTCATGCCAGTTCCATAAAAGTTCGATGACACCAATGCCCATTCGCAAAGAAAAAACATGGTTGAGCTAACTATAATCTAAGAGCAACATATTATGATGGAATTATAGGGTTGTAGTCATATTATTATTAACTTAAAAATAATTCTTTAAAATATAAAATTTTATTATAAAATAAATTAAAAAAAATATAGTGAAATATATAAATACAAGAACATACCTTATCTATACATATATGTACATCTATATCTATACATATAATAAAATAGTAACTCATATCCGTCTGTCTGTCTGTTTTTGGTTTGTGTTCGCAACACGTAAAAACTACTTGATGGATTTTAACAAAATTTAGGATACATTTTTCCGCAGTGAAAAACGCAATTTCCGGTTTAATAGGTACTGAAAAATTTGGTTTAAAACTGGGATATTTTCAACACGGTAGTTTACAATACGGTTACATTTTCAACACGGTTACATTTTCAACACACTTTTTTATTTCTTTTTATTTTACTATTACGCAATAGATAGCGCCAGTTGAATACAATTTGTATTTTTACTTTGTGGAATTACATTGTTATTAAAATATTTTAAACACCTCTTACAGAGCTTTACAATAATTATTAGAATTTTTTATAAATTTAAATTTAATTTAAATTTTATCCAAGGATGGCTACCTTTATATAAAGTAAATACTTAAACCATAACTGAAGCACTATAAAAGTAAGATTCTTACAATTGGTGTGGAATACTTTCAAAGCAAAATAGAGTAAAATATTGTCAGGACGCCCGCGACGTGCCGGGCACAGCTAGTTTGTTTATATAAAGATTTTTGTACATATAATAAAATAGTAACTCATTTCCTGTCTGTCTTTCTTTTTTTGTGTTCGCATTACGTAAAAACTATTGGATGTTAGGAGGTACCTTAGTATCCTGATTCCAAAAAAAATATCTTATTTCCAAGAGAAAGTGGATAAAAACCAGCTAAAGGTACTGCACACTTTAAGGCATCTTTTATTTTGAAAGCAGTAAACATAAAACTTCAAATAACCCAAACATTATTTGTTTGTTTTTAGTCATACTGTGGTTACATACGAGGAAACTTATAATAATTTGTTTACTAAAAACATATTATGGTTATAAATACAATATTATGTTGGTTGTGGTTTAAGCATTTTATAGTTCAAACCAACCTTGTTGCATTTACTTGGTGTAGTAACCATTTAATCATATTAAATAGTTACAACAACTTGTTTATCGTAACCATAGGAATGATTAAAAACATTATAAGTTGTTCATCGCAGCCATATATTGTTGCAGAGAATATAGGATGCTCCTGGTGATCATACTATAACCATGTTTTTTCTCTATGTATAGATTAAATTAAAATTAAACTAAACAGTCTCCATCTCTGCACAAAGAATGATACAACTATAAATTTTTTATGCCCGTGAGTATTTGCAAATGAAACTTATTACACAGACTTAAGCTTTCTATACTTTCTTCATTTAATCGGACACAACAACATAGTTTTATATAAAACTTTAAGTTTCAGTCAAAACACTAAGCTTAACTGCTAAAAATGCATTTCATTAAAATGCACAAAGGGAGCAACAAACTACTCTTTCTTTGAATTCTTGCCATTTTGGCTGTTGCCTTTTTTGTTAATTGTTTCTAAAGAACAAAGAATTTTCTTTTAATTACAAATGATTGTTTTTATTTTGATTCTAGACAGAAGTAACAAAACAAAAGAAAGAAATTTCCAAAATAAAACCCTTTTGATGTTTCTGAAATACTTAAAAATTCAATTGATTTAAAATACAGTAGATGGAGAGGAATCTTTAATGCCATTGTTGATTTTGAAATGCAAACTTTTTATGACTGCAGCAAAAGACTAGAGAATAAAAGTTTTTTTGCTTAAATCAAAATGAAATCGAATCAAAGTTGATTTTATAGCCATCGTTAGCTGAGAAGTAAAGTAGTGTTTTTTAAATTGTGGAACAAGATTAATTGTGGAACAAGATTAAAGTGAGTACCTGCCTACTCGGCCTAACCTCACGGTGGTCTTACCACCGAGTGAAACTTAGGCGTAGACTAGCGCCCCCATTGTGTAGTATAACAACACTTTACGATTGCCACCAATCGCTTTTTGTGTGTAATACAGGCACAATGAGTAGCAATTTATATAATATGGCAAGCCTTTCCAAGGCAAGCCTAGATCCACATTATAACCTCTTGTTTAGGGGTTTGGAGACTATCCAAACTTCGTCTGTTGAGAGTGCAACAGCACACTTGATCGACTTTGCACCTTACCTACGTAAATCGATCTTAAACCACAACCATCACGTGTACCCCCGAAGGGGACCTCACCAATAACCGGTCACAGAGAGGATAGGCTCTCTGTGGGGCCACCGATTCCCGTGGTACCAGTCCTTTGGGCACTGGTCGGGCCTCAAAGAGGCCCTTTTCTTCCAGGTTTAGGCTCTAGGAACCCTAGCGTCTGGTGCCCCTATTTTCCCCGAGTGAACCACGTCAAAGCATTTGCCATATTCCTGCAGTGACAATTGGAACCCCCGGGGGTAGTGTTTTTTAAATATCAAATTTTCCGACAGGGACTAAACTAACATTTGTGCTCATTTTGATTTACCGTTTCATCATGAATAGACTTAAGCCATAAGAGGCCGTCTTCACTAGCTATGAATTTGAACAAAACATAAACATGACGCCGGACAGAGGGGTATTTTGCCAATCTAGCCGGACCTTAGATAAAAATTAATTTTAAGAAATGTAAAAATTTAAGTACGCAGCTCGATAGACAACAAAATTCTGCATCGTAAAGTGAATTTTCAAGGCTTTTGCTTGAGATTTGTCGTTTTGGGACACTGTTAAAACCTTGCGCATATTTGCGCCATTTTTTTTTGGCGATTTTTTAAAAATTACACCTCTTTCTGTTTTTTCTTATCTTACATAGGTAAATACGAGTAAGAAACCTTTTTATATTCATAAAATGTTTTGGTTTTTAATAACTGAAGGTAGATGTTTTTGATTTAAATCATTACATCTAACACTGTTATTACCTGTACAAAAAACAATTTAAGTATCAAAAGAGATATAGACGTAGATGCCCTTTCTTTCGGACTATCTACTTTACACGCCTGAATTCGCCTATTTGAGAGCATATTACAGCTGTCATATAAACTGTCAGTGAAAAAATGGCAAATAAAATCTGATGCGGACAAAGCCATTGTTAACGCGAGGAAAAAATATCAAAGAAAAATTTAGAAGTGAATTAGGGCTAGTAGTGGGTGTACCGAAAGCTAGATTTGGAAACACCAACGATGGTAACACTAGCAGAAGATTTTTTTCCAATCCTGAATTAGCTGCAGAAATAACTGGAATTGAGTTTGATTTCATGTGCCGAATCAAGGTTATTATTGAAGTAATATAAAGTGGTCACAAAATCCAAATGCACGAGTTAGCCGATTATTGCTTAGAGACTGCAAAACTTTACTTTTCTCTAAATGAGTGGCATCCTATGACAATGAACAAGATTTTAATACATGGTGCAACTGTTATGAATGAGGCATTGTTGCCTATTGGGCTGTTATCAAAAGAAGCGTCTGAGGCACTAAACAGACATTAACGGCTGAGGAACGAAACAAACATTTCCGGCTTTACAGGCAGAATTTTGCTAGAGAGTTTTCAAGGGTTAAGTGTAACATAGAAATTATTCATAAGCTTTTTCTAAGTTCTCACCCACTCCAAAAAAAGGTCGTTACCTTTTACGAAAGAAGCAATTTCTTTTATGCTTCCACCTGTACTTTACGCTGAAAAGGATTCAGATTCGGAAGATGTCTTTGAAGAGTCAGACGAAGAAGAACCATGGCACTCATCATCATCTTAGTACAAAGGAGAAGTTGTTCTAAATAAATTAATTGTTATAATTTTAAATAAAAAATTTATCGTTACAATCCCAAATAAGTTATGAATAATTAATTATTTTCCGATAAATAAAATATTATTATGTAACAAATTACAAAAATATTTTTTAATATTATTTTTTGGGGATTGGTTAGGCATTGCAAAAATTTTTAGTGAAAATTTAAAACATTTTTTTTTCACAGGGACGTTTTGGGGGTGGGATTGGAGGAATACCTCCCCCTGTCCATAAAAATAAATTTTTATGGTTTGAATAATTGCATTATTTTTTCAAATAACTTTTTATTTCACCGCCCACAAAAGGGGCGGGGCGAGAAATGGTATTTAAGAATCTCTTGAGTCCAACTTTAAGTTTTTGAACATTCTTTGACCTTAAAAGTTGTAATTGCTAAACAAAATGACGGGAAAATTAAAAAAAAACTTGTATTTTTCAGAGGTAGGATTAGTTCTTCCAAGGGGAACTTTTTTCTCCTAGGTCCGATTTTTGCTATTTTCTAGCTTTGACAGCTTATGACTATAACAGATTTTTCCGCAAAGTTTCATTAACCTAGGGGCTTTCAGTATATTTTTAGAGCCAATATAAGCTAAAAAAAAGTAATGTCCGGCTAGACTGGCAAAATACCCCTATGTGCACCGGCAGAGCAAGCAGGAATTAATTTGTGCATGTTGTTATAGGTGGCGAATACGTATTTATGTCATTTTCTGTTTGAACATAATTATCTGTTTTCCAGCAAATATTAGTAGTGTAGATTAGTCTAGTAGAAGGTTCATAAGGAACTTTGCCACACTAGCAGCACCTCTAAACTATATGACTCGTAAAAATGTATCTTTTAATTGGAATGACAAATGCCAAATTGCCTTTGAGACTTTAAAATCGAATTTAATATCTCCTAAGTTGTTACAATATCCAGACTTTTCAAGGAAATTTATTATAACTGTTGATGCATCAAAATCTGGATGCGGTGCGGTTTTAAGTCAGTGGTTTGATGGACACGACTTACCAATTTACTTTGCCTCAAGATCGTTCAATAATGCAGAACAAAAGAAACCTACAATTGAACAAGAACTTTTAGGTATTCACTTCGCGGTAAAACAGTTTAGACCATATGTTTATGGTACAGAATTTATAGTCAGAACGGACCACAGACCCTTAGTGTACTTATTCAATTTAAAAGATCCATCATCAAAGTTGACAAAGATAAGATTGGAATTGTCTGAGTATAGTTTCACCATTGAACACATAAAAGGCAAGGAAAATACAGTAGCGGATGCTCTATCACGTGTTTCGATAAATGACTTAAAGATACCAGAAAAACAGACTTTAGCCGTAAAAACCCGTTCGATGTCAAGAAAATCACAAACCGACACTTCAAGGGAATCCACCACAGTAGACGAAATCCCCATATACGACAAATTTTCGCATGATTTTTCCAAAAAAATTCCAAAAATAAAGTCAGAAATTTTATATTCAAATAATAAGCTAGCAAAAATATACATTAACATACATAGAAATTTTAAAACTATAATATCACTGAAATTTTTGATTGATAACGAAACATACGACTTAGGTAATATGCTTTTGAGGCTCCAAAGAGAGGTCGTCAATCATAACATTTTCAAAATAGAATGGCCAAAGGATGATTCATTTTTCACTATCTGCAGTATTCGAAACTTGAAAGATCATGGCATAAAATTTCTAACCAACATACAAATAATACTAACTGAACCAATTACAGAGGTACTTGGAAAAGAGGAAAAGCAGAAATTAATGACTGTCTATCACAATGATCCACTTTTAGGAGGGCATTTTGGACGTAAAAAGTTGTATGCTAAACTCAGAACTAAATATTTTTGGAAAAATATGACGAAAGATATAGCGATATTTGTGAAGAATTGTGATAAATGTAGCCTAAACAAGGTAAAACCGGGAAACAGAGAGGAACTTATGATAACACCCACACCGATTCGAGCTTTTGACATTTTAGTAATAGACACAGTTGGTCCATTACCTGAATCGAACTCTAATAATAAATATGCATTGACCTTGATGTGTGACCTAACAAAATATCTGGTAACAATAGCGATACCCGATAAGAATGCAAATACTGTAGCCCGAGCAATTTTTGAAAGTTTCATTTTAATTTACGGTCCAATGAATACCATTAAGTCTGATTTAGGGACTGAATTCAAAAACCAAGTTTTAATCGAACTTTGTAAATTTTTAAAAATTGAAATTAATTTTTTTACAGCCTACCATCATGAAACTGTAGGAACAGTGGAGAGAAACCACAGAGTTTTTAATGAATACCTTAGGGCATATATAGACGAGAACATCACTGATTGGGACACGTATTTGAAATACTTCACCTTTTTCCATAATACTACTCCAAACACTGTTTTTGATAATAAATTTTCACCCTACGAGTTAGTTTTTGGTAGAGTATCCACACTTCCTACGGACGTATACAAAAGAACGATCGATCCAATATATAACGTTGAAAATTACAGTAAAGAGATAAAGTATAGGTTGCAGAAGACAAATAATTTAGCTAAAGATTTGTTAGAAAAACATAAGATCCGAAATAAAAACTTTTATGATAAACGTGCAAGACCATTAACATTAAAAATTAATGATTACGTCTTGATACAAAGACAACCATACGATAAGTTCAAGAGCGTTTATGAAGGTCCATTTGTAATTAAGGAAATTGACGATTGTAATGTAAAATTGTATGATGAGAAAACAAAAAAACAAAAAATAGTTCACAAAAACAGAGTGAGAAATATGTAAGCAATACAACTTTAAATTAAATAAATTGTAAAAGCTTGAAAAAGGGTATGCATCATAACGATTTGAAAATTTTGCTACAACACATTGTAAAAATATTGGGTTCAGAAGATATCAAAAATTTATAAATATATCAGAATATTAAAATAAAATAATTAGATCAAAATCGAAAAGTCATTACATTATAAACTTAGAAAAAATACATGTATGTATATATTTCCGCATGTAGATATTTACACCTATGTATATATATTTACACATGCAGGTATATAACATATACGTATGTGTACAACTCACAAATTTCATTAACTTTTTATTAAAGAAAAGACAAAGCAAAATATTTTATTTCCTTTGGTAAAAACATACAAAAAAAAATTGTATACAAAAATTAAAAGTGTTACACGAGACAAAAACTACAATATGTTATGTAATATTTAAAAAAAAAAAAAAAAAAAAAAAAAAAAAACATAATCAGAAAGAAATCAAAGAGTTAAAAGTGTAAAACGATAATTTTCAATAGAAAAAAAATAAACAAAAAAAAATCTACTGTAAATAAATATTGTAACAAAACTATTTGCAAAACAAAAACAAATTAATGAAAAATGAATATCAGAATATAGATAATATATATTTAAGTTAATAATTAAATAAGAGAAGCAAGAGTTGACCAAGTTTGGTACCACTTGATGAACTCTTCCTTTTCTTTTATTAAAAAGGGGAGGTGTAATGGATATTAATAAATACCCATCACTACCATACTCTTTGCATACAACCATGTGAGATTGCTAGAGAGAGGCATGAGTCTTGCGGTTGTACAGACAGTTGTTATATTGAGCTTGAAATAGAAAGACCTGTAGATAAAACTAAACATGAAATAAATGTATAAAATAAAATACAAGAATAAATGTGGTTTTTTATTAAAGTGACAAGATTCTTTACAGTAGTACAACTGAGCAAGAGATGGCGATGTTTGCAAATAATACTATCAAGCCAAAAAAAGAACAACTTCATTGTCATGTTATAAAAGAGTTTTTATAACAAATGTTTTAATGTTGTTAATGTTAACAACCATGTTAAGACATGGCAAAAACATTAACATGGGCAGTCTACACTTAACACTAACATAATGTTCGTGTTAATCATTTTCTTCTCACTAGCTGTGCCCACACACGTTGTGTGCGCCCTAATCATATTTTGTTCGATTTTTCTTTGAAATCAATCCACACTGTTAAAACTGTTACGTATTTATTTTAGATAAAGGTACCCATCCCTGGATAAAAGATGTTTAAAAGTAAAAAATAAAGCAAATACAAATTTTATTCAATTGGCTATTTGGCAGTAAGTAATTTATATTTTGTTATTATTTTAAAACAGCGCCATCTGTTGCGCAACCGTGTTTAAAATATAGCGCTTTTAATTCATATTTTATCATTATATTAAAACAAACCCATCAGATGCGTAACCGTATTTAAAATATCCCGCTTTTAAAAATAAAAGATGCCTTAAATCGGCATACTTTTACTGATTTTTCTCCACTTTCCTATATTGCAATTAGGATACTATGGCAGCTAGCTCCTCACTAAATGTTTTAAAAATTCATCCAGTAGTTTTTACGTGATGCAAACAAAGTCACACAGATAGACAGGAAATGAGTTACTGTTTTATATTTTAATAGACTAGCTGTGTCCTGACAATATTTCGCTCGATTTAGCTTTGAAAGTAATCCAAAGAAAGTAACACCAATTGTAAGACTCTTGCTTTTATAGTGCTTTAGTTATGGTTTATGTATTTACTTTATGTAAAGGTTCACATCCCTGGATAAAATTCTAAAATTTATAAAAATTCTAAACATTATTGTAAAGCTCTGTAAAAGATGCTTAAAATATTTTAATAAAAATGTAATTCCTCAACGTAAAAATACTAGTAAAATTCAAATTTTATTAAATTTGCGCCATCTGTTGCGCAATAGTGTTTAAAATATCCCATTTGCAAAAAGAAGAGGTGCGCAACCGTGTTTAAAATATCCCAGTTTTAAACCGAAAATTTCAGTACCTTTAAACCGGAAGTTGCGTACTTTCACTGTTTTTTAATCCATTTTCCCTTGGAAATGAGATATTTTTGCGGAAAAAGTATATTGAAATCAGGATACTTAAATACCTCCTCATAAAAATATCCATCCAGTAGTTTTTAGGTGATGCGAGCAGAGAGAGAAAGACAGACAGAAATGAATTACTGTTTTATTATATGTATAGATATAGAGTGGAGGTAACAATGCTTGCAAACTGTGCAAATTGATTTAAAAAATCGTTTTTCAGTCGTCATACCCATTGAGATTAAATGAGCCTCATTCAGTTGAGGAGTACTTAAACTTAGAAAAAATTCAAGAAGATTTTACGAATGGTAACAGTCGTATCATGTTATTTTCTAATTTGGAAAATTCACAAATATTTAAACGGACCATCATTAGTTAAAGCAGAAATAGTGAAAAATGCGCCAACGTTTTAAAAGAAGCACCCAAAGCCGCTGGGAAGTAAGAGCCTAAACGTTCGGGGAAAATTCAATGACTGGAAAAGTGGACCGAACATCAATAAAAGGACTCACAAATGATAACAACAACTGTTCATTATAAAAATTTGCTCCTGGACTTTCTGCACTTATTCTATACATATTTATAATTAAATTTTAACAGGACCGAGTTTGTACAGGATATATATTTTTTGGAAATTTTTTGCTGTAGCCTAAGTTGGCTACGGTAATAACGAGGGTCGTGTAGCCATATAGCTATGATGACGTCAAAATAATCGTCTTTGTATAAACGTATGTATTTTACTTTTGACAGGTTGTATTCGGTAGCCTGATGTCGTCTATGTGTTTAAAGCATTATGTTGTTAACATTTCGAGCTTCCGCAGCCAAAATTCAGTTCTCTTAATCCTAATAAAGCACTATTTCAATTGGTTAAAATTACTATTTTAAAATTAAAACTTTCCATCCTTGCATAAGCGAAGTTCTTTATACATACATCTATGCCTAAAAGTGGTTTTACACGACGTGTATTTGTCATATGACTTGTCACTTTTCCATGTGTAAATTCTAAACACGTTGTGTGAACCCCCTCATGTATATTTTCCATGTGTACAATACATATGACATTTTTCAGTTAGAACGTGTTCTATTTTGATGTGACAAAGCATCTGACATCATGTAATGCCAACTTGGTATTTTGCTATTTTAGGTTTTTTGTGGTACCAAAAGCACTAAAAGCGTGGCAAAAGCATTACGTTTCCATCTTTGCATCAGCTGTGGTTGGCAAAATTATATATTATAGGTTATGTCGGATGTAATTACACATTTACGCTTGAAAGCAAAAATTATAAAACGTATGTAAAATACCTATTTTGACAAACACATGAAATTACATATGGGTTATCAAACCGACAAGTCATATGACAAACACACGTCGTGTAAAACCACTTTAAGTGGTTTGTTGTATATGTGTATATACGTGAGGGTGTGTGTGATAAACAGTTGCAGCTTAAATAAATGCCAAGTAGATGGAAAGCAGGATAATAGAAAAATATTTATATTTTAATCCTTTATAAAAGCAAAAATATTTCCTTAAAAGGCAAAAAAAAAGAATAAAAAATATAATCACTCATACATACATACATACATACGAGTACGTGTTTACAGATAGACAATAATATAAAAGGAATTTTAAAATTTCAATATTAAGGCTGGATTTGCTAAACATTTTGTAGTTACTTTTCATGTTAACAATTATGTTTAAAAGATATTCTTTTTATTTATTTAAATATATATTTTTAAAAAATGGCTTAATGCCAAACAAAACGACAACACAGAAAAAAAAATTAAAAATCAATTAAAACTAATTTTTCAATTTGTTCTTTTTTGTTTTGCATGAGTAGTTGTTAATTTTAAGCTCATAATAAATACTACACAGAGATTGCAATTATAATTATGTGTACATATATTTGCCAATACATATTTTTTATATACGAGTACATATATAAAACATTTGGAAACTAAGACTGAGACTTTGGAATTCATAATATTTTTGCAAAAATCGTCAACAGTCTAATTTACCTAATGCTGAGAATAACGACTTATTTTTAAAAAAATGTTATTAAATATATTTAAAAAGTGCAACGTATAGATTAGAACTATAAATCCAGAGACTCTCTGTCTCCCTTTCATCCTATCAACATTTTATCTTTAGATGGTTCCAAAAGGAGAACAAGAGTCCAGGCAGGAGTCGTCTACAAAGACGACTGCAAAGGTTAAGGTACCAGAGGATAGCGAATTTAAAGCGACAACAAAGCTCCAACAAGTTCCTTTTAAGGTATACGAGTACACTGTGTATAGATCATCAAAACATATTCAGAAATGCCATCCTAAAATAAATAGTAAAAAATTCACTCACCCTAAAATAAGTTAAGGAATATGGGACTATTTATTTTTGGTAACCGTGCTGCGGAAAACCGATACCTTTTGTGGCACTTTTCACTTTATCTTGGGCTGGGCAATATAACTCTGAAAAGATTTAACGAAAATATTAAGTACACTGAACCAAAAATTTACCTAAATACTGTAAAATGGGGTGTAGAATTGAAGAAAAGTGGGTTATTAAGGATGATCCATTTCGAGGTACTTTTTTTTATAGCCTTTTTTCACAGATCACGTGTGATTCGTGTCATGTTATTTTTGTTTAGTATTGTTTGGCATTTCATAATGGAAAGACTTACGCCTTAATCTATGGGCTGTTGAAAACTTCTAAGAAGATCCGACATTTTCGAGGCAAATTTTGTTTAGCGATAAGGATCATTTCTGGCTCAATGAGTATGTAAACAAACAAAATTGCCAAATTTGGGACTTAGAGCAACCTGAAGAGATTCAAGAGCTGCCACTTCATCCAGAAAAAACAACGGTTTAATGTGGTTTGTGGGCCGGTGGAATCATCGGTCCATATTTCTTTAAAAATGATGCCGGTGCGAACGTAACCGTTATCGTGCCAACTATTTGATGCCTGAAATTGAAGCTCGTGATCTCGGCGACACTTGGTTTCAGTAAGACGGTGCAATTTCCCACATATCGCATCAATCAATGGATTTATTGTAAGAACATTTCGGTGAGCACATAATTTCACGTTTTGGGCCGGTCGATTGATCACCAAGATCGTGTGATATCACACCGTTAGATTGTTTCCAGTGGGGATATGAAAAGTCTAAATTTTATGCGGACAAACCCGCTTCGATTCAGATCTTGGAGGAAAAGATCACTCGTGTCATTCGCCAGTTACCAGTCGAAACGCTCGAACGAGTCATTGAAAATTGGACTCAACGGATCCATGGACCATCTGCGACGTAGCAATGGCCAACATTGGATAGACATAATCTTCACAAAATAAATGCCAAAGAATGTTCTTTCAAATGATAATAAACATTCTCCATAAATTTTTTTTTGTTTTTTTTTTCTTTAAAAAAGTAGGGAACCTCGAAATGGATCACCCCTTACAACCAACAAACTTTCTAGTCAAATCTACTGACTGTAGATTTTAGTAAAAAAAAAAAATAATTTTATTAAATTCGTTCTATTGAAGAACTTTTTCAATATGACTATATTTTTTCTTATTTTATAGAGTGTAGATTTGATAAAAAATAATTTAAATTAACTAAAATTATTAGTTAATTTTTTATTAAATTTTTTCTTTAAAAGATAAAAATCTGCGACATAATCTATACATATAATAAAATAGTAACTTATTTCCGTCTGTCTGTCTGCCTTTCATTTGTGTTCGCATCACGTAAAAATTACTGGATCTATTTAAAAAAAATTGTGAGGAGGTACCTTAGTATCCTTTTTTCTTTGCAAAAATATCTTATTTTCAAGAGAAAGTGGAGAAAAAGCAGTGAAAACCGCAACTTCCGGTTTAAAGGTACTGATATTTTCGGTTTAAAACTAGGATTTTTCAACTCAGTTGAATTTTCAACACTGGTTTTTTTCCAACATGTTTATTGTTTCAACTCACCATTTTGTTTTTGAAAGTGGGATACTTTAAAAAACTACTGCGCAACAGATGGCGTAAGCTGAATAAAATTTGTATTTTTACTTTGTGTAATTACACTGTTATTAGGATATTTTAAACACCTCTTACAGAGGTTTATACAAATTTTTGAATTTTAGAATTTTTTATAAATTTTGAAAATATTAATTATTATTAGTCGAACTATTTATGTATTACATACAATGAAATTTATAGTCTTTCTTAGAGAGAATAAAAACGAACTTAAGCTTGACTATAAATTTCATTGTATGTAATTTTTTATAAATTTTAGAATTTTATCCAGGGATGGGTACCTTTATATAAAGTAAATACATAAACCATAACTGAAGCACTATAAAACTAAGAGTATTTCAATTGGTGTCAAGTACTTTCAAAGCAAAACTGAGCAAAATATTGTCAGAATATTGCTAGTCTGAAAATAAAACTGCATAACATTAATTCCTCATTACCTTTATTCCTGTTTTAAGATGAATAAACGAATAAAGCTTTCAGTTCCTTTCAGTTTCCTTCTCCACCAAACTATATCTCTTTCAAATCGCTAATAGTGTAAAATCCATTCGAGAAATTTATTCACTTAATTTTCACAACACACCGAAATTGACCGCAAACATAATTTACATATTTATTGCCAGAAATATTGCCTAAAATATAAATTTAAAAAATTTTCTATTTTACATATATGTCAACTCAAATAATTTTTCTGAAGTTAAATTTAACGAAATATCTTCTATTCTACAGCTATTTTTTCATTTTTATTTATTGAATTTTCTTCAAAAATAAAATAAGAAACTGTGTAGAATAAACGAAAATTTTGTCAAATCAACAGATAAATTAGTTACATTAACTTTTTTTAGGGACGTAAATTTAACTAATTTTATGGGTTGTTTTTCCTAGAATGGTTTACTAAAATTTTAAAAAAAATTTTGTTAATTAAACAGAGTTTTATTTAAATTTTTAAAGGTTTTTTCAAGTTTTATTGAAATAAGTTTTTAACAAAAGAAACTCTGTTAATTTGAATAAAAATTAGTTGCTATGAATAATTTGTGTATAGATTTGAATAAAAATTTAATTGTTTTAAATATTTTTGTGTTTAAGGATTAACTAATTTTTTTCGTTAACATTACCTACGAAATTTGATGTAGGTGTAGGGATGCCGGGAAGGCAAATTTCGTAACAGCTCCCGACTGGGTCTTCGACGTAAATAATAATTTCTCTATCTTCCTAGATAAACTTGTTTATTCGCCTCGCATTCATCTTCTTTTTTAGGGTTCCGTAACCAAAGGGTAAAAGCGTAATCCTATTGTTTTCGCTACAATGTCTGTCCGTCTGTCTTTCCGTCTGTCAGCGCCTTTTTGTCTCTGGAAATGTATAACTGTTGCAGCTATAGCAATAAATACTAAAATTTATAGGGTGTGCCGATAGAGATGTGGTATATGTGTTTATTTCTTGAACTGTAGGAGGCATACACTTAAAATTTACAAACAGTAACTAAAACTTAAAGGGTGTTCTGATAGTGACGTAATTTTCATGTATATGGCCTAAGCTTTGAACTATAATAGGTAGGATCTTGAACTTTTCACAGAAGAAGTATAACTGTGGCCGCTATAGCAACAAATACTATAATTTATAGGGTATTCCCAAAGTGACATGTTATTTGCATTTATTTCTATTTCTTGAGCTGTAGGAGGCAACCATTTAAAATTTTCAGACAGTAATTAAAACTACATTCGCTTTATAAACAATTATACAAAACTAAACCTATAGTGACGTTATTTGCATATATGTATATGGCCTAAGTTTTGAACGATAACAGGTAGACTCTTGAACATTTTACAGGAGGTGTATTAATAGGGTCTTTATAACAAATAGTAAAAATTAAACGGTAATCAGACAGTGACATTATTTCACGTATATGGTCTTATCCCTTGATCCGTAATAGGTAGACTCTTGAAATTTTTGCAGAAGATGTGTTGCCACGGCCGCTATTACAATTAATAAAAATCAATGGGTGTGCCGACAGTGACATGTTTTTCATGTTTATTGCCCTATTTTTAGGGTTCCGTACAAAAGTGTAAAAACGAAACCCTATTGTTTTCGCTACAATGTCTGTCCGTCTGTCCGTCTGTCAGCGCCTTTTATCTCTGGAACCGTAACAGGTAGACTCTTGAAATTTTCACAGATGATGTATAGTTGTTGCCGCTATAGCAACAAATACTAAAACTTATAGGGTGTTCTAATAGAGAGGTGTTATTTACGAAAATGTGTTTATTTCTTAAACTGTAGGAGGAATACACTTGAAATTTACAAACAGTAATTAAAACTTAGTTCACTATATAAACAAGTATAAAAAATAAAACTAAAAATTAAAGGGTGTTCTCGATAGTGGTGTGAAATGCATGTATAAGGCATAAGTTTTGAACCATAATAGGTAGACTCTTGAAATTATCACAGAAGGTGCATAGCGATGGCCGCTATACTAGCAAATACTAAAACTTATAGGGTGTTCCGATAGAGAGGTGTTATTCACGAATATGTGCTTATTTCTTGAACTGTAGGAGGAATTCACTAAAAATATGCAAGCACTAAATTAAAATTAGTTCGCTATATAAACAAGTCTGAAAAAAAAAACCTAAAAATTAAAGGGTGTTCCGATAGTGGAGTGATTTGCATGTATAAGGCCTAAGTTTTGAACCGTAATAGGTAGACTCTTGAAAATTTTACCAAAGGTGTATAACTGGCCGCTATAGCAAAAAATATTAAAACTTATAGGGTGTTCCGATAGAGGGGTATTATTTACGAATATGTGTTTATTTCTTACAAACAGTAATTAAAACTTAGTTCGCTTTATAAACAAGTCTAAAAAAATAAGCCTAAAAATTAAAGGGTGTTCCGATAGTGGTAAGCTTTGTATGTGTAAGGCCTATGTTTTGAACCATAATAGGTAGACTCTTGAAAATTTTACCAAAAGTTTATTACTGCTGCCACAATAGCAAAAAATACTAAAACGTAGGGTGTTCCAAAAGTGTCGTGTTATTTACGTTTATGTCTTTTTTTGAGCTCTAAGAGAAACCACTTACAATTTGCAGACTGTAATTAAAACTATGTTTGTTTTATAAACAAGTATACAAAATTGAACTTAAATATTAAAGGGTGTTCCAAAGTGACGTGATTTGCATGTATATATCCTAAGTTTTGAATGAATAGGTGGAATCTTGAAATTTTTACAGGAGGTGTATAACTATGTGCACTATAACAAATAATAAAAATTAAAGGGTTTTCCGCCAGTGATGTGATTTGCGTGTATAAAGCATTATTTCTTGAACCGTAACAGGTAGACTCTTGAAATTTTGTACAGAAGATGTGTTGCCACGGCCGATATGACAATTACTAAAAATTAAAGGGTGTTCCGACAGTGACATGTTTTTCACTTATAGTGACTTATTTTTTAATCGCAATAAGTAGACTCTTAATATATTTATAGAAACGAAGTTGCCATGGCCATTAAAGGGTGTTCCGACAGTGACAAGATTTTATAAACCGTAATAGGTACCCTCTTGAAATGTTTACAGTACATGTGTTACTTCGGCCGCTATAACAAATACTTAAAATTGACGTGTGTCCATTAGTAACGTGTTTTTCACGAATATTACCTTATTTTTTAACCGCAATAGGTAGGCTCCTGATATTTTAATAGAAAGTGTATTACCATGGCCGCTATAAAATCAATTACATATTAAAATTTAAAGGGTGTTCTAATTATGATGCAATTTTCGCGAATATTACTTTAATTTTAAAATTTAAGGGTGTCCCATAAGACATAAAGAAATAAACAACTGGAATTTTTAAATTATACTGAACATAGTACGGAACCCTACGTGTGTGAGTGTAACTCGCACTTGACTAATTTATTTTTTAATTATAACAGGTAGACTCTTGATATATTAATATTGATAGTCGCTATAACACATAAGAAAATTAAACGGTAATCCGACAGTGATATGACTTGCACGTATATGATCTAAATATATTAATAGGTAATTGGTAGATTCTTGAAATTTTTACACAAGATTTATTGCCACGGCCGCAGTTACTCATAAAAAACAGAAAATTTTGCTCTGATCTTAAAATTTAGAGAGATTTTATTTAACAATGTCTTTTATAACAAAAAGTAACAAAAAAAACATTTATAAAAATAAAAGGGTTTTCCTTTTATTTTTACCTAGAGGTCGCGAATTTGAGGAATTTGGCAAGGTATTAAGTACTATGCTCTACTATAATAAAAGTATTTAAAAATTAAATAGTGCCTCATAAGACGTGAAGAAAATAACAACTTGGAATTTTAAAGTTGTACTGAACATACGAGTGTGAGTCGGTCTAGCACTTGACTGATTTATTTGATACCATGACAACATTCATGATCTTTGTTTTCGTAGGATGCGTGCCTACGTGAAAGTGTGTAGACCTGATGTCACAACAAAGATTGTAGAGAAAAATCAAAAAGATTTAAGAGTGCGATAGACTACATCATGCTTGTAAGAGCAGCAGTGAAAATAACCTTTCAGAAACTTATAAATGTGCTATGGACATGTCTGCTCACCTTATGACATCGATATACTTCCACCAGATGTTGTAGAGAGAGTTTAATGGAGCTACGAGTGAAGATGACGGCAATTTGGCCACGAAAATAAATTAGATTGAATCAATATCGATAATCAGTTACGACAAATTTATTATCAGAGGATATGAAGAATTGGAGAATCTTGGAATTTTAAAGCCTTGGTTTTTTATTTTAGTTGACAATTTTGATTTCGAAAATCTCGTTAACATATTTAAGGAATTTCGAGGAAGTATTTTTAAATTGTCACGCTTTAGAGTGCGTGAGCATTCATACCAAAAATATTTTTTTGTGAAAACGTATCAGTGTGTAAGCAAAAAATGTTTTTTGGTGAGAGTGCGTAACCAACATTTTTTTTACGTGAGCACACGTGACTAAAATTTTTATTGACCTTGATATTGACTTCCCAAGACCGAATACAAGAAACTATATGTATTGGTGCAGCTGTTTGGATGCATATCATTTTTGCCAAGAAATAAGTCCCAATTACCTATAGCGGATTGAAAAAATTGTGCTGGTTTTCCGGCAGGGTGAGTTAAAGGTAAAACATTTTTTTTATTGCACTCACTGACCATTCATGTTGTTTCAAGTTAAAAATATTTAAAATTTAAATACTTTACCCAAATACTCATAACAACTATTGGTTTTTAAGACTTGCGCAAACAAATATAATTTTCGGAAAAATTGTACATTAAAATTGTTTTTTATATTTTGTTTGTTAACTTTAAAAGCCAAATCATAACATTTTGGCTATAAAACATAATAATTCAAAAAGTTTGTTGCATAAATATGAGTTTGGTACAAAAACTTTTGCATCATTAAACTTTTTTCCTGTTCAAAGTCTTTTTAATAAAATGTTCTTGCACACAATTACATACATGAGATAAAAACATAATCCAGGATGG